>OY292538.1:4327539-4857339 GCA_958496365.1 Subacronicta megacephala
ATTATGATGGACATTGATGTCATATATGTTAAATAGTGCCATAGCATTTACCATCGGTACAGCGAATGCTAGCGCTGATATTAAACTTGAACTATTAAGAATTGTTTTAAAAAACCCAAAATAAATACGTTCCTTTTTAAATCCACCTAAAATAAAACATACAAAGTAATAATGCTTCTGTTTTGCGTTCAAATCCTTTCCACAAACATTTAGCCGGCTTTAGAAAGCTACAAACACAGTTTACTTTACATCTGCGACCATGCGACGTGTTACAAATTTTGTATGTAAAATTTATTCTAATAGTACCTAGTCAGTGAGAATGTGTCCAAACACTGGCTTCAATGAATGAATCGTTGTTTTTTTTACCGTTGGTGGTCCCGTAACGAGCATGTTACCATTTGAGAGATACCGTGATTAAGATTGCCTTTGTGATTAGATAACTCGCCTAGTCTTTCATACTTTTTGAAGCAAAGTGTTTTGGCTTTGCACCAAAATGTATTTGGGCGTGTCCTCCGCGTCCCCACTTTAGCTTTGTTACTTAACGTCAGATATCCGATTTGTTCCTGAAATTTTCCAGTGTAAAATTTTATGTTGGAAATTCTTTGAGAACTTGAGATGGAATTTACTATTTGTGTTTTTCCGTGTTCGAGTGCTTCCATTTCGCTTTTAAAAACATTTTGCACCATTTGCGTTAGGTGACACTAAGGACAGCATTTCACGAGTTTCTTATTCGTAGATTTCAGCAAATGGATTATCGCAACAATAAAGCCCACGGTCCTGTTCTCCAACTTATTGGCAAACTACCTGACATTGTGATGTTATGAATTTATTATTATTAAGTTTATTGAGGCTTCTACAACCTCATAATACTAGATAGACTTGATTGGACCTGTAAATAAATAAATAATAAATTATCACTTTTTTGAATGCTGAATGTAAATATCACTAAAAATCTCAAGGGATTGAAACAGAAACAGTCGAATGCGATAATAAATACGTTGATGTTGATAGGATTGATGATGATAAAATCATAAATATTAATTAACTTAAACGTTAGCTTGCGTTGATTTGTTTTGTTCTTTCATGTCTGTCAATTTGACTTGATTTCTGTCTGGAAGTGAAGCCACAATTCATTTTACGCCGTCACTTGTCAACTACATTTAACAAAGTAAACAAAAGCTTCTTATCAACAAGGAAGCGAACTAAGCGGTTTTCTCATTGCGAAACAGTGAAACACATCATATAGCACATTGTTGGTGATATAACATGGCGTCTCGTTCAAAACAATGGCTTTTTAGTCACGCCTTGAAAACTTTTCAAAGCGCTATACAATGTTTATGTTGCGGTAAGAGTCGGAGCTCACGTGCGACTTTTAATCGATGGTGTAACGTTCGCGGTTTTATAATCTCTGTTAGTTACTTTAGATCGTTAAATAATTACCAATATGGCTATGGATTCATATGAAATATGGATTAATCAATTTTCTAGAAGCGTAAAGCAATGATCAAACGTCGGAATCGTATTAAAAATGTTTTCTATAAATGACTTTTTCGTTAAGTTAATTACAGGAAACTTATTTCTCCGAAGAAGTATTAAAACTGTGGCCTGCCATTGTCGGCGGAATATCTGTCAGTAATCGTTCCTTTGCGTTATCTCTAACAGTATATTCGCACGCCAGTTTTCGATACATTAGACGGAAAGGTCGAAATTGAAAGCCATTACTCAGCTTTGACCAAGTCTATACTACTCGTAGTACATGTAAAAAGGATTTTATTTAGTCCATTTTCTTATGAATGGACCGTGAAAATAGGTCGTGATTTATTTCAACGAATATAATATAACATGTTTTAAAGGTTTTAAAACGAATATATGGACCATAACTATTACAGGTCGTAAATGTCCTCTAGAGCTCCCCTGACCGCCACATTGAATGTTCCCGAGGGGATGGTTTATTGCAACAGTCTTTATTTATGCACTCTGTTTTAATTATCTGATTGTTTGAAGGTGACGAAATAAATAAGGCTAGCAAGAATTTGTAGTATTGTGGTAAATTAGAAACGGCAACTGAATCTCCCATAGGTACTCGAGGTATTGATACCTTTAACATGCTTATTAAATTATTTCCAGCAAATAAGCTTTTAAAGGTGTGTTGTAACTAAATATCGCACCTAAACAACTCCAGAACTCCCGCAACTACACCCTAAAATAAAATTATAGAAAATAAAAACTATATTGCAGTCGCTGTAAAAGACGTTGATCTGATTTTGATAGTCCAACAAAACACTATAACATAAAACTAAAGAACGGGCTGTTGATGATTCTCAACATTTTAATAGTCCGCGCAGTGGTTCGATATAAAACGGCGATAAATTCTATAAATATCGCCCCTGTTGGCTCCATCGGCCACCCTCCGCGTGGTTGGTGACTCATACATAGGGGTAGATCCAGATATATTTATAAAGAAAGCTGTGTCTGATATTTAATATAACATTGATGGTCTTTTTATGTTCTAAGGTGGTCTTTGAACCATGTAATCGATTTACAGGTTCTTCGGTATAAATTACATAGTCAGCTGAAGTAGTATAAAAAAATAATTCACTTACAAGAATCTTGTCGTGATGCATGAAATATAATTCATTGATATTCTATATAGGTAGGGTTAAAAGTATTTGGTTTGAGTAAAATCTAGTATTAACAATAATTCTCGATATATCAAGTTCATAAACTTCAAGTCCTTTTTTTACAATTTTAATAAGTTTAAACCAAGAAGGCGTGCCAATCTAATTTAATAAATTCGCCCAAAATGCAAACTTACGTGTCATAACAACATAAACCGCCGACCTCCATTTCCTGAATAGCTACTGCACCTGTAGTATTGCCAATATCGAGGGCTACGTCATCATTTCGATTATTCAAATGCTTTTTATACGAGGGGACGTAAGGGTAGGTCCGGGCGCTTGACAAATTACCCCTAAACCCAGACAGGGGGTAGTGGATGTGAGCGTGTTAGATATGTTGGACCGGGGTCCTATAGTCTTAGGGAGTGGAGTTTTCTGTACCTTTATTGCTTTTAATAGTGTACTACTCAGTGTGCGCAGCAATGTTTATTTGTGACTTGATTTTGAAAAATAAACTACATTTACAAGTCTAGTCTTAAGGAACACAAGTACAAATGCTTCATACTTTTTTTTATATGATGGCAAACTTAGCAAGAATTTAAAGTAAAAACAATTTCCAGGATATAAGGAGATAAACTTTTAGCATAATACTTACACACAAAGTCATAAATCTTTGAACTTTCAAAGCAAAATTAGGTTTGCATTAAGAGCCCTCCCGAGTAACAATAAATTAAGAAGAAACCAACTTTTATTTATTACTCATTCCGGTGCTTACCTCAACTTGTGGTCTGGCCAATAACTTCTGATCCAACTCTTCGGTAAATTTTGTTTACGAGGTTTGTTCGTGCTAGTGCTAGCTAAACAAAAGACTTTAGTTCTTCATTCTAGACTGTCGCGACGGCTTCAACCTTCGCTATGTTGCGTTCCCGTTTTTCATGGTCCCACTCACTTCCCCGCTTGTCAGACGTACGTAGGGCCTTTTGCCTCAGCCCACGATTTCGCATCTTTCTAGTTCGTGTACAAAGTTCATTTTGCTTCGACGTCCAGATGTAATCACGGACATAGAAGCCGAAACAAAGGAGGTTGATCTTTAATGTAATGATGTTTAGGGTTTTCGTCTCGCTCTTACACGTAATAAAAGTACGTAATAGAAAATTGCTTTAGGTGCGCCTGGCAGGCCCATGTTGGGCGCCAGTTATGAGGTGCCGAGGGACAATTTACGATGACTGAACGTTTGTTCACACTTCCATAGCAACAACTTGGGTTATTATTGAAAATAATGGTTAACTTAACTTGTTGTTTTGCCTTTGGAAACTTAAATGGATATTTGGCTTGATTTGTGTTGTTTAGATTTCTGTTATTCCGACATAAATATCATTCCCTGTCTCATTTTTATGTAAAATAAAAAAGGATTGTCTAAATGATTTTCAAATGGATCCAGACTGGGTGATTACTTTTTCATTAACCAAAGTAGGTTATTTAGGTTACTAAGCTTGTGCAGTGATCAAATATTTACGATTTCTACAGCATTGACGGCTAGATATTATTTATGACAGATAACTCGTTGACATAACCTTAATACTTAATTTCGCTGTGTTGTCTGATTTTTGTTTGATTTATTTATTCAAACGTTACAAAACGCAGCTGCGCATTGCAGCTCGGTAAAATCGGAAATAATTCTTTGGATTTTGATGAGGCCTTTGACATTGCTAAGGGCGATTCCAAGGTTGGAATCGCCCAACTTGTGTAAAAGCTATGAACATAAAATACGTACACTTTTTGATATACCAATAATTTGAAACAGTAGTGGGTAGTATTCAACCTTGCAACTATAACTCCTTGCATCTAGGAGCACGAAGATAAAAATAAAATTTATTCGAATAAAACGATGATATAGTTTTATCACATTTGTTACGATTCTAGAATAAAAGAGCGTAAAATATATCAAGTAGTTACAATTCTGCGTAGGTTTCTGCTCTAGAATCGTAATCGTAATTGAATAAATTATATTTTACCTGCGAGATGAAAAAACCGAAATTCAAGTAGACAAAGCGAAAGAGGACCCTGGTATTTTAATTATGTTTTTTTTTAGAAAATTATCATTAATAACTCACCATGCTAGTTATCATAACTTGCATAAGCAACTAAAAACAACCACTTCCGCAACCTGCTACACTTCGCGACTCTTTTTGCATGACACCAATATGTAAATTGACACGTTACATCCAAAAGTTTGAATCGTATCGATATGGTAAAACGCCTGAACCAAATCCAATTTGCATTCGGAGAATTTTGGCCAACTGTACGCTTATTACATACATTACATCTCTGGCTTAACTTTCTATGTTACCAAACGTGTTGGCAAAGTATTTTATCAGAATTTCAATTGATATCACTACTACAAAGCCGCGACACGGTAAGGGTTGCCACTCGTCTGTCAAATAAGATACACTTCAACGCTTCCATTGCTATAGGTTAAATCGAGTGAAGCCTTGTTTGTAGATAACTAAAACGCACTTACATTCATTTTATTTTCCGGCAATAAATTACATATATTTGTCATTTAAAATTCTTCATCTGTTATTCATAATTGGTAGCTATTACGTTCTGGTTTATTTCAAGATTCTTAGTTGCAGTTCCAAAATAGAATTGTTTCCGATAACGATTAAAAGATTTGCAACGCAACACTGGGGGCCCTATTGACTCCATTCCATTGGCAAACTGCAATTATTAACAATAAATAGGTGGTTGTTATCCCAACTGTCCAAACCAAACTATGGTTACATAATTTGTAATACTATACTTATTAATTAGTATCTAGTGTCAAAGCACTTTTTGTAAGCAGTAAGCTCGCTCTGATTTTCTTGTTTTTTTTTTGGTATTTTAAGCATGAATTAGAGCTTTAAGATTTTGTAAAAACAAAGTGTTTCTTTTCTAGTTTAAAAACAGACATTCTGAAATACGCAGAATGAAATACATTTTTAAGTGCTTTGTTTCATATCTATCCTTATTTAATTTATAAACCTGTATTCAGTTGACCTGGATATAAAACAGCTTTGATGGTTGTACTCATATATTTTGGAAAACTTTTCATTAATAAATTTCGTGTACCGCATCGAGCATCTTAATATTAGATGATTATGAAATGAGACGAATGGAAAATCATAGCTTTAGACCGTATCGATGTCCACAAAGTCAATACTTCAATAAAGATAAATGATTCATGATCATGATATAATAGATAATAAGATGTGACGTATTGTTTATCATTTTCGTTAAAAGATAAAGCAGATATGTATATCGGGCTATCTTTATGTCCGAATCCAAATTATGAAAGTCAATCATCTTGTAAAAATTCTTCATCCAACAAATGTAAAAATGGGAAATTACGTAAAATTTTCCATATTCCATATTTTGTTAATTAACACACCCGCAATAAAATATAATACAACGTTAAAACCGCTTATAAATGAACATTACCGTGTTTATTGGTTATTTCCTGTTCCACTCGGGATGTAGGTGAGCTGAATTATTAAAACTGCTATATTTTTGCAACTGCTAACGAGAATTATTTATAAACTAACTTGTAGTCCACGTCGCCGAAACTTCCATTAATCCATGACGTCGAAACTGAAGGTATTGTCCATAGGGTTTCTATCAAATATTTTTTTCTATCCAATATGTTGGTTGATAATCTTGATAATAATAAACATGATCAAATTACTTGGGCATTGTACTTCTTTCCTTCTGTGTCTTTGCCAGTGATATCTCAGCGTTTACTTTCTTCAAATAATTGTTTTATATATAAATTATATATCAAGCCTCCCCCATAGACTATGGGGGAGGCCTTCGTTCAGCAGTGGACTTCATTTGGCTGATATGATGATGATGATGATGATATATGAAGCTAAATCATCATGTACTTGATAAGAATACTCTATACCTAGTGAATAATTGGCGCCCACTTCATACGTTTTCCTTACCATCAACAAGCAACTTGTCGTCTACATAGCGAAATTTTAGGAATGGAAAATTTATAGCTCCATCTGCGCCATTTTTCATCGTCACATCTGCTCATCAAATGTAATTTGATGTCAATCAAATTAAATTCATTCAAGCCTGACTTATCGGATTACAATTTCAATGTTATCCGGTCTTAATTTTATCTCTTTCTGAACTTTTTTATCGCCCGCTGTTTCGTCACTGGTGGAGCTATCTTTTTCAGGTGAGACGTGAACAACTTATTTTATTTGTGAAAGGTCTGTAGACATAATAACCAACAACGTAACAATTGAGTGGCACTGCTTAATAAAATGCTGTAAAAAATATAATAATTTACTACTGATGGATTTCAGCTAATACGTGGCTTTAAGTAGATTAAACATTAAAGTCATATCATTAGATAATATTACATTCTAGAATTCCGTCTTTGTGTTTAATTCTCTATGATTACCTCTAATACATTCGTAACATGTACTTTGTATTCACACAGCGTTAATTTAGTCTCTTCTTGCTAATAATTTAGTCAGACATTACGACTGTTCCATTTCTCTTATGATAATTTGAATTACTTATGTCATTCGCAAAACACGAAAGTAGAAAGTAGTTTAATCTAATTGCTTATTTTTAAACATTTGTAAAGGCCCGTCAAGCGAACGTGGGCTTGAAAAAGAGCATATTAAAAACGTAGTTTTCCAAGGCGAAGCGGTGCGGTACCTACAAAGTTGAAAAGTGTACGGTCAGAAGAAATGTGTTCGACCATTAAAATATTCAAATCATTATTTGCATTTTATTTCTTTGGCGATGGTTGGTGGAGTGTAAAAATATTATTTTCTCCTTTTTGTTCGGCTTTTGTTAGTTTTTATCGGCTCGGATCTTTATCACGGATTTATCAAGAGGCCAATCATGCTTTAATAATACATAATTTATAGTGTTAAATTATTGTCTTTTTTATTATTGTGTGTCATTCCGATTTTTCAGCATGTAAATTAAATTTTATGTAGGTACGATGTATGTTAGATGAGCTCGATGGTTCAAGAAGTGATATCAGTGACACTATAACCAGCGCTCTTGATACTATTGATCAACACACGTAAAGCCATGTTTCTAGCGAGAAGCTGTCGAAAGCGGATTAATACATCCAACACTATGGTGTGAACCGCCAAGTATCAATTTTGATCTGTCTTGAAACTTATATTGGCAAAGTGTCTCTTGTAGTTGTTCAAAACTTCCATTACCGTGACTTCCCACTAAAGCCAATTGCTTAAGTTTCAATCGGAACCCCTAGAAGTTTGCACAGAAATGTACAAGTTAAATTTTCAATAATTATTTTTAACAGTATTTAATAAAGCTTGAGTGTCTTTTTGGGTTCTTCAATGTTGAAGTATTCAACTGATGTCGATCATGAAAGCACAAAGAACAATGGCAAGATTATACCTGAGTGTTTTACGAAGCGTCTTGAAATGTGACCTATGCAAAACTTGTTATTTGAATTAGTTGATTTTTTATACATATTTAGTTATATGTGTAAAGGCCTCGGTTAAAATATTGCAATTAATAGATATTTATTTGATTAAATCCATATCCAGTGTTAGCCAAACCCACCAGAGTTGCCACTATAGAAAAATACCCCATTTTTGTAGTAATTATAAACATGGCTTCATCTTAATGTCCATTATCAACGCCCGATTCGAAATGATGGTTTCTACCTAGGCTTGTTGGAAAGCAACTTATATATATTACACAGTCACGAGTATTAATAATTGTAATAGTAAGAAAATGCAATAGCAACACTTAGTGACATTATCATTTGTCGCTGTAAGGACTTGTATCCATGTGCCAATAAAACATTATCATTTGTCACAATGACAATGAATTATTGTTTGACGTTTTTCAATTTGATTCATTCTACCGCTGTTTTACAGTTTAGTTGGATGTTATTTGTTGTTGTTTGCGCAGTTTTTTCCCTAGTTTTCTGTTTTATCTTTAGTTTTGACCCTTGCATTGCCCCCGGACTTGATTATCTGCCTTACACGATGCCTTACAATGATGCCTTACAAGATGCGGTGACAGTTGGAACTAAAAACCAACATTGTTAATACTGGACATTTTGAAGTCTACCATGGTGTTTGCGTAGCGTCCGATGGACTAAACCGTGTACTTTGGATTGGGATCACATCCCCAAAAATAACAGGTATCAAAAACTGTTGAGTTATAGTACTTCGGATTACCACAGGTGCGATATTAGCGACCTCATTTATTCCACACACTTTTTTGCCAAGCTGTACCAGTGACCAATCTTGACTTCATATTGACATAACCTCTCCAATATAAAAATGCAAATATCTTTTTTTTGTGACCTCCTTAAATACAAAATCTTGGTGATTATGTTTAAGGAATAGGAACCCTATGGTTTAAACATTTTTTCATACATAGACGATGTAAATCGTTTTCAGGTATTTTGTTGTATGGAACTTGCCATTGTTCTTTTGTAATAAATGGATTCACATATAAATGATAAAACAGAATTGTCACAATCGTTTTCATCCTTTTAATATTCTAGATTTTTTAAGATATAGTGGGCCAAGAATTAGTTTCACCAAAGCTGCATTATGTCCTTTGAGAATTTTAAAATAACATCTATTTCCCCTTCAAATCATATATAAATCAGTAAACACCTACTTTGACTTTACCTTTCTTGTCCAACCATGTAAACATATTTTAACGACGTCTGATCAGTCTCTACTTCTAGCTAAATTGTTATAAAACTGGAAAATAAAAAAAATACATCGACCAATAAAAAATTTAGATGTTCATGTAAGTTGAAAGTGATAAAATATAACCCATAAAAACGCCTAAATTTATTTCTGTTCACACCGGTTTTTCTGCTGACTGCCGCCCAATGACCCATATATACTGGAGACAGAGACGGCTCATATTGATTTTCCTTGGCCACGTGTAATATACTTTTTAATGAACGCATTTAGAACTACCCTCATGGGTAATACGCCGATATTCAAGCGATGGTTACGTTGGAAGCTGACCTGATTACAATAAGGTCGAACGTGATGATCCAAATATTTTAATCCCTTTAAGAGTCTTGTGGGAACTTGTGGAAACTCAGTATCTGAAATCTTATCTTTGTTGGCCAATTTGTGTCTGATAAATAGCTGTAAGCTAACCCCATCACAAGATATTGTAATAATAATTGGCGAGTGACAATAGACGACGGCGAAAATTTATAGAAAATTGTCTATAATGCCTCAAATGATAACTTTGGTGATTAAATTAATTCCTGAGGATTGTTACAATTTCTTAATAGTTAGATAACAGTGGTCTGGAAATTTTTATACAAATTATTACATTGAGTAGGCAGATATAGATATCCACTTGCTGCTATCCTGGGACACCACTTTCGCTTCATCTACGTTTATGAACCTGCTCATGCATGATTGTCGATTTAGTGTGAATATACTTATATATATAATGCGGTTTCATTATAGCTGCAAATGAGCCAATTTACAGCAATAAATGGTTTTCACAATACTTAATGTTTTTTGTTGTGTTGTTGGTGCGCCTTTATCTCATGTAATTATGTCACATACGTGAGTTTACAAACAATGTATTATTTAAATCCTGAAGTTCAGTATCATATGGTTATACTGCCACCCGAACGTGATGTTCTTGGAAAGGCCAGAAAGAATGATGGGGTTACCTTAATAAAAGAGATGAAAGCGACACTTTTCGAAATAGACCAAAAAGTTTTTATTTTAACAAATTAACATGGTTTGATGTTTGCAAGATTGCAATAAATAACGTAGTTACTTTCCATGATCAAAGTAAAAGGCAATCTTTTGTTTTTTTCGCTTACACCAGCTAAAAAAGGGTTAGGCTGGCTTCAAAGAGTTTCTTCATATATGCTAACGATGCTATTAAAATTCCACCTATGAATTATAATGGCTAGAATATTATTGAAACCAAAAACTAATATTTATTTTGGGCAAACTAATGAAGAATAGTATATTATTTCTTTCGAAAAGCAGTATAAAAACGCATGCTGCAAGTAATACAGTGCGGGCACTGAAACGTCTAGTGAACATGATATAAGTTATGCATGTAACCATTCAATTATGTACACAGGAATGTGTGGTGAAGGTTATCAAAGAATTTAAACCTTGAATTTCAAACCGGCCTTTTATGCTGCATATTTTTAGATAAAATATCTGTAAGACTGTGGAGGAACGGAAAAAGAGTATTATAAGGCAAGAATCCAGCAATTCTCCAAGAATCATATCCTATCCTATCCTACTAATATTATAAATGTGAAAGTATGTGAGGATGGATGGATGGATGGATGTTTGTTACTCTTTCACGCAAAAACTACTGAACGGATTTTGATGCAACTTTACAGTAATATAGCTTATACATCAGAATAACACATAGGCTACAATCCACAAAGATTTTGTATAATTTTGGCCATATTGTTACGATAAGTATCAAGTAAATCGGAAAATATCCTGCCGTCTGAGAGCTATCTTGGCGTGCGCTGCCTAAACCGTTGGAGTTAAATGAAGATAATGTATCGTGGGATTGTTTGTCTTAAATAGTTCTAAATAAAAGTCCGCGACAGTATATATCTACCTTTTATGTGGAAGCCAATATATGCCAAATTATACGCAGCTTGCTCACGTGTTTCGTATTCGGAAAATCTACATGTTTTCGCTGAATGAAACAAATCATGTAACATAGTTTACAGGAGCTTATTGTAGTTAAAAAAAAAATATCTGCTGAGCCGTTTGTGATGAAATTTGATATGGATAGTCTGTAGCCTGGGCAAGTAAGCTAAGCCAACTTTGCCAACTAAGCTAAGTTGCAAAGTGTCTGGTCTACTTAACCAGAAAGACGCAGGTTCACACCTTGCCTGAGATCGAATTTTTCTTTCACTAGAAATTTTCTTTAATTAGAAAATTCATAAATAATAAACGATTTAAGTAAGTTATATCGCACTCAAAACCTAAATGTGAAAGAGAGCTAAGTTTTTAACAAAAAGACTTAGAATAAGTAGACAAATAACAGCTTCGATAATTTGGACGAATGTATGAATTGAAATGTATATGTAGATTCGCCTCACCAGTTCGATTTCAGCCTTAATGCTAATGGAGCCTTGAAAGTCAAGTTCTGCAAACGGCCTCCTAGGCCTGGTCGATGAAGGCCGTAACCGTAGTCAATAGCCTTACACACAAGCTGAATAGTTGGCCTGGTACTGGTTAATGTACCCATTCTCTTCTTTCACCATTTTTAGTATCTTAACGCTAAATAATCATCATAAACCTACCACTGCTGGGCATGGGTATTCTCTAATAATGACTTTAGTCCACCACGCTAGTCTACTGCTTGTTGGCAGACTTCACACGCCGCTGTTGAGAAAATTTCTCCAGCGTGCGGGTTTCCTCACGATGTTTTCCTTACCTGTTTTAAATGAGTTAAGTGTATAATTAATTCTTTGACAAGTGCGTGCCTTGGATTCGAAGACCTATGACTTGGCAGTCTGACGGTTATACTAGTAGGCTAAAACTTCCACTTAAAGCTGAATCAACATCAACCCATATATTGTCCCACTGCTGGCACAGGTCTCCACTTATAACTGAATAAATTACTAAAAAATTGTAGAGACAAAGTAGGTAAGGTAAATTTACAGAATAAGACGGAAAAGTGCATTAAGCATTTTAAGCAGGTGCCTTTTAAGCTGCTACCTTAGATTATCGTTTCACACCTTCTCTCCTTTACTCGAATTTTGGACCGTCTTTTAAAATAACAGCTGCATTAGGAACAAGTTATGCTTTAAGTTTAATTTACATAATCTTATACGTTTTCATGTTTTTCCATTGTCTTGTCGTCTTGCTTTCGTGGCAATGCGCTTCTTGACCAGTAGTATTACATGAAATTAACTTAAAATACTAAATAAATTACTTAATACCGTATCAAGCATTTTGTTTGCAGAAACTTAGACTTAACTTAACTTGTGCCGATTGCGAGCACTAAGCATTGAATCCTGAACTTTTTGTAAGCTTCACCAATAAGGATGACGTTTCTATTGACATCTGTGCCGTAACTTCATTGAATTTAAAATTTCTTGAAAATTCATGAAAGTAAGTATTTATAGTTAGTATACATGTTGTTGATAACATTCAGAATTTATTTCAAGAATGCAATATCGGTGGCCACATCCGAGGAATCCGCGGGCAGTGGATGCATTTGTACACAAAATTTACATACACAAACATTGAACTTCGAAGCAAAATATCTATGAACCAAACAAATATTTGTTCCGTTACGGAAATCGAAAGGGAACCCAAGCACACAAGTCTGTATTGTGTTGGGGTAACCATTCCATTTCCGCTGCCACTGCCATGCAAAACGTCACTGCAAAGTAACTTTGATAAATTTTGTCTTAATGACATTGCCACTTACATTAATTACAAACAGCTATTACTATCTAACAAACTTTGTGTGTGTTAACATACTAGCGACTCGCGCGCAGCTTCGCCTACATACACGTAGCGCCACCTAAACCATCCAGGAACTCACTCAAACACACACAAGAAAGGCTTAGGAGGTGTTCACTGACATACACACGTATATAATTATATAGAATAAAAAAAGAAACAGGGTAGATAAAGCAAAATACCGCTGAGTTGCTTAGTCACTTACTAAAATCAATCAAAACTATAAGTTTGATACCATAGGTCTAGATATCAGTTGTTAGTACTTAAGTGTGGACCCTTGACCGAATTATAAATTAGAGGCGAACGGTAGCAGTAAAAAAATAACATAGTAATCACTCAATCACAACCTACGACGCAAATTGCCCTGTCGGAACCGTAGTGCGTGTACCGGCGCGCGCGCCGCCCGTGAAGCAATTGAAAGATTGCCGCCGGGGACGCAATACAAATTGAGATGCGCAGAAGTTCCAATCGAAGAATGACAATCTTAATCTTTACCATTATAAAATTGTAAAAAGCCTGACCATGTACATTGAAGATATAAAAAAACTAGTCGGTTAGAGTAAATAAACGTCTCCGAACCCAAAAAAAACTTGTCTGTTGTTCGTTTGATACGGGTTTTCGCAAGAAATACTGAAAAGATTTTAATGTTAATTTGACATCTTAACATCAGGCGAGTTGTGGTCAAGCGCAAGCCTATCTATGATAAAAAAAAATGATTTCACTGTTAGAAAGCATATCATCATCATCATATCAATCAAATGAGGTCCACTGACGAATGAAGGCCGCCATCATAGACTTCCACAAAGATCGGAAGAAAGCATCTGCTCCAACTTAAAAGTTGCGGTGCATCGTATATCTTTATATATATTAATAATTACTTGCAAGATATCCATCGATAGATAGACCATCATCACGGTTTCTGGATTAAATTCTTTCTATTTGTCCACGGCAGTGGAGAATAGACTGCTTTATCTTCTTTAAATTTTAATTCAAAAACAATGGATCTTCTGTGTTTCCAACTATTGTGTCACCACTAATTGGAAGTTTACTAGTTCAAACGGTGACATGATATTGTTTCAAGTGCTCTCAATTAAATAATGTGGGAATTGCAGATTAAGGTCCCATTATTAGAAGATAAAGAAGTTAGTTGGATTGGTTAGAAGGGGGAATTAAAATCAGGTTGACTATTTGTTATAGTAATATGATAAGAAAGGTAAAGAAACAGAGATCTAATATAGAGCTGTACGATGTAAATATATCATGTAAATATTGACAGCCTAGAATAGAATAAGTAGATTATTGTTTACTGCTCATCAAAAACTTATGCCGAGAACAACTGGCGGTGACATCGCTGATAGCGATCTCTTACAGATCTCCTAGCAATTACTTAGATACGAACTTCTCAAAACAAAAAGAATATCTTCAAATATTTCACCGACTGAATTCAGTATGCAAAATGTACTTTCATAATTAATCCGTATGCGTTCACACAACGTTCAGTTACTTATAAAACTTTAAGCGTATCATGAAGCTGCGCTAAGTTTTTATTATGTATCTTGTCAAGTATTTCATACGAAAGCAGAATATTGCATAAGTTCCTCCGTGGATCTAACATGACGTATATGAAGATTTTAGTCTATAGTTTCTGCCTACCCCTGTGGGAAAAATGCGTGTGTATGTATGTAGTTTTAAAAATATAGTCAGTTTGTTTGCTGAGCTTATCCCAGATCACGAAGTGTTGAATTTTTTCATCATGAAATTACGAATAGCTGCTTAGTATAAGATTTGTGCTTGATTAATTTCAATAAGCGTACCCATTCTCACTATATGAGAAGATCCGTGCCCAACAGTAGGATAGTGGATGGCGAATGGCAATATAACAGAATAGTATATAATATACTTCTTTTTTCCTTTACATGAGACTTAAAACATCCGTACAGTAGGGAAAGAAAGGTGTCAATTCCACTATCTATATAAAAAAGTAAAATGTGTTTGTAAATCTGTCTGGCTGTCTATATAACAACATGCTGAAGCTTACTTTGTCGGTCTGTCTATTTGTTTCGACTTACCTCTGAAACGGCTGGACCGATTTTGACGGGACTATCATCGGAAGATAGCTGATGTTATAAGGAGTAACCACGGCGTACTTTTATAGTCAGTAAATGCTCTTGGGACGCTAGAAAAGCGCGGGCAACAGCTAGTTTAATATAGAAATATAAACAATAAACCGGAAAACTTATTAAAGAAGTTTTGTTTCAGTCCCATATCCTAAATATAACAAGATGAAATATGTTTTACGATAAGCTCACAATAAATTATCCGTAAGCTGTCACACCCTTCGGTTTCCTTAAATTTAATGCATCTGTCGTTGGCAGAGATTCTCCATCAAAATTCAGAATTATCATCGTACTTGGAACTTACAATAATTCGTGATTTCGTTGAAGATTCACTGCATTCATGGAGTAATTTGTTTAACGTTGATGTCATCTAGTATTCTAGAATTGACAGTTTTAGAAGTATTGTTCATAATATTATTTTTTCTTGAACTATTTAACAGATCATGGCCTCTGTATAGAAAATTTCCGATTGCGATGCGTAGATACATAAGCAAGATTACGTTTGAACAGATCGGGTTGACTATATAATATGTCCAATTGTAGGTACTATACATGTATAGTCAAAAGCACCAATATTTATATATTCAGTAAAATTCAAAAAGATTTTCTCTAAACTATCGATTGCAATTATGAGATGTTCTGCTGACATAGCCTTTTGACTCATACTTTACTGATTTGTACTGTCGCCGGTCAAGGTCAGTACGGTACAGGTCAAGGTATACGAAACTGACAAATTGTTGATAAAGAAAGATAAAGTTCAAAATCAACTGAGAAAATTTGTCATTTTGTGGTAACTTGATGTGCTAGCCACCGTATAATATATTAAGATACTTCGATATTTGAAGCGATACTCTAGAAGGAAATTGCTTTCGAATTACAGTGAATGTGTACAATTTTTTTCTTGTGACTGTACAGTCAGCAATGAAAGTTGCTGAACACGATGAAATCTTCAAAACGCTTAAACTTATTTATTATCCAAAACTTACTGACCCGAGATGTTGTAAGTGGTACGTGTTTCTACATACTGGACCATCATTTTTTTCCTAAGTGAATCTATTGAAAAGTATTGGTGCTGTGTTGTTTTCAAAAATTGGCGGTGTCCAGCAACTTTCGTTGCTGACCGTACATGTTTGCATACGATGTTATCTTTCTTTCGACCTATGACCTTTATTTTAGAGACAACGGTGAGGGGTCTAAGTAACGGAAGGGTGGAGACTGACCATTCTGTATGTTATAATTGCTCTTCAGTGACTAGACATCATGAGGTCATTAATTCTTCATTCATTCACATTACTATGACGCCACCAAAACGTGATGGGATTATTATGAAATAATAATATTACAGTATTGCTCTTTTCAAAACCCGAATGTTCTAATTTGATAGTTAAATTGAATTTGTTACGTTGAAATAAACGTTTTAAACGCAAATATTTACAATACCATTTTCCCTGAACCAGCTTCATAAAATATTCCAACCAAATCCAGTTACAAATACAGGCTTGTTGATTTTTTATAAAAATACTATAAATAATTTCGCATTTACCAATTTTCGGATGGAAGTGAGGAAAATTGGCTCGCTGTCACTCAAAGATATAACGGGACTCTAACAATATATATAAATAATGTATTCATTCAATTTGCTGATAGAACTGTTTTGTACAAGAAATCTGCAATATAACCGCTTGCTTGACCGTTATTTTATAGAAAAAAGTTAGGCATTATGATGTAGACTTTTTCCGTATTACTTGAATATGTAGTTGTATGGTCCAGTAAGTACAAGATACTTACAAATCCCTCTTCTATTATTCCTTCCGCTTTCATTGTCACCATCAGATTTGATGGTATTATTTATGTATTTTCTTTTCTCTCGTGTCTGCTCTCTCGGTTCTATTAAGTTTTCATGTCACTTGACAATAAAACGATGTGTACGAAAATTTGGTAGGTACCTTCAAGAGTATTTTTAGGGCATGGCCTGATGAATACAGTGCCTTATTCTTTGCCTGAATATTATCATAAAACTCTTCTCACAACTTCTGAACCTTGAAATATTTCGGGGATTGCGGAGAACAAACAGTTTGTTTTCAAAAAAAAATAAATGATTAACTCTCACATTTTCCTCCTTTTTCAACTCTTCCAAGAAGGTAGAGTTTCTAAATTCGTTGGTATTTTATTTACCTCCTTATGTTTGTAACCTTAACAACTCCGCCGTTTTTAAAGAACTGCTTTGGAAAATATGGAAATGCTTATTTCCCGTCAGGTCTCATTTAAATTGGTGAAGATGTGTACACAAAATTTAGAAAACAGCAGTATCATAGTACATGTTCGAAAAACGACAACATCGTGAAAATAAGTAAAACCTAGTAAGTACGTGGAACTACTCGCTACAAAAAATGTAGAAGTACGACAGTAGGTATAAGAAGTTAGTGTCCAAAAGATTCAACCAAATTCAAGGCAGATTCTAAAACTGTTTTGGACTTAACATTGCTTTTATTATATTTTTAAGGCGGTTTTTATTTTTTGTTCTAATCCTACTGATTCCCAACATTAACTTGTGCTAGTCAATCATCCATAAACCCCATTCAAGCAACCATTACGTTATCGCAGATAAAATGGTAGCTTATCTAAAACGTCCCACAGTGACGTAATGTGGGTTGCGTCTGTAGTGGGCGGGGTTCGGTTCTCGACCTTATTACTGACGCTGTTTTGACAGACAGCTGTAAAAAATACTCATAGTGCCGTTAGACGTAATGGAACGATAAGTTGTTGAGTTTGAGCTAGTGAATGAATGAAAACGAGAGTGAATGATTGGTGGTTCGTAACAGATTTTTGGTGTCTCACTTTCGCATAGTTTTTGCTGATGTCGTCGTAGGTGGTACGTAATGAATATTAATGTTGTCGTATTTAGTTCTACTTTCTGCAAAAAGTAAAGAAAAATATTGTCTAAGTAATCGTATCGTATTCAGGTTGTAATATTCGTATGTCTTATTGACAAAACATAGCGGACTCTTTAACCCTGTAAGACTTATACTTGGAACTACCTGTGTTTTACAAATGAATAAATAATTCTAATAATCAACGCGTATCGTAAAATAGTTGTTTGTTTGTTGGAAGATGAAATATTGTTTCTACCGCAAAAACAAGTTGGTATTGATAGAAATCAAATAAATATCTTTTACCACAGACAAGATAAATAAAAGTTACTACTAAAACTTTTACATATGTCACAAATAGATGTTAACCCAAATATTTATTAGGATATAAGGGTTTAGGTCTGTTATTGCTTTTGAGAAATGGCAGTTTCGTAACATAACATCATGCCTGTAGTAAAATGATTAGGCAGAGGTGAACTAGGCACAGAGTTCCTGGTACCTATCTTGTCAGTCCTAAGTTAAACAAGACTTGCCTATTTCCATTCACCGAGTGCAAATTCATACTTCAACAAACTCCTGAGTATTTCCTAAGGTAAGAGAGAATCTTGGCCGAGAATCGGAAGAAGCCTTCTCCTCTTTTGATCACTGATCATTTAGTTTAGTGTCTTGCATTTCTAACAGTCCAAAACTGGAAGCAGATAATGTATAAATCTTCCACTAGGAAAAACTCCTGTGCAACTTATAAAAATAATTGATATCCCTCTTCTTCAAGAGCTGATCTTAATAGAGATGTTCTTGTTTGATCTGTTAACTATAATAGATAATGCAAATTCTATTGATTCGGTTCTATTAGATCGGTACGGGCATGAACTGTTTTATAAAAGAATATACTTCATCTTAAAATTCCGATATAATCAAAGGTTTCCATTAATTACGTCCTGTTCCCACAGAAACAGTAATGCAGTGTCAACAAAGTCATCGTACTTACAACAAATATGTAGTTGCACACGGAAATGCACTGTTACTTGATTATCGTATCCGGTGAAACATTACCGACCAGTTAACCTAAGTACGAATTAAGTAAAACCTTTAACTTGCTTATGTTTGGCATTCAAGCTGATTACATCAGGATTTTCAAATAATTTGACGATGCATGTAAAAATACGGCGTGTTGCTTCTCTCCGTGACGTCATTTGACAACTATGTGACACAGCAAAAATATGGTACACGTATTTATAAAAAAATTTAGAAGATATTACAATTAGAACTAATTCTTAGAATTCATCGTACACTCGCCTTTGTATTTAAACAGACTTGTAAGATTTTTTACCTCTAGTCCATCAGTCTTGTCATCGGCTGTCGATATTGCTCGCACCGATACGCCTTGATATGCGTTCGCGCACCGTTCCGTAGGATGTGACGTAGCTACCGCAATAATAGCGGTGCGACACTGCTCATTATGTGCTCGACTTGCGTTGCGAATGGATGTGTGGTGAGAACACTTACTCTGGTAATTTGTGATAGATGTTTCTTAGTTTAAGTACCGAATATAATTACGGATCGTTACTTTAATTAAGTCACGGTACATTATCATGACTGTGATGAGTTTCTGTTTCAATAAAATTCATTATGAAAGTACTTTATAGTTTGTATAACGTGGTTACGTTACATGCCATTAAAAAATCCTATGTCAAAATTTAATATAAAAAAAGAAACGTAATTACCGTTTTTAGCGGCTGTAGCCTAATGGCTAAGACGTCGGACTTGCGATCATGCGGTTAGCCCACCCATTGCACTACCGACGTAAATCCACTCGTAACACATGCATTAAGATTAGCACGAGGGGTTAACAAAAATACTAGTAATGTGAGACCCACATTGCTAGTACGCTGTTTATTAAATAAAAAAAAATACTTTATCGTAACATCACGCATGACTCCCTGAATCTCCCTTAGGCTGGGGTAATATTTTAATGATGTGATTTTTTTTATGTATCAACCAGTAGGCGTCCGTAAAGCGTAAGGCGTAGCAACCACGCGCGCAGCGTAAAGTGCGTACTGGGTCCATTATCTGGTCGGGTGTATTGTAGATGTATTCTCACAGAACGAAAACGAACCACGCAGAAACCAGATCACTCATTCACTGCGCCATTCGTGCCTTCAAATAATTTCTTAATTGAATAATGTTAAAAACAAAATAAAGAGTGGTTAATTTTAAAAGCGATCCTTATTGAATTGTCTTGAACAGCGCAGTGATATACAAACAGTGAATTAATGTCAATGATGAATGATTCAATCAATTTAACACTCCTCGAATGAAGTA
This sequence comes from Subacronicta megacephala, assembly GCA_958496365.1. Lineage (NCBI taxonomy): Eukaryota > Metazoa > Arthropoda > Insecta > Lepidoptera > Noctuidae > Subacronicta > Subacronicta megacephala. Next base: position 4,347,972 of record OY292538.1, read on the forward strand.
ATCGACAACATTAACATACTTTGCTCAGATATTGCATTATCGCCCACATGTGAAATGAGTTATATGTCTGGTCAGGTATGTTATGAGGTCAAGATTCAACACCTACTTTAAATTGGAAATTTTAAAAGTGACCATTAAGTTTGTGCTATAGGATAAACCTCTCGCACTTAAACGACATCATACTCATCACCGAAAGAATTACGAAAACAATTTCATATCCTATGATCCTTACAAACGTTATAACTACCAAATTTATGACTTCTAACCAATAACATGTTTTGAACTGCGTCAAGAAACACGAAAACGTCGTCTTGGGAGCGATGGAAATCGTCTGTAGGTGGGTGGGGGCCCCCTATTTTCCCCCCTTTTATCTTGTACGACCTTTGTCTCGTACGTTTCCGCGTTTCGTATCCTGCTACGCATCCTGTGCGATCGTTATGGAATACCTGCGGGGTGGAAAATTTAGAATTTTACGGTTTAATATGCGAGTATTTGTAGAAATATTATAGTGAAATATATAACAGATCCTGATCCCTTTTATTCTCTCTCTACCTAGACTTTAACTTACTTGAATTTACACCTATGTTTGCTCCTTTAAGTCTCCTGGACTTAGGTGTCCCTAAAGTAACGATTGGCATATATATTTTTTCCAAAAAGCCTATACAATTTTTTGCTAGACTAAAATATCCCTTATTACGATCCAGAATGTCTGTCGTAAGCCGCCCTGAATGCAGCAGGCAAAATTTTATTAAAAATCTGTCCGCTATGGACCAAGGACGATGGCGAGGGCGATTTTAGAAAATATTTATCTTCATAAACATTATCATATCAACCAAAAGACATCCATTGCTGAACCAATGCCTCTCTCATAGATTTCCACAAGGGCTACTTATATCCAATAATTTCGAGACCTTTACCAGGTCGTCTGTCTACCTTGTTAGAGGCCGGCCTACGCTGTCTTTTCCTGTACATTTCCACTCGAGAACCTTTTTGCCTGAGCAATTTTCACCACGAGTTATGTGCCCCGGCCCGCGCCTTTCGGCAGCTTTTGTTCTTCTACGGATCTCTTTCGTTTCTCCCTCTACTCTTCACAAACGAACGAAGGTAAAGTCTTTAAATCTTTATACGGTATGTAATTAATAAACCTCTGCTATAGAAATCCAGAAGAAGTTGCTAAGTACATACTTTATCTCATCACGCAATTTTCCAGTGTTTGCTCTTAAGGTGCTGTGCTTCAGTGATGGACCAAGCAACATGTAATGAAAATAAACTTGAACTTGAACAATGCTCAGTTACAATGTAAGGTATATTTTTTCTTCTGGCTATTTGAGGCAGCGTTTTTCCAATTCCTAGTTGTCCTTATGATACTGTTCTGTCTTTTACATTTGAATATACATGGATTAGTTAACTATCTTACATTCTAAATAAGAGATTGTTGCAGTCAAACATCATTTGAGCAAAAAAATACAATCACCTTGCAAATAATAACACCGCGTCGCCGATATAGGCAAATTTACGGTCTATGGTAATGTTAATATTGTACTGGTTAAAAAGTACTCAATTGATTTATATGGGTCCAACTTACTTTAAATGGTAATATACTCAAAAGACTCAGAACTTTCCTTTTTTCCATGGTTCGTGATTTTATGGTTTACCCAAGGGCAAGAACAATAGGCCTTCCTCCTTTAATCCCCTTAATCGTCTTCTCATGACACCCTTGGGAAGAGGCCTCCCTCCATTATAGTTGGCTGATATTGCCACCTGGTCCTATCTATGGGTGTCATATTTGAATACCATTGGCTGAATATATTAATCAATTTATCATCCTTATTTTTTGTCTAATATTAATTTTCCAAACGAAATAATTCATGTGAGTCCGATAATGGCTATAAATAATAAATCAATAAACAACACACATTCGTAACAACCAATATTTGCGCAATATTTTTTAAATTATTGGCGCGAACTGGTTGTATTGCACCTAGTTTCTTCTCAGTTTGAGCTTATTTAAATTGAAGTCTCTTCTTCAAGAGCCACTGTACAAATGTCTTTATACAAATGTTTTACAATTCTCTGTTTTTGTTGTGTTTCGCCTTATTAAATCTTGAATTTCTATTTAAGCCTTCGATAACTGCGAGTAAATTTTAGGTTTACCCAATCAATCTTAAGTTATCAAATAAATAATCGGGGTAGTTAATTTCTTGAAATCAGAAATGAAACGTCTGGTAACTGCGTCATGCGAACTACTACTTAACACAATCGATTTGTAACAACTCCTAATACTATACAAAAATACAAAATATCTTTAATGCATAATCACGAGTATATTTTTACATGAACTCTGGAGATTTTTTTAAGTATTTAAGATGCCTATATGTACGCTATACCTATACGACTATATAAAGGTACATTTTTTAACAAAATAGATATCTACAAATGAATGTGTGTGTGACGACTACGACTGTGTCTTGTTGGGATCAAATCTGCTATCAATAGCAGATCCACTAATCTGCGTATGTATATGGGCCTTTCTCTACTAACAGGAAAATCATGGTCCAAGCATTTTTTTTTACTTTGGCTATATTAATGCATACTTTTATTTATTAAAACACATAATATATAACCTGTTATTTAAGGAGCCACGCTTAATCAATATTTAAAATAATAATTATTTCATAAATTCGGTCTAAAAGCCACTAAAAACAGTCCTCTGTTATGTCCTAATTCCGGATCGAGTATAATACGGTTCGTTTTTATTAAAGTTGTATTTAAAAATGAAAAATGTTATAACTCCATAAATATAAAGAATATTGAATGCATGTGAACAAAAAACAATTATAATTTTAGATATTTTTTTAGTACTAAAAACAAGTGTTCGAATTTTGTCCATACATTTTGTGAACAGTCCTCTGTCACAAATTGAATATCGCGCCACAAAAATATTAAATACTATTATGTAACCATTTCGCGTGAAACGGAACGTTAAAAGTGTGAAGTTTGCTCGTTCGCCATGCTAAGCAAGTCGATGCCATTTTGCGCAGTGACAACTCCGCGTCTGTGTGGGAGCCACGTCTCTGTAGTGTTGAGTGAACATTCCTCTGGTAAGTCTATTTTACGGTGTTTTATGTGTTATAATTATAATTATTTAAAAAAATAATTGCTCAGTGTGATAATTTATAGCTGTTTCTGTGTTATGAAGTAATATCTAAACTGATACGTGGTATGACATTTTTTACGTAAAAATAACAGTCCTCTGTGCAACAGTCCTCTGGAAATTTATAACACAGAGGACTGTTCAATGTGACAGAGGACTGTTTTATTTGACGTCCGTCTATTTTATTAATATTCTTTATAGTCTGCACTAACCTACTGCTTGCCGATAGCCGCTTTCTTTCTTACATTGGCCTGTCACGCTAACTCAGGTCTTTTGTTTTCTATTATTATGCATTTTGGAATATAAAATAATATGTACCTACAGCTTGACCGCCGTAAAGTCGACTCTCCCGATGGTTCGCGGGACGCGGGAGCGGGGTGCGCTCAGCCAATCAATCAGTCAGCTGTCGGCTGCCGACGTCGACAGACGTTACTGTCAGAGCTCGCGCGGTTTTTGTCTTATGTCCGCTACACATGAGATTATTTTAAGTCTTTACGTACAACAAACATGGAAAATCAAAAATCAGAAAAATTACAACAAATAATTGCCGAGTATTCTACGGATCAATGGAAAAAATGTGTGGATCACGCAATAAAAATTGAAAACAATTACCTTGAAAAAGATCGTATAGCCGATCAAAATTACGATGACATGTACCGGCCTTTCATAATTCAGTTGTCAGAAGAAACGTCATCCGAATATTCCTCAGACTCAGAATCAGAAAATGATTCGGATGAAGAAATATAATTTGAAATTTTAATCTATATACTTTTAATAATATGAAGTTGAAATAAATGTAGGTATCAGTGTCTAAGTATTGTCATTGACAAGTTATTACCTAACACTACACATCTGTAATCATAATATTTCTTAAATAAAAATATGGAGATTTCATTGATCTTGAGATATCTCGCCGCGGAGGCAATGCCGTGTGTACCCGTGTCCACCCGCCGCCCCGCGTCCCGCGGACCATCGGGAGGGTCGACTTTACAGCGGTCCAACTGTAGTAACTACCTGTTTTTAAACCCTTACGGTTTCTTTAAAATATTGATAGTATGTTTTATTGTTTTAGTATTGCCGCAATGTCACCAAAGAAAAAACCTAAAACCAAAGAAGAAATAAAAGAGCAGAAACGAATTGCAGAAAGATAAGGATATCAACGGCTAAAAAATGACCCTGTAAAAAGAGAGCAGTTGAAGGAAAAAGAACGACGAGACTACCAAAGAAAGAAGGAAAGAGGTACAAGAAAGTCAGTTAAAGATATGAGTTGACGTGAACACAAAGCTGTGACTAAAGCATGGAGAAAGCACTGTGCTACCTATCGCACAAAAAAAAAGCTTTGAAAGAAATTACAAACAATTTTGTACGACAAAATACGCCCGAATCCGAGGGTTCACCTTCTCCTCAAAGTTCTGTCTCTCCATCAATACTACTTATGACCACTCCACGAAGTGATGCAAGTAATGCGAGAAAGCTTAATGCTAGAAAGAAACGTGACAAAATTATAAAGGATAAAGACAAAAGGATCGAGTATTACAGAAAAAAATCCGAGAAGTATAGGAAGAGATTAGAACGTTTGGAATTTTTAGTAAGAAACACTGAATATTGTTATTGTGCTGTAATCAATAAGATAGACACGGAAGAAGGCGAACTAACAGTAACCTTCTTAAAAAATTGTGATGACAAAGGACACACATTCAGAGTCGATGAAAATGATGTTTCAGATGTGTCCTTTGACCAAGTATTAAAGAAGTTGCCAAACCCAGATATTGCCCTAAAAGGGAAACGAATATTTTATTATTTTAATATACCTGTACCTGTTTTTGAGTAATAAGTCTGCATTGATAAGTAAACAAGGCTGATTCTTAGTACCTAAGCTTAATTTTGATTATAATTATTTTAATTCGTTACTTAGAGTGCTAAGCTCGCAATTTGTTCCTGATAAATATAAGTATTTAAATTTTGTATGTGATACAGTATTCAATAAAGAAGAGAGAGAGTTTATTTGATTACATTTAATAATGAATATTGTGTTTTTCTTCATATTTAATAAACATTGACATTAACTGTTCTCTGGGTGGAAAAAACAGTCCTCTGGGTGGCCAAACAGTCCTCTGTCGCATTTTTTTACAAAATTGCCTATAATTCGAAAAATAAGGGAAAATTACAATGGTTTCTTGTTTATATGTATTTATATTATAACTATCTATCGACTTAACATATTATATCTTTAATTTTCTAGAAAAATAGGGTTAGGACAACTGTCAATAGACAAGTTTCCAGTTAGTAGAGAAAGGCCCATATAAGTGTGGGTTTGTGTGTGTGCGCTATCCCTACGACTGTTTCACGACGTACCTTGTTATCAGAACCTGCAACTGACACTGTAAAACCACAGAAATATCTTCACGTGGAAGTAGCTGAAAGGTATTTTAAAACATTCAAGCTTAAGAATAAGTGCTTGCTAGACAATTGCAGCAAATCTTCGCAAAGTAAATTCAACAGTTTTTATAATAGTGTTTATCTAGTCGAGACTGCTTCAGTAGGTATGGTTCTTTTCATTATTATGGTTGGTCGGTATTGGGATCTCTGTTCCACGTGTAGCTTATAAGTATGTGTTAAGCCATAATATTTCTAATTTGAAATACTGTTAATAAGTCGATAATTGAAATATAACAAATAGGTACTTTTTTATTTTGACGAATCTTGGAATAAAAATTAAGGTTGGAGTTTTTTCAACTTTCTTTGACGTTTGACGATATCATTTGGTAAACTTATACTATAAGGGCCCTTGCCCTTAGCAATAAATATAATAACAAAATACATTTTTAAATTCATGCTTCATTGGTCTACTAGAAAAGTACCTAATTATTATCTTATTATTCTGTTTGCAAACCAAATTGTAATAAAAACTTATCAACTTCACTACATCTGAAAGGGTAAATAGTCACTGAACTTAGAGAAATAAGTACCTACACAAGAAAATGCAATGACCGTAGAAAAGAGACCATTATTGCCACTGTGATTGTCTTCGGGAGAAGAAAGATGTTCATTATTGAGTACACAAGTGTTTTTCTTTTTAATGGTCACTTTTCTTAGAGATTCTAGTGGAAGAAAAATTTAGGAGATAGTGCTTTTGTATTTGCTATTCTCGTTACCAACTGACCGTGTGGATTCTGTTAAGAATGGCAATCACCTCATTTTCAGCTGTGGACTCTTATCCGATATACTAGAGATTCCTCCGTACCTCTGAGAGCACGTTAAGCCGTCGGTCTCTGTTGTCATACGAACACCTATCACAGATATTATTTAGAAATCAAAAAGTCTGACAAACCAGATATTCCTTAAGATATTGGTATTATCCAGAAATGAGTTACGGAAGTTTGATAGCAGTTCCTTCGTGTAACATACTGATATTAAGCCGCATGAAATTAGACTGGACCCCATATATACATATTTGGATAAAGCAAAAGGAGTAGGTTCATTGAACAGTCTGTAGTAATAGGTATCACTTTCATATTGATGTCTTCTCGTTTTCATAGTTTAATATATCTCCAATACAGTGTTGAGACTTGAGCAAAATACTAAAGCGAAAATTGTAACTTACTGTACTATTAAAGAATAAATAAAGTTTGAGAACAAAGATGGTCAACCAATGGCACGCGACAAGAAAGTGAATGGAAATAAAATGTGATGAAATATAGAAATAATTTTGAATGTCAGAAGTTTTGAAAAGAAATTGCTGTCGTCGTAAATCATTTTACCAACATTTGTGGTGAAAAATGCACAATTTTTATATTGTATTAAGCATATGAACAAAGATATCGTAGTGATATAAGTATTGGCCAAATCATAAGTGTCGAGGTCGAGATCAAGGCTCTGATGAACATGAAGGAAAAATATCCTGAGAAAACCTACATGCCTGAAAGATTTAATCGACTGTGTGACAATTCTACCATACCGCACAAGGCAAGCATGGTGGATTACAGCTGTTATTATAGCCGTTCCCAGCATTGGGACGGTAAATGGGTTGATGATGTTGTGAAAATGGCTTGTTTTAACACGAAGACTGTAAATGTTCGCCATCCATGTTCAAAAAGATTACAACACAATCCAGCTGCACTTAACTTTAAGTGGCCATAGCCTCTTCAGGTCTAAGAAGAAATTATGGAAATTGTGGCAGCTTCCTAGAGCACGTCCTTAGAATTAAGCCAAGCTGTTAAAGCCAAGCTTAGAGTTAAAGCCAAGCTGGTCATTGAGTGCTTTTACATTAGGCTACCTTTAATTTCTTTAGTTACCTGCATTTTTAAATCTTTCCTGGATTAGAAAACCTTTGCGAGCGGTTCGGAATAACAACTTAATTTTTTTGGAAGCAACAATCAAGATGAAACGACTGACTGACGAAAAATGATAACAGATTAGTTCTTGAGACTGCAGTGATAGCAGACAAAATGGCTTCAAATTAAGAGCAGTTTTTAGATCCTAGTAGACTCCATGTATATCATATAAGTTGTTAAATTATGTTATAATTCCTTATCACTTCAGTAACGATGTTAGAAAACATCTTGAAGCAACTGGCGGCATAGTGGGATCTTTTATGTGCTCAGACGGAATAAGAGTCAATAAGACATTGATTTATTGCAATAATCTTGATTTCCAATATGGTGTAACAGGAAGCGTCGGCAGTACATCACGAGTTTTGGCAATAAAAACGATAAATAGCACTTTGTTTTGTTACTATGAAAGATATGAGCCATATGTCATAAATATGGCTTTATGGCACAATACAATGCTACAAAGTATGTCTCATGATAGTCTGCAAAATCGCCGCAGTAACCTTCTTCAAATTACCTATGTAAAAGAAAATTAGGTTTGTGTTTGACAGATGTTATTTTATGTCTTTTCCTTATAATAAGTAGATAGGTACTGTTTTTCCTTGGATTATTCGTTTTAATATCACGATAACCCTGAGAGTTTCTGTGGACTTCGAGGAGAGTCTTGCGATTTCCTGTTGAGTATCGGTAAAAGTTATAGGTAGGTACAGTATGAAGAGAATAGCACTTTTTGTAAAGAAAAACGCTGAAGTCCTGTAGAAAAAAAAGTGAATTAGACTGATATTTTAAAAAGCTATTTAATAATAATAGAAAGTCATGATGTTTGTTCATCTTAAGCTCTTGCTCCTAATAGTAATGGTAGCTCTCAAAACAGACGGACCAGGACCAGGGGAGACCAGACCAGGAGAGCCTAAGAATTTTTAAGTCGATTAAAAATCAAACTGAACTTATGCATTTCATGGTCTTCGGAATCCATAGTCAGATATAAACCACATTATTATATAGAAACATAGTGGGAGTATACTCTTAATCTTTTCATACAACAAGAAGCTGCGAAGAGGAACATATAGAAAAATATTAGTACACATCTTAATAAATTCAGAATTTCCTGTATAAAGCTCTTACTATATTTGTGGCAAATAAATGGTCAGATTCAGTCGCAAATCAAGTTTAAAAGACGATATCTAACCAGTTATTAGTAATATAATGTCAAAATACCACTTACAATTCATAAAAAAACCCCTTTAATGCCGCGGACATGTTTCATCCCTTTATTTTTATCTGCAAAAAACATGTTAGGTCAACCCCGTGTCGTCACTTCAACCGGACTGACTGGGTTTAATAGGTAACGAACTGATAAATTTGTTTTCGCGAAGTATTGTTATTTCATCTTATCCATTTAATGTTGTATCAGCTTTTGAAAGTGTTTTTTTTTATGAGCCTGTAGTGTCCCACTGCAGGGCCACTACAGGCTCACACTACAGGCAGGGTTGAAAGTGATTTATCAAACATTTATTTTAATTATACATTTGAGACCATGGTGATCAGATCATTCTCTCTCGCTCCCATCGCTTTGTAGACGTCCAAGGAATTCGTAAATAATTACAAAAATATTGCAGATTCTACGAAAAAGAATTGATTACAATCCTCATAATATTGTCAAGGTCTTGTAATTCTGTTTCCCTGAGCATTAAGTAATAATTATGGAAGTACATGCGAAAAACCATAAGGAAAGATAATTTGTTATTTAATCATTTATCTTATACTAGCTTTCCGCCCACGGCTTCGCCCGCGTGGATTATTGGCTTTTCTATACTAAAATATGTATGTATTATACCTTCCTCTTGAATCACTCTATCTATTAAAAAAAACCGCATCAAAATCCGTTGCGTAGTTTCAAAGATTTAAGCATACAAAGGGACATAGGGACAGAGAAAGCGACTTTGTTTTATACTATGTAGTGATAACAATTCATGCAATTTAACTAATTTCAAAGAAACATGATGATGATTCTTTGAATCATTTCTTGTCAAAGGTAGTCTAGTTTTAGATCGCTGCCGCACATCTATTAGATACTAAACTAAATCTTAAACCACAAGTGCAAAAAAGAGTTATGTATCTACAATTATAAATATCGTTTACCATTACTCAATCCCATTACGAAACAATACAATTTAATCGGTAGCAAACTTGCGATATTTAGTACCCATCTGTATTCAGGAAGGGTTTTGACACGAATCTTAAACTCGGCTTATCTAATAATCTATCCTCCGGTATCAGCCCCATATGTAAATAACTTCTCGTCTTTCACACAATTTCGACCCCATATTCATTTAACATAATCCTTATTTAATATCGAACTCTGTCAAAACATGGGATAGAGTATTATACGAATAATAAATTAACACCCAAATGCTTTGACCCTACAAAGGCCTCTGTATATGCTCGTAATTGCTTTTAAATGATCTTGTGCCGTTAGATTTTCAAAACATTAAAATGTAAAAATAAATATCCTGTGTATGACAAAATAAGACGAAACAAAAAAATCCAAGTCTCGTTGCAAAAGGTGTTCTGTAGGTTCTGCCTACCCCTATGGGAAAAATATACCTATCTTGCCTAGCTTTTGCATAATGCATTTATTGTCACCGTCGACATCTAAATTTAGTTTTCAGTTTTTAGCCATAACCTTCGCAGAATTCATATCATCTATTTTCACATAATCCTTTCCCCATTTCCGATAGTCACTTTATTCCATTGAAGTCTTACACAATTAGAACTATTTGTCTTCAAACTTTGAGGCGAACAGTTTGCAAATCAAATAACGTCACAACCCAGCGTCAAGATTGTCCTTATCTGCGCCATCTAGTGGGGAAAGTAGAAACTTTTAAGTGAATCGGGGGTTGCATTTTGATGCACCCTCTATCTGTACATGTTCTAGTATGTGTTGTTTCAGGGTAGTCACGTTGTGAAGTTTGTGTTTGTAATTCCACTATCTGGTCCTAGATGCTGCTAGCATTAATAATTTATAAAAGCTTATTTACATTCTATGTTTTGTTTTACTAACTCCTGCCTTACCTTAAAACTACATTTACGTAAATCCAAGTTAGCAGCAAGTTATGTTTTGGTTCTTAAAGTCATTTAGTGTACCACTTTATTCACCATAACATGCTACATAAGCTTAACTTACGCTTTACTAACTAAGCATACGAACATTTATGGCTTCTTGCTATGGAGATCAACATAAAATGCGCATATTTGCGTTTATCTCACTCAGGATAAACATAAACTTGATAGAATCTCATACAGTTTTCATATTGCCCATTGCATTCGCGAGGTGTGCGTTGATAATAAAAATGAATATGTAGAAGACTGTTTTTAAGCGTAAAATCTAGCTAAACCTAGTACTGGCTTCACGTTTCTTGTGACAACTAATATTATTCACAAATTTCAACTAAAGGGCAAGTCCAGGCAAATGTTTAATTAACACAAAGTTAAAGTTTAATTATTTACTATACAAAAATTAGCTGAACTGGGGCTAGACGCAAAAGTTTTATTTAAAAAGTTTCGATGTAATTGAATTACGAAATGTTAAATGTGATTCAGATTCATTATAAAGTTTTGCTTTAGTTGCCCAATAGAGACTGGAATAAAAAATGCTTTTCTGTTTTTACATCCACATCACGTAATACTATACCAATATTTATATAGCCAGCCTTCAACACTAAATTGCACACTATCCGTAGGAAAATTCAGGTTTGCTTATACATTTGATAGATAAAAATACCACTAATTTCAAGATGCAGTAATTTCATCAATATAAACTAGCAAAATTGACGTTTTAGTAATAATAGGTCTAATGTTAAGCGGCGGTAGCCTAATGGCTAGGGCGTCGGACTTGCGATCATGTGGTTGCCGGTTCGAACCCCACCCATTGCACTACCGACGTGAACCCACTCGTAACACAAGCATTTAGCTTAGCACGAGGGGTTAACAAGAATACTAGTAATGTGTGATCCACATTTCTAGTAAGCTTTTATTTAAAAAAAAAAAAAAAAAAAAAAAAAAATGTGGATAAATCCTTAACGGCTAATTTCAATAACAAATTTTTCAGTTGATTTGGGTACTAGAGATAGAATTTTGACATTAAAGAAGAAATAAAATGACCTCATCTCAAAATCCTATCTCTAGTAAGATCTATCTCAAATTTACTGACTGATTCGTTATTGGGACTGGTCGTAAAGATGTATTTAGTACCCGGTGTCTCCGACATTCACTATAAGTAACACCAGGATACATGCCATGCATTAACCATGATGGTTTGAGCTTAATCATTTATCTTTTTATATACCATAATAATTTGGTGAAACCCGTTCAAAAGATCCAATATATTTAGTATCGTATGTTATGGATTTTCGAAATTTTGCCACAGTACCCATGCTTTATTAATACCAATCACCATGTAGGGTTTAGATCCTTTAAATAAAAAGCTATCAACCTTAAAATTATTTCGCGATACATGGAATTTATGATAACGATACCAAAGTCAGCTCAACAATTTTCATAATAGAGAAGTTTTACAGCATCCGAACGAGCAAAATAAAATACTGATTCTAATGTTAAATGTCAGAAAACGTAACACACACCAAAAGACTCAAACAAATAAACCATAAATGTACGTAACAATAACATAAGCTAGATACAGCAGGAAAATTGAAAACGGGGGCATGGGTATTTAATTATTTTTGCGTCACAGGCAGTTATATCAAAATTCAGGTCACGCTGCATGATAGACACAGCCGCATTGCCAATAAATGCAACGGACAGGTAATTTGTACAGAGTCCAGATTCATACCACAACCGCAACTTGGAGACCTTTATATTGTTGCCGTGTTGCGGCCCAATTGCAAAATTGGATCGTTTGTGTCTAGCCTAGCAAAAATCGTTCGGTTTTGTCGATGAAATGCATGAATATCGCAAAAACTGATCGGTTTTCTAAAATCTGTCGAAAGTTTTTGATGTATAAATACTTTTTAAATAATGGTGTTGTTCTTCAAATATTGGGCTACATAATATTTCTACTAAGTATATTTAAAATAATAGTCTATAAGTAAACGTTATACAACAGATTAAAGTTAATTTACATGCTCTATTAATTTTAATGATTTCTTTGCTTAAATCGTTCGGTTTTTTCGGTTAAAGTGAGAGAACTGCTCATGTATTGCATAGTCGACGTAACATAACTCTGTTATCCCAATCTTCTAGATTATTGTATGAAACTGTCCAAACTGAATAGGAATCGAGCTCTGTCGTGTAGTAAGATTATGCATAGAATTATAATGGAAAGTGATGGACATATCCTGAGAAGTCTATCTCCAGTTAAAGATAGGCTTCATGAAAGCATTCAGTAGTAAGACTCTAAAGCTAAAATAGGTTAATGTAATTAGCACCCAGTTGCATTTGTGTCTTGTTGTTTACAGAGCAGTCTAGTTGCACTAATTTTCTTGACATCGTCGATTTGGTTTAACGTTCTCCACTCAATACGATTAAGATTACCAATTGTAACATGTTGTTGCAGTACAGTGCTAGATATTGGGCCGTTTTTTTTTAAGATAAGTCCTTGTGCGTTGGATTAATAGGTTTGGCGTATAAAGTAGTTATTTTACGATCATGGTTTGATTTTGATGTTATTCTCTCACTTTGTGGTCATAGATCTCATCTAAATAACTGTCTTTAATATATGTTTTTTCTTCTCATTAGATTTTGGCCCTCTTTTCTCTTTACTTTACGTAATTGTACTCCTCTAATCTAATTATGAAAGTGTGAATAATTAATGTGGACGTTCCTTTAGTGAGTTCGGCATTAATTATACATCTGTGCCTACGTACATTTTGTCTCGTTAATTGTTCTTTGTCTTATCGGTGCTAATAATTTTCTTTGCAGCAAAAGTCTGTTGATTAACTTATCATATTCAGGATTCATAAGCTGCAAAAGTGATGTCAGAAAAGACTTTGTAGAATTATTATAAAGAAAAGTAATCAAACTTATTATTCGGTACTTATATAACTTTAAATATTGTTTTTATTCACCTGTGTATATGTAACCATAGTAGAGTTAGTGTGGTGTATTAAATAACTTATGATTAATATAATGTTTTCTGTTGCAGGTATGTACAATAATCAACCATGAAATAAGCGATAAACTTAAGCACGTAAGTTTTATGACTTCGTCGACTGTAATCTATTAACACCAAGTGAGGAATTACGACGTAATGAGCCATAATATTGTACTGCCGTAGTATAAAAAATATATTTTCTGAGAACAGAAATAAAAGAATAGCTGCGAAATTACGGAAATGCGGCATTTGACATCTAGCTTTTGCGCCACGACTTGCGAGTTCGATCCCCGCACGCAACAAATATAATTATGTCTAAATTTGCCGGGCCTGCGTGAGAGAAAATTTGTGTTTATAAGGATTTGTATATAAAATATTGTTGATTTCAATTGGACATTGAGTATGACTCTTATATAATACTAGCTTTCCGCCCACGGTTTCGCCCGTATTTTTTTTTCGGACGTTTTTTTGCTATAAACCTCACGGAGCCCGAGACCTTTCCAATTAATGCAAAACCGTGGAAATCGGTTCGTGCGTTCTGGAGTTATAGCGTCAGGAAGGAAAACCCGACTTATTTTTATATAGTAGATTAGTATTCATGGGCAGTTTCATTTTTATCAATATACATATAGAAGTAATGGCAAGAAACACCATGGTACGATAACCTCTCTTTTGGTTTTCACCTTATTTTTCACTTTTTTTTTACTAGCCCATTTCGTCCCACTGCTGGGCAAAGGCCTCCCTTCCCTCTTTCCAGGCCGACCTATCCAAAGTTTTGGCGACCCAATCTTTCTCAAAGGAGTCGAGTTCATCGCGCCACCTCCGTCTGGGCCGACCACGCTGTCGCTTCGCTTCATGTGGGATCCAATTTGTGATAGCTTTTGCCCACATTTGATCTGGCATGCGGCAAACGTGTCCCGCCCAGTCCCATTTCAGCTGCGCCCAGTCCCATTTCAGCTGTCTGAATTTTACACTTAAGAAAATATATTTAGGTGCCTACACTTCATATTTTACGCAAACTGTTACAAGGCCAGTGTGGACTATAGCCCTCTCATTCTGATGGGACACAAGAGGGATTGTTAATACATGACCCAATTTGCCCAAACCTAGCGATAGAATTCAAACCTTTTTTTTCCAGAAAAATTTAGAATACTGTATTCGCAATACCAGGGTTACATAATATTATAGCAAATACGTAAGCTCTAGTATCGATCGACATACGAGTACTGTATGCCTGGGCCAAGTATTAGATATTTGCGGCTATGACTGGCTCGAACCATTCTGATATGCGGACTTTCGATAATAGTGGCTTAAATCCAAAGCTTGTCGTGTCATTGTTATTATTAACCTAAGTATACATTGGAAGAGATTTACGGATAATTAGTCAAAGGAATATCGTTATCGTCCCGTATCCGAAGGGTTTAGTTAAAGGTGTACCAACGTACACTCATAGTCTGCTGCTGTAAGTTTTATGTCTCATGTATTAAAGGAGAACCTTACTGCCATTTACCGGGCAAAGTCCAAACCTCGAGTTGCTATTAGAAATTTCTTGGCAGAAATCATATTTACAATACCTCTATGCGTAACTTAGGATTCGAACTCAAGATATTTTCATCGTCATCAATCCATTTATTGTCATACTGCTAGGCATGGATCTACACTCAAAATTAAAGGGATTGGCCATAGTCCACCAAGCTGGCCTAATGCAGGTTGGCAGACGTTACATGTCGTCAAGAAAATCTCTCAGACATGCAGGATTCCTCTCGATGTTTTCGTTCACCGTTTAAGCGCGTGATAATTAACTATTAGATAATACTTAGTGACATAGTGATATTCGAACTCGAGACCTTTGACTTGGCAGTCCAACGCACACGGGCTGCTATGCCTTATGCTCAGCAGCAATGCGCAATATGCTTTTGAGTAATAGAGTAGCAGTTAATAAATTACAGCAAGAAAGTTTTTCTGTGATCCACACGGCAGAAGGGTTGAACTTTACTTTGTTACAGATTTTAGTGAACTTTTGATAAAACATAAGGCTTGTAACAACAGTATCCGTTTCCACTCAGTATTCCCCACCATCGGACTAATGTTCCTTGATGCGCGCATAATTAACTCGCATTATTTTTGGACGTGCACAAAAATAAAGCCGTTGACGCGACAACGCTTTCACGCGGGGATGGGTTGGCGGCCAATTTTGCGGCCAACTGTACATCAAAGGCCCGGGTACGGCCCTGGCTGTCTCAATTTGTTGTGTCCTCAAAGATGGCTTTCCCTGGTTGTTAATTACTATTCAAATATTCAGTGGGTTTACCCTACTCGTGATTTTTTCATTCATGTGTTTTGTTTAAATATATGATCTATTTTGAAAAAGTTAATACCTACTCATTTAATTCTAGTAAGCTAGGTTTTTCATTTTGGTTATAGGTTTAACTTAGGTTTACTTAGCTTGGTTTAACTTATGTCCCGACCTTTCACAAAGATTTTTTGCAATTCTTGAGTAAGTTACTCGAAAACTGAATGTATCTGGAAAGTCTTAGACATGATGTCTAAGACTGGTTATGATATGACATTAATACCTATAGTTCAAAGGACACGAATAAACTGACTTTTAGATAACTATCACTATCACCTTGGGTTTCGATGATCGGATACGTATGCATCTAATATTTTTAGATGCATACGTATCCGACCTAGACGAATTGCCAATTACTACTTTTTTGTATTGAGTTAATATATGTACTCCACTCGTCTAAGCCCTAAAATGCAACATTTATGCCCGGACCTTAGTATTTATGTTTGCTTGTCCATAAAACTCATGCATACTCCAGATTTTCCGCTGAATTCTCGTCATTAGAACTGTGTTGAGATCCTACTCATAATGTGCCGTCTCAAGGGGTGAGTACTACTGTCTGCTAATGCCTTGAGCTCTTAAGCTTTGCAAGGGTCTCGAGAAGTTGATAAACGCTCTTGGCTTTCAGGACTATTGAAGCAGTGATTGGGAGATCTTAGCATATGCATTTTTTTTGTAAAACAAGACCATGCAGGTGCCCTTTTAGCCACCCACCGGGCCGGTAAGAATGGCGACGAATGCAACCGGGCCGGGCTGGGTTGAGAAACATACCGTTTTGCAATCTCTACTGTTAACACCCTCTAAAGACAATAGTTAGGTTTAGGTATTTCTAATTATGCATAAAACAGACATACATCTGACTTTTTGAAGTAATATGCGTATTAATACTTAATAAACATTAAACGGTAATGACATTTAATTAACAAACCCTTAAACGGTAAAGGAAAACGTCGTGAGGAAACCTGTATGTATGCCTTAGAGATTTTCTCGTCAGTACTTGAAGTCTGCCAATCCGCATTAGGCCGGCGTGGTGAACTATAGCCTAATCCTTGTTATTTCTAAGAGGAGACCCGTGCCCAGCAGTGGGACGGTATAATGGGTTGATGATGTGTAAATATGATTAATTATTCATATTAAGTAATTATGATAATTTTTCCTTTATTTTAAACTCCTATTTTAAATCTCCCTAACCTTGAATCTAATAACAATGCAATTTATAAAATGTATTAAGTTAACTCTTAAAATTGTTTTGGGCCACAATTGATTAAATGACGGTACATATATCTATATACATTTATCCCCTACATAAACAGAAATCATATTGCTATAGATTGAAAAATCAATATACCTCGTCCTACATATTGCAATGCTGCATCCCTCTCCATCATGGGAGAAGGGATGAGTCGAAAATTTCTAGGAAAACCTTTGATTGAATGCAACCCTGTACTACGGTGATATGAAGCAACTAGTGACTCTCGCTATATCCCGAGGGAATCAGAAGGCTCCATCTCCGTTGATATTGCAAACTGTAAAACGAACTTTATTTCCGTAAAAATAAGGTTTATTTAATGTTCACAGAAACTCAGAGACCCGGGGAACTGTAGCCTGCAGCTCGCCCGTGCAATTATTAAGATTCATTCACATTATGTGAACATGATTTATTGCATACAGTATAAAGTTTTGTAAATACTAACTTTTCGGCATCTGAAACTATTTATTCATATTGATTATCATCCCCTGAAGACCACCAGTGATTTATAATACAGTTATTTTGACCCTAAATGGCAATGAAAAATCAACTTTAAAAATGCAACTTTGAAGTCTCATTTTAAGTTAGTTTTGTTGTTGTTGCACCAAAGGTGTGAGGTTTCTTGAGTATCTGTATGTTCGTCATCGTATTAGATCATGCCTTTCATTTGTATCTTGAAGATTGGCTGCAAGTTACAAGCTTTTCGCTACTTCGACTTATGAGTTTTGGTTTTAATGACTACGTGTGATGGATCGGGGTTATGGGAGACAGATTTAGAGAAGAATTTAGAGTTTGCGATTTTCCTCACCAATTTCTATAGCATCAAACTTCTTGTGCATTGAATGACTGCATTTCTTTCCGTCTGTATCCTGAATTCAGAAACACTTGTTGCTTCTATTGCAACGAATGAAAATCTTTATACTTTTATGTATTTAGTCTAATTTGAGATAACTATGAAAGCATAAGTTTTTATGTTGTTCCTGAATCTGACATGCAAGCATGACAGAACAAAAACGATATAAAATAAATTTACAAACATATAATCATCTTTTTTAATTGTGACTGTTAAACATTTCCAAACATTTAACTTCCTAAACTCTGGTGATTGATATGGTTCATTTCTTTTATCCGATATATAAATAATATATTTTCGCACTACCTGAATAGGATTTTGTTTGTTCTCATATCGCAACGTTTCCTTATGGTTCTGATCGACTAAATTCTTCATGTTTCTTTGAATCTTACTTTATCTGTAACTTATAGCGGAAAGATTTGAGTTTTTCTCAAGACGTTTCCTGTCAATTATTACGATTGATATCGAAAAAATGTCCTGGTCACTTTCTCAAATATATAAAAAAATATCGTGTTATTTATGTCGTTTTCTGTTCCGGAACTGCTACCGGATGTTTGTACTATGTGTAAGTCCCTTTATCACAGTGTACTGTGATTTTCACTTTGATATTATGGTACACGGTGCGTTAGGGGCTGCATCGAACGGCCCAGGCCTGGCCTGGACCAAGGACCCAGAATTATTAGCTCGCTAACAGTCGAACCTGTCTGACGTGTGCAGTGCTCAGATATTAATTAGTGATTTACTACCCTAGTGTACCCCAAGACAAAGACTGCGATACTTTAGTGTGATTTTCCAATAATATCGGGAAGCCGAAATGCATATTTTTCCGAAACTTTTCGTGGTGCGACTTGCGAACTTCGTTACGTAACGGTCGCCATATTAAAAAGCTGTGAATTTATTTTGTTTAATTTTTTTTTAGTGAAGAAACTTGTACGAAGATTAAAGTGCTTGGAATTTAAAAATGTCGTGGTTATCTAGTTAATTTAAATGAGCTTAATAGACTTTAATTAGCATTACCTAGACTCGGCCTTACAAGCAACTTAGATGATAGTTAATGTATTTCTTTCATGTATAAATTTTAAATCTAATCTTAATAAACAATTTACAGATATAGTTTGCTTAGTGCGTAGTACTCGCAACCGGCGCGTGTGTATGAAAAGATGTATGAATGTGGACGAAGCGAAAGAGATATGCAAGAGTCGTAGCAAGTGGCAGTCCATAGTTTCTGCCTACCCCTGTGGGAAAAAGGCGTGAGTGTATGTATGTATATAGTTTGCTTAGTTTTAACATTGTAAGATCAATGCAGAAGAACTTCGAAGAATCTGTTCTTAGCAATTTTGCGCGGAACCTATACAGAGTCAAAATGTTCATTATGTACAACGTTTATTAACTAAAAAAAGTTTTTGAGCCTCATTCTGTACTCCTTTGTTTGGGCTATCCTAGTAGATGCTGGGCGTGGCCCTTTAGTTTTAATAAATTTAGTGCAAATATTTTTTATTGCACATAACAAATTGATTTGTAACGTATTAAAAAAAGCAATATATATATGTTTATGCATTTTCCAAGCTTTAGCCGCCATCTTTGTTCTAGGATTTAGGGACGTAACAACGACAACGTCTGCGCGTTTCAGTGAGTTGCGCAGTGAGCTAGTGCTTGAGCCCGGATGAAATCTAGGTCACATAAATTATATAGGTAACATGAACAATGGGTAGGATCTACCTGAGCTGCGCAGTGCTAGCAGTTGTTCCTAGTGTTTCGGCCCGGGCCGTTTATAGGTCAACTTCCAAGGATCACTGCGAGGGGGGTGATGGGTGATAATTAAATAATTTGATTATAGACTTCTAGAATATATACTTACATTTTGTGATTTTTATTGGATTCAAAATGCATAACAGTGTTGCCTTTAAATGAAATATCAGTGCAACTTAAAGTCTGTGTTGATGAATAAATGAAAAGAAGAATTATTAAGCTTAAATTAACCATCACTAGTAATTTACGATTAAATATTTTTTATTAATTTTGAAAACTCAGTCGCCATCTTTGGTCTGGGCATTACGTAACAATTTGAGGAATAGCGTCTGCGCGTTTGACTTAGTTGCGCAGTGAGGTAGTGCGCAAGAAATGAGCTAGCAAGATGGCCAATGGACTGAGAGGGCTGCTAATTTACGAGCGCAGTATTCGTTGATCCTAGTGTTTTAGGCTCGGACCGAGTATAGATCAAGTTGTCTACAAAATATTAGTACGCTGCTGACATAATTACCTACCTAATGAAAGAATTTTACTGAAGTTTGGTGGTAAACCGATCAAAAATATTCAGAAATTGTGTTATATTTTTGGAATGCAGTCACATTTAGTGATTAAATGAAAAACTTTATCCGATTTTAGTGCAGAGGTTTTTTATTGGAATATTTGTTGAAATAGTGATGAGTATCCAATTAAATATCGGTATAATGGTATATAGGTCTAAATTATATGCGATAAAATGTTGTAAATTTAAATCAACTATGTATTAGAGCGTACTTACAAGACAAAAAATAAAAATTATTCAAATCGGTCAAGCCGTTCTTGAGTTTTAGCGAGACTAACGAACAGCAATTGATTTTTAAATACAAAAAGAAGTTTACCGGCAGTAATATGTGAACAATTTATTATATGAGATGAGTCATGGGAAAATGTAGCATCAATTCCATGACAGTATTAGCTAATGATAACATTTGATAAACGCTATTGTAAGGATGCACCTGGCATAAACAGTGTTGCTTTTTACTATTATCTGTAGTTATTATCAGATCAATAGCGGTAGTTCAAGTGGTTCAATTAAGAATTTGAAATATTTTATTAAGTCTTAGTTTTAATGACATAATAGAATATGTTGACGTCTGCGGTTCTCCAGAAGCATAGGCAAGATCAAGATCATGTCTAGGAAATAATTTTAAAATAACATAAATCATCATTAATTAACAGTACCTATATTCCTCAGAATCTATGTTTGTATTTTTAATGTAAGAAAGATACTTGTAGGATCTTCTATTCTTCTTTCTTTCTTCTCCGTTCCTTCTGATCTCTTCTCAACAAAAAAGTTTAAGGGGTTACTATTTTATCCGTCCAAGATATCTTCAACTTTTATAGTCAGGTGGGTTATTAGCCTTGTCATCGTCGTGGTGAATTTGAGAACTAAGTATAGATTAAGGAAAAGCATGTACGTTGTTTACTTAGTACGAGTCCAACAAACTTATTTGTTGTGGTAGGGCCACGCTGTTCGCAGCATGAATGGGCCGGCTTGACCGGGGAAGTACCACACTCTCGCAGAAGACCGACGTCCGAGTAGTAGCGTTTCGTTCGGTGAGCGAGAGGGCCGGAGGCCCAATTCCTCCCCCAATCCCCTTCCTTCTCCTTTTCTCCTTCTTAGAAAAGGAGAGAGCCTATTTAGGGAAAGCCCTAAATAAAGCCCTAAGGCTCGGCAACGCATCTGCAACTTCTCTGGTTTTGCAGATGTCCATGGGCGGCGATGACTACTTACCATCAGGTAGCTCGTCTGCTCGTTTGCCGAGTTATACCATAACAAAAAAAAAAAAAACTACGATCCATCAGGATTTTTCGGACTATAAAAAGTGGGATTAGAAGTAGGTTATCAGGTTTTTTATAAACTTGAGTTTTATAGATCTGATTTCCTTTATTTTTATTGAATTGCCTGCTTACATTTAGAAATGTAATATCTTACACAATGTTACACTCGACTTATAGCATTTAAGTGCGCAGGGGCAAAGCAAGATACCCGACTGTTTTACTTAATTATCATCTTTGTAGCATCATCTGGTATACCATTGTCTGTGACTTTTAGATTTAATCTCTAGTTCACACATGTACCGTACTACCGATTAAGATTGTTAGATCCCACATGTATATTTTGTGCTTTGTATGTTAAATCACCATTTATATTATTTCATTGTGTAATAGCATTCAAGATATAATATTGTATAGCAAGTGGCGTTATGTATATTCTGCCTACCCCTATAGTAATAAGTTGAGCGCTTTAAAAAAGCGAGTAAATCGATAATGCCTCCTAACTCCGTTATTATATAAATCTTGGCTATAATACCTGTTGCTGTCCTATCAACGCCCTACAAGACTCATTAATCTGAAGTGTACTGATTAAAGAATTTCTGTCTTCTTTATCCTTTTTTTTTACTTTGATCATCAAATCATGTTTTCAACAGTTTGCACGACAAACTTCAAAACTTAACCTTTATTAAAACAGTACTGAATTCTGACACTATTCTTACTTATAGTTCAAAGTTACTCACGACGATTTATTTTGTCGTGGTTTATTTTTAATTCCTTTAGCAGTAATTGTATTTTGTAAGGTATTGCTACGTCATTTTTCTTTTTTTCTTGTACCCATTCTCATTATTTGTCATTATTGGTTTCTCTCTCGACTTTTCATGTTATCTAATCCAAACAATGTTAGCAAACAAAATGCGATATGTTTTTACTGTTAGCCTCACCTATAGTATCGGTTCAGCTGTTTTAAAATTAACTATAAGTCAAACCCTTCAACAACTGTTAACACATTCATGTGCCTTGTGTAAATAAAGATTGGATATCGGTATTTATTACAAAATCTTTATTTAGATTTACAATACATGTTAATTGTCCTATTTTAGTTATAAATTTTTTATCAACGTAAACATAACTTTAAAGAATGTTTATTCACCATTGGAGTAAAATCGGTCAACGCGATCGCTAACTCATTATACTATTTCTGGAGTCGCATGCGCGGCGTCTTCGCCAGGTGCGCTGGCGCATCTGCCTGTTCACCGAGATGTCCGCACGTGTGCGTTCGCTATTGTGCTGGAAATTTTATGTTAGACCGTGATCACATCGGATTGTAATATATTGCGCTGTTGTAAAAAGAAGTGCGTCGTTTAATTCAAGTTTTAAATGTAACGAAGGTTGGCCTCAAAAAAAACTGTTATTATACATATTTCGCTATCGTTGCTACCATAATTGAGGATAGACTTTACCTTTTTGGCGTTGATGCCAAAAAAATAAAACGAATATAGTTTTATATTTATTTGATTAAATTCAGCAACAAGCAAGGACCGTATTTCCTGACAGTCATTAGATCTTAACGAGTACAGGTAAAATAAAATGCAGACCACAAAATCTTGTCTACGGAGAGACACCACGGACACTGAAAACTGAATATATGAAAATCTAAATGTTTCATATTAATAGCAAATTAACGCCATGATTAGACAAAATCTTTTCAATCAAAGCAAATAAAAATGACAACCTTATACAATCTAGGATCGCGTCAAACCGTGGGACGTGTTTTCATTGGTTTTTAATTAAAATATGTGTTGTTTTATAATTATCTGGGTCCGTCCGTCGTTACAATCTATTTTTCTTGTTATTTAATTATACTAAAATGCGACTTTAAAATATTTAATACATTTTTAATAAGCTTTCAAAACATATAAATTTAGAGTCGTCCATTTTATATTTCATTTCGCAATTTGTAAAGATAAACTTTGTCAAATTAAAATCATCATACCGTACTGCTCGTTAATAAAAGAAAGCAATGCATCATAAATAATTATTTATCATTCACTCACACGACCCTTGTTAGAGTTTCAATTAAAAATCGATAGGTATTAAACTCCTATAGATTTTCCAGTCTGGTGAATCGGCACCATAACAAACTGACATAGGGTCATTGTACTCGCGCGTGCCATAATGAAGAATGTTAACGAATTTTGATTATTAGCACTCCATATTCTCTGTTAAAAATAAAAAATACTAGTGAAAGAATTACTTCGATACGTCAATTAGTTTCCGTTTTAGAAGTAAAACAAGTTGTAACCGAACGACGCGGGCCGCCGGTTACGGTGTGACGTCATAGGACAACGCGCTCAGTCTGGCTCACTCAGTCCGCTCGCAGTCGCGCGTCTGTGCCGTCGAAATTATACCTAAATTCTTTTAAAAATGTCCAATCCAAATACTAGGAAATCGTGTGTTGTGCCTAAATGTAAAAATACATCTAAAAAGTTGTTTTTTAGTTCCAAAAGACGTTAAAATGCGAAAAAAATGGATAAAAGCTATATATTTATTTATTTTTATTATGGCACTAAATAAATAAATAGCTTTAATCCATGTTTTTTGCATTTTAACGTCTTTTAGAACTATAAAAAAACCGGCCAAGTGTGAGTCGGACTCGCGCACGGAGGGTTCCGTACCATTACGATTTATGACGTATTAAAATAATCTACTGACTGACTGAGATTTCCTTCGAACAAATTTTCGTTAGAAGTTTACACAGAAGAAATGTACATCATCTATTTGTTTTAGTTTTATTATTCTCTTATTTCAGAAGTTACTGGGACACACACACACACATTTTACCACTTTGGAAGATTCTCAGGCGCAAACTATTTAGTTTAGAAAAAAAAAATCAGAAACCTCAATATCATTTTTGAAGACCTATTCATAGATACCCCACACGTATGAGTTTGATGTAAAAAAATATTTAAGTTCTAAGTATGAGGAACTCCCAAAATTTTCTGTTTTTAGGGTTTAGTAGCCAAATGGCAAAAAACGAAACCTTTATAGATTCGTCATGTTTGTCTGTCCGTCCGTATGTCACAGCCACTTTTTTCCGAAACTATAAGAACTATGCTGTTGAAACTTGGTAAATGTATTCTGTGAACCGCATTAAGATTTTAGAACTTAGAACTAAAACTCAATTTTTTTTTTCATCGAACCCATACGTGTGGGGTATCTATGGATAGGTATACAAAAATGATATTGAGGTTTTTAATATCACTTTTTTCTAAACTGAATAGTTTGCGCGAGAGACACTTCCAAAGTGGTAAAATGTGCCCCCCCCCCTGTAACTTCTAAAATAAAAGAATGATAAAACTAAAAAAATATATGATTTACATTACCATGTAAACTTCCACCGAAAATTGGTTTGAACGAGATCCAGTAAGTAGTTTCTTTTAATACGTACATACATACATACATACATATTGTCACGCCTGTCTCCCATGGTGGTAGGCAGAGACTATAGATTTCCACTTGCTACGATCCTGGCACACTACTTTCGCTTCATCTACATTCATTAATCTCTTCATGCATGACAGTCGGTTTAGGGTGCTCGGAACCTGGCCTTTTTTAAGAACATCCGCAATTTGGTTGCGGAACGTTCGCCGAGGTCTTCCCCTTCCAACTCGTCCATCCATACTCACCATATATACTTGTTTCGTCAATCTACGTTCATCGATTCTCTCTACATGACCAAACCATCTTAACATACCTTTCTCAATCCTTGTTACTACATCTTCTTTGATTCCACAACGCTCCCTTATCACACTGTTTCCCACTCTATCTTTTAGCGTCACACCACACATACTTCTTAATACGTCATAAATCGTAATGGTACGGAACCCTCCGTGCGCGAGTCCGACTCGCATTTGGCCGGTGTTTTTTTCTATTTTTGTGTGAAAATCTTAATGCGGTTCACAGAATACATCTACTTACCAAATTTCAACAGCATAGTTCTTATAGTTTCTGAGAAAAGTAGCTGTGACATACGGACGGACAGACAGACAGACAGACATGACGAATCAATAAGGGTTCCGTTTTTTGCCATTTGGCTACGGAACCCTAAAAATAACTTTTCCGGCGAATTGGTAGTTGTATTTTTATATTTAGGCACAACACACGATTTCCTACTATTTATTATAAAGAGGTTAGATCCATTTGGAGATAAAAGTACAGTTTCTTGTTGTGAAGACCATTTTGACTTTCGTTTTTATTCCTCGCATTTCGGCGGCAACGAAATGACTATATTTTGTTGATAAATAATGCGCAACCATTAATCCATCTATTTTTGGTAGATTATCCGATTGCCCTTTTTCGAATCCTTAATCCATTTTATTAATCGAATAATATTTACTATTATTAGACTATTAATTTAATACGCGGATAAAAACACAACAAAATACTGCGCAAGCTATTACACCTACTACTATAACCGCTGGCGACTTGATACTATAGTGTAATTAGATTTCATTACACTATGTTGATAGTAAGCGGGCCGCGGCCCGCGCGGCGCGTTGTAACATGACGTCACAAGCGGTCACGTGACTGTTAGCGGGACTCGATATTTTTCGAAACTTTGAATGCCAATAAAATCAAAACTACTAGGTATTTTTGACTACAACAAAAACTAGTGTATTTGTATACATACAGGCTTTACGGAGACAACATTTCAAGCGATTTAGCATACCTAGTAACATTCTCCATTAAATGTGTTGGTATATTTGTTGTTTTAACACTTTTTCTTTGATTCTTTTGGTGTTACAAGAAAAAAAAACTAATTGTTAAACTAATAATCTACTTGTTCAATAGGCATGATGACAGTAAGCAAGAATTACTAAAATAATATGTTCATATACTGAAATATAATTAATATGTTTAGAAAAGAATATTTATTTTTATTTATAAGACGGGATTATTAATTTATTTGATAAAATAAAACTACAAAATACACTAGTCCGCCATGTTCAGTTGAACACCAATCAGATTCAATTACGTCACATCTATGTTGAACTGTCGCTGTCACGTAAATTTCGTACGAATTTCGACGATCTCCGCGCTTAAAATTGTTTATTATGTATTTCCTAATTGTATATTACTTAGCTTTTGTCCTACAACTTGTGTAAGAACTTATTAAGTAATGGAACAAGGGTTTACCAAGGCAAACAGCTCTAATTTGCCCAGATTTGATTTGTTAATGCTGGGACAGTTCCCGGTATTAAACAAAGAGTTCTGTTTAGCAGAATTTAGAAATGTTAAAACTACAATGTAAGTATTATTTATTATTATTTGTATTATACCTACTATAATTAAAAAAATAAAATCATTTTTAAAAAGCACAGCTTCAATCAAAACTAAACATAAGTTTTAATAATGTTTTGATTTTATAAAATATGCTTTCCTATCGATTTCTTTGTTTTAGATCCTCCAGGCCATCTTATGGGGACGACGCGATTAGCTACGTTCAGTTAAAACGCGATGGAAATCTATGTACTTATAGTTAAATCAAAAATCTGCCCAGAACACAAGGTCCACGCGAAGTTATATGCAGTGACGTTAATAGTTGACGAAGTAAAGGAAGAAGTTATATCGGTAGAATGCCATGACTGCGTTGCCTCACAAGGATGCTGCAAACATACCATTGCATTTCTCATGTGGGTCCATCGTAGGAGTGAAGAACCGATTATTCAAGTAGGTAATTTACGATCCATTCGGCGAGGCTCAGGCTCAGTCAGTGTCTCGCCTCGTAAGTTACTTGAATAATTGATTAAAAATTTAATGTAATAAAGAAAATCTATCGGGTAAAATCTCTCGAGCTATCTATGAACTTTATTTTAGTAAATAAAACATGATGTCAAATCATTTTCGGTTTTATTATTTTAAGAATAAAATCGAAAATGGAAGATAAAATTACAAAAAAAGAGGTATCTTTGTGAATTTATTCTATCGAGCCAACTTTATCAAATCGTGTTTCCCTTGTATGTGTTCCCTAGAATATATACTCAACAATATAAATTTATTTTCTCAGATTTTAATTTTACTATTTACTACTTAAAAAAAACATTTTTATGTGGGCTTTGCAGTACCACCCGGCCTTAATCTCCTATTGTATACGATGTCAAAACATAGAAGTGACGTCATAAGCAGACGCCATGACACCAGGGACCGTTTTCGCGCTAATTTAAAAACATTGAATTAAAATCGCATTTTTGTATCAAAAACCTTTTTTAATTGCAGAAAAAAATTATTTTTCGGAAATAGTATATACATAAGAATATTTTAGATCAGTTTTTGAAAATCAGTCATCATGCCTATTATAACAACCTCTTGCAGCTGAGACAAAATATCTAATATCGCTTTAGATTCTCCAAAACATTTACTACATAATTATAAAAAAACGTATTTTCGTTATTAGTCTTAAAGAGAGCCTTCCGTATACAAACATATATCATGCTTACTTTGTCAGTTTAAATGTACATAATTTAAATTCAGAAGTTGAAATCTCATTACCGCATGTTGTGCTCAACACGTCGTCCAAATATGTCATGACATTGACATTATAGATATCCTTACCTGCTTACTGTCGCAATGGATACAAATTTTTCACTTTATCTAAGGCAACAAAATATCAAACCTAATTTATCTATGTGCCTTTTAAACTCTGATATTCTTGACTATCTAGACATGACTACCAAAAATTGGTAGTAACCTGATATTAATTCTATGTGTTTCCGCAAAGTAACCTAACCGAATTTCAAAGTATGGGCCAAAATAGGTATAGTTTGTTTTAGCGTTATAATGATGGGATAGTTAAGGCATATCAGCCTTCTAGGTTCACGTAATAGTACTGCAGTGATATTGCAAACAAGCTTAGTTATTTGGGCATAACTTTGTTCGCAGGACTACTGCATAATACTTCACATGACTTGCTTCAACAATCATCGTGACAATTGCAGCTATGAGAATGTTAATAATTATTTGGTTTTTAACGTAGACTTATCGTGTATTGCTGCAGTGGTAGCATCCTACTCTGTTTCTTGGATTCTCGGATATAATCTTTGATGCCGCGACTCCTTCAGTGCGTTTGTTACGATTTATAAACTAAATTTAAAGAAAGTGTTTATTTATCCTTCGGTAACTAGTGACCTACTGGATGGTATTGAGGATGTTTCAATATTAGCTCGGGAGTCGCGGCTTCACAAAGTTAATAATTAATAAGAATAACATGCAATGGGGATAGTAACTTTTGTAATTTGTGCATATCGTGCTGATTTAAGTCGGTATAATCTGAAGAAATTTATCGTACATTTTGAAGTCCTATTTGATATATGATCCCTAAATCATACTTAAGAGAATTGAACTTTGCGATCTTCACTCGTAATGGTTGCCACAATGTCTCTATATAGTTATTATGAAAACTTACACTGCGCAGACATTGTGGTTGAATGACAGCGAATATATTTCTACGTATCAAGTCGACTTACGCCCATCAACTGATATTCTTGTTGAAGTCCACATTGGGTGCTTCAACGACTCTGTGGTGTGAGATCATTATAGTCTCATCACACAGTCATTGGAGAGTCAACGTGCACTTTATTCTACAAACCAGATTATAATATCAAAACATTTTTAAGTGAATTCAGTTTGTTGTTATCACCTCATACTCATAGCGTTCGTCTCATGGGAAAACTTCACCTACATTACATGACGAAGTTGAGCTTATTTTAAACCATGCCCCTTTAGATAAGGCTAGAATATATTATCACTTCTCAGCTCGTGCTGATCTTCCGCCATGACGCTATGGCGTAGTTTTAAGTCTCGTCATCACGTCATTGTGGTAAATTCAACATGACGCACTACCATCTCTGCGAGACAATCAAGACGTTTTTGTTTTTTTCTGAGCTGCTAGGCTAATGATTTATTGTGTTCATCATAATTGGTATTACAGGGATACTTGCAGCAAGATAATACTCGTGCCATCATTGGGTTGAACTTTGTTGCAGCTTCGCCATGGTTCGGTAGACTCTGATTTCGGTAGCAATTCTGTTACCGCTCCAGAGACTGATCATGCTAATATCATCAATAGCTCCATATCCTCATCTTATCCTCTTAACCGTAATGTTTCTCATATATTTTACCATGGTCTTGTCCTGCCTTTTCTCATTTTTATCACAAGCTTATTCCTGCTTATATTTCGTCGTTTATGTTCGTGAATGTGTGCGTGCAGCAGCTTATATAAGTTTAGTGATTTCTTTGCAGTTGAAACTTAATACGATAGAATTGGTATTTATTTGACTTTTACTGTATTTCCATCGTTAGTAGTAGTTCGTAGTACTCATTTTAGTTCTATTGTAGTACGCTCATTTTTCGGACTTTGTGGTTATCTGTACCATAGCGTAATCTATGAGAGAAAAGTTGTGTTCTTTCAGTACTAAGAAGAAGGCTCTGTTCATTTTTTATGGCAGTGGATTTTTACAGTATTTCCATCGTTATAATACTGTCACTTTCCACTGCGTTTCAATATGAGCAAATTCTGCATCAATCCAGTGTAATATGTCAAACGCGTCAGAGTGAATACAGTGATAGATATGGCGGATGTAAATTTGTATGAAAAAGTATTTATATTCGAATTTTTATGCCCTAATAAGATAGCATTTTTTTTTATTGTACAATAAATGTTATAATTTATATATAGCACTTTGATTTAGAAAGTTAAACAAAGCTTTAAATAAATGTCAAGTTAACCAATTCATATCATAAGTATGGTAACCCATAACAGTATATTATTAATATGTAGAGGTAAAAGTTAGCAATGCCTGTCCTTTGTTGATGTTCCTTAAGGTTGAGTGACCTCGGGCGGTTGGCGCCGCTGCCCACGCCCTGCGATATCTATCTAGAGTGGATAAAACAAAATCAGCATCAATACTTTTTTCTCATTTACATAAAAATGCCGTTTAATTAATTTCATTTCGTATGATCCTTTTATTGTATTAATATAAGATATCATATTGAGAAATAAAGAAAGTTATTATTTATTGTAGTAGGTATCTATTTGTATATTATTCTTTAAATTTAATAATGTGTGTGTGCATCAATGAATTTTTTAAATGTTTTGTTAAGCTCAAGTTACCAAAGAAAAAAAGTTTGTCCCCGTGCGTTTTTGTTACGCTATGATAAGCTATTTGCTATTTTCAAAAACTTCAATAGGAACATTTGATTAAGAATTAGTAAATATGAAATAATGAAGTCGCACATTATATATTTTTGTAGTGCCAACACTTCTCTTGTTGGCGCTACCAACAACTCTGCTTACTTCCATCAAAGCGAGTTATATACCTACATAGTTTATTTTACTATGTGATGTCACATCGTATAGTATTACAAACTGTGCATTTTTAGCTTCTCTCAATATAAAATAAAAAGAAATTGAACAAAGGACCCCGCTGAGTTTCTTGCCGGTTCTTCTCAGTTGCGGGTAGGCTTACGAATCGGTGGTAAATTTAAAAATCAATAAACATATATCGATAATAAATAAATTCTAATATTATAAAAGTGCTTGTTTCTTTTCATATCATCGTAGGGATCCCCACAGTTGGTTATTTTTAGAAAATGTAACATCAATACATGAAACGTTAAATCTTGATTTTACAATGCAAAAGACAGATGGCATAAACGGCATATGGATATATATCCTTGGATCCGGAGGTTTGTATCAGCGTAAACCTCCAGTGACGTGAAATTATTAATGAATCCTCGCTCACAACAATCTCTTCCAACATTCGTGCCAAATATTGTTTTTCACATCCATCTGGTTTAAGTTTTAACTTCGCTCAAATCGATAGGGATCAAAAGACGGATATGTAACAATAAACAACAAGCCAATAAGGAAACACGTCCTCCCATAGTCACGAGAGGGCTATTCACGTCCCAAACACACACCAATAACAATATGTAAACAGAATACACATATCCATGTAGGTAAGCATCAATATATATTAGCTACTCAGTTTCCAATAGGTATTATGTGAGCTGTCAAGATATTCATTTTTATTTTTTCGAACATAGTATTCAACGGCGATCTTACAGTCAAAAGCAATCCTAAAAGATATGGGCTACATACATAGAGTATTCTTTATTGTACATAAAAACAAACTGATGACAAGTGGATATTTTAGAATGCGTAGGAATTAATGATAAAAAAGAACAATAGGGAGAGCTGAATAAAATAAAATCCGGGAATCCAAATTCAATTCATCAATACTGTTATTGTACCACTGGTGGACCCGTGCCCTCTCCTCTTAGAATGAGAGAAGTTAGGCTATACCACTGGCTGTCCACCATCCAACTGCGGGTTATCAGACTTCATACGACATCGAGAAAATTTCTCATCCATGCAGGTTTCCTCACAATGTTTTTCATCATCCAGCAATCCTCTCAATGCACTTAATTGCTGTGGTAACAATATAGCCGGGTCAGGTTCTCAGCCAAATGGTGCTCATGCAAAAGTTGTCATAATACTTTAAGTCCTTAAAATAACCAGGTCAGCAGTTTCTAGACGGAGCTGACGGGCGAAGAACTGCGTCGTCGTCATAACGGAGTAAGGTACTGGAATCTAATAAAATGTAATCTGCAGAAACAAAAAGACAGCTATAAGTAGAAACTAATATCAATGTACCTACTAAACAAACTAACGGCAGTTGTCCGTTTGTATATCCGAGAGTTTATGAGATCAAAGATGACAGATTATATGGTAAAGATATTTCAAGTGTACTGTATATTAATTACGAGGGACTATTTTAGTTTCTTGACAGTGATGCGCAAAGGAAGAAACATCGTGCTCTTCACTAGAAAGTTATTAATAGGACATAGAAATTAAAGGAATAAATAGAAATAAGTACACCTCTGTTATTCTTAAAACATAGCAATAAAGAAACATTATAGCATAATGTTTCTTTTAACATTATAGCATAATGTTTCTTTTACTCAACTGCCTCATTAACTGATCCCAAGCGCACCTGCTACACTAGAGGTCCACGGTTCGATTCCTGGGTCAAGCATAGTGTTATTGAGTTTCTCTCTCCGTAGCAGCTCGAAGTCTTGATTTGTGCCCGGTTAATGGCAATAGCCTTGCCCTGTATTAGGTACCTACATGGAACTTAAACATACCAGCGAACTGTGGGTGTACATAAGTACACCTCTCCCTAACCCTTCTTCGGGAAAAACAGGCGTGACGGTATGTTATACTGTTTTTAAATTATGACTAGCAATTTTGACACCAATTTATTCTTTAAAGGCAAAACAATTCCTGTACCTACCTACTTTTCTCACATACTTCTCGTAGTTACGTTGAACAACCCTATTTAACACGCACTTTAAACTACAAACACAAAGACACCGATTGCTTTATAAGGATACCTCCTAATTACACTTGTTTTACCTTGAAAGGGAGTATACTTTTGTACTAAAAATGGCGGCGAGTGAAATGTGTGTAGCATGAATGGTCAATAACTTTCAACATTACAAGGAAAATTAAAAAGATTGAAATTCTTGACGTCTGGAGTTTTGTGAGTGAAGAGTAAGTATGTATTCGTATTTTAATTACACACGACGCACCCTTCTAGCTCATGGTAACAAGCTAGAAGAATAAGTTGTGGACCGCATTGCCGAATATTCTGCCGCCGAGCAACAATGTGCTAACAGTACTCGTACTGTATACCTTCCTGTCTGCTTTCGAACCGGGATTGAAGGCTAACGTTGCCAGTGAAATTACTGGATAAGTATATGAGACTCGACAACAAGTTTTTTAAGTATAAAGCTAACTAGCAATGAGGGTCTCACATTACTAGTAATCTTGTTAACCCCTCGTGCTAAGCTCAATGCTTATATTACGAGTGGGTTCACGTCGGTAGTAGTATCTTAGGAGAGTTTCGAACTGGCAACCACATGATCGCAAGTCCGTCGCCCTAGCCATTAGGCTACCGCCTCTTCAAAGGTATCGAGCGTGTTAGGGATACTACTAGTATTGCTAAACTCTGTAGGTTGCGGTTTCCGTTTACTATCAGACGGCCCGTATCCTTGTCAAATCTCGTCTAAGTGGTTTTGGTTAACCATTCACAACAATCATCATATTTAGAAATGGATTAACTAATTAGGTATTTGAATTACCTCCTAGAGACAAGGGTTAAGCTACTACTTTTAATTTGAATGTAAAGCTTTCAATAAAAACGGTGGTAAAAATATTGTGTGCCGAAATGTTTTACCATATTTCCCATGGGTGTTAGAAGCGACTGAAGAATGGTGTCAGGATGTTAATATATTATCATTCAATACCAAACTAGATGAAATTTTTTTTCGCATATGATGGTTCTTGGATATTATAGGACTAGAAAATTCTTACTTGCTATTGCTTTCACTGGGTGATAAATTAAATATTATTCTAAATAACATTTTGATGTCTTTCTAACTTTGAACATTTGATTTTCGGCCCACGGCTTCGCCTGCGTGGACTATAGTTTTCATTTCATTTTAAGGAATAAGTATATAGTCTATGTCACTCAGGAATAATTTAGCCTTCTATAGGTGAAAGAATTTCTAAAATCGGTTCAGTAGATCCAGAGGTTACCCCCCTACAACCTAACAAACTCACAAACTTTACCTCTTTATAAGATTAACATGAATAGGAAATACCTTAATAAGTGATCGGAAACTGTTTATAAGGAACAAAACTTTTAATATTCACAATAAGTTTGATGCAAAATTAAGTCCTAATTAGGTATTATAATTGCATCCGGATGCCAACATCCTTTGTACATTGTTATGCAAATTGATCAATAGTTATAGACTTATAGAAAATCCAGACGTATTTATTGCGTAACTAATTTTACATTCGAAACACGTAATACGCTCAATTAAATATTACATTTTATTGTTCTCTGCCAGAATATACTAGTAAACGAATAGTTTTAGGTAGCGAATGATATCTTATATGACGTAAACGCTTGTTTCCCCCCTAACCGCGCATTTCCACTGGCGACAAAACATGTTACAAACATCTATCTAACTCTCAAAGAGTGAGTGGGATAGGTAGCTGTTTGCAACATGTTTTGTCGTCAGTGTAAACGCGGGGTAATAATAATATCCGTAGACACTGATGCTCTGGGTAAATGGACCCTAAGTTATCTGAGTTCGAGTTGTTAAACAAGGTCCATAATTTAATTCAGATTCTTTATGAATGTTTAAGTTATCTTTCATAATATTAGTGAAAGGTAGCTTAGCTAAATACCCCGCACAATCTCTGTATTTAGCAATAAGTATGATACCGCTTACTGATGCTCAATATGCTAAAGAGTTTAAAATCAGGACATATTTAATTAATAATTTTATCAGAATAATAAAGTTGTGTAAACACGTCTACCAAATAAGGTTATCCAGAGACAACTTAAACGTATGCACATCAGCGACAATGGATTAGTCAAGGACAGGATCCATCAAAGAAATATGACACGAAATAGAGGATGGCTTTTTACATTACAGGAATCATAGAGTTAAAATCAAAACATTTATACGGTAATTTCTGATGAGTTGGACAGTATGTGGTGGAATATTTTTTCTAAGTATGGGGTTATTGTAACTCTGGGCAATATGGGGTCATACGACCTGGGTATCCTCATTTTGAGAACCATTGCCTGGTTTGCAAAGGTCTGTCTTATACATAGAGGGTCAATTATTTATTGTTATCCATTTTCTAATATTAACCGAATAATTTTCATTATTTGCAGGTATATTGTCGGAGTTAGAAGCAGCAAAAGAAGCAACTATTCCACTGAAGGCAAGTATCCTAAACACTACTCTAATAGCCATCCCAATCAAATCAAATTCCCTTAAAGCCCATAAATAAACCATTAGACTAACCACTTGATTCTTCCCAGAATTACGGCTAAGTACCAACAGACAGTTAAATCCACATTATTTTTATAGCTTCGTTTACCGTGGCAGTAATAAGGGTAAACGACGATTTGCTTAACAACAGGTGGGTCACATTTACATGGAAGTACATAATAAAAACTCTGATTTTGTTTTCTGAGGATATTCCCAGGCCTTTTATCAAAGATAAGGGAAACATTGTCATCAGACAATGATGTCGTCATCAATCCATACCACTGCTTGGCACGATTCCCCTCTCAGGGTGAAAGGGGTTAGGCTATAATCCACCACGATGGCTTATTGCGGGTTGGCAGACTCCACACGCCGCCGCCATCGAGAGAATCACTCAGGCATGTAAATATCCTCACGATGTTTTCCTTCATAATAAAGAAAGCGATAAATAACTTATTAATACGCACATGATTACAAAAAGTCAGAGGTTCCTCCTTAAACCCTACGACTTGGCAGTCTAATAGTTATAAATATCACTAAGCTATAGGCTTTTTCGGATTTTCTTACTGTAGTTACCGTAAAAAACTCTGAGATGTTCTGAGATATTACCAGAGATTTTTATTCTAGCGAAAGTTGTGAATAAAATTAATGGAATGGCATTGAAGAATCATGTAATCATTCGATCTTACAGAAGAATTCAGAATCTTACACAGTTCATTGAATCCGATTCACTTTGGAATGTAATCATCTACTGAAGCAAGAAACATAAAAAAATATAAGTACAAGAATTCGTTATTATTTTGCCATCCTCAATATCCGGGTACTCTTACCCAACTTTGTGACTTCGAGGGGACAGTAAGTGAGATTATTTTCTCATGGAAGATTCTGGTAGCACTTTGACGATCCTGAATGGTTAATATTGTCATCTCAGATCAAATAAAAAGTTAAGATGAAACATTGCGAACAAAGAAGTGAGGCCGGCTAAAACTACGCCTTGCCGTGTACATACACAATTACACGCACACACGTATAACGAAACTACGCCTTATCTTGTCAGTCGGGCAGAGTCGACCTATCGCTACACGTCTATCAAAACGTCATTAACGTATCACGTGCGTGTGTGCGTGTAATTGTGTTTGTACACGGCAAGGTGTAGTTTTAACCGGCCTCACTTCTTTGTTCGCAAAGTTCCATATAAACTTTTTATTTGATCTGAGATTGTCATAAATACCTTCTTACTCTCGTGTAGAGGTCGAAAATATGAATAATACAAATGACAAAAAAAACCGTCGGACATAAAATTCAAAAGACCAGTATAAGCGGTTTGTTTAAATGTGATCGATTTTATACTTTTTAGAGAAGTGATGTCATATAATACTTAACATGTGGATAATACTGGTTTATATTGTCGTTAATTGGAGCTAGGAATACACCAGATATGCCATTGCCTTTATTATTTCCAGAATTCTTATTTGAAAATAATTAAGAATATTCTATCTATCTAAGATCAGAATGTCCGTCGTATAAAACTAGGTCGACATCATAAACTAATAAACTGAATTAAATCTTAATATCAATTTTAAACCTAAGTTATATTAAAATGAGAATATCCGATACGGTTAAGTAAGTTGGAACTTTTAATGTATTCCAAGACAAAGTTAAGACTAAAAACAAACTAAACAATTTGACAACAAAATCACAATTCGTACCTACACCAAGAAAAACAACCACGAAATAAAAGCATGTCGTTGTGTTTATCTTTCATATCAGTCTTGATAGGCTCTTTGGTACGAGGAAAACCTTCCTGAATTGTATAATGAAAACGGAAGTGCTGAAAACGCTAAAATTTTATAAAATGACTTGTTGCTTGTCGGCACGTAACCTTTTTGAATTATCTATTTGAGTGGAGGTAGTAGAGCAACTTTCAAGGCTTTGTCGTGCTTATTGTTCATTACAAGTATTTTCGACTTTTTGAACATTATGTAGTGCTTGTGGTTGAAGTTGATTTTTAGACTTTGCCTTTTACGAAATGTTAAAATAGAATATTATTATTGTTGTTTGTATTAATACTGTACTAGAAAGCCAAATACCCTTTAAAGCTTGTTCACTTAAATTATGCTGGTTTGTTGGAAAGTTCGATTTTGCATTTACGAAGAAAGATTCAATCTGTTCGCCACACGATGACGTGGCCTATTTAAAATTTGACTTTTACATTTAAACTTCTAATAAGGATATTCCTTACGTAATAGAGATTTGTATGTTATACATTCAGTATACGCTGCGTTATCTGAAGGAACTCATAAGCTTAACATTACGTATGTTCTGAATGAATAATGTTATAGGTACGTGGTAAGAAGCGAGAATATTCTACTTCATCCAAGTGTCAAGGGTCATGATCCTCATAGTGTAATGCCGCATCTGCATTAAGTCGTTTATCACTGTCTTCACGTTGAGATTTCAGGCTCATATGCCGCTGATCCGGCGACATCCACTTTAATTGTAAAATTCGCATTTCGCAAGATTCTATCTTAAAGATAGGGATCGTAGGAAGTTTCAACTAGGTACCTCCGATTGGTATAAAGATTGAAAGAAATCGAGGAACAGAGATTTCAGACACATTTAGATTCACTTTAGATTTGTGATGGATCAATGATCTCTGGGGCGCAATGTTATAGATATGTGTGAAACGTTTATCAAAGAGAAGCAACTGCTAAAGTTCATATAGTTTTTAAAGTATAGGAAATAAATAGCATATACGATTCCTAACCTTAGCCAGTAGACATTAAGCATACTTATAGTCATGTTGCAGGTACTCAAGAAGGAATAAAAGGGCATAGAATCTAGTTAAGAATACTTGAACTTTGACAAAATGTCATCCTCGGTTAGAAAGCTGATCCTAGCAAAGATCAAACATAAAAATGACAATGTTTTAAATAATATTTATTTACAGTGCCATATGAAATTTTTCGAAAGCAAATTAATACGCAAATGGACAATACTACTTAGTAATCTTATCGCAACACCTGTAAAACGTTTGAAGCATACCGAACAGTATAATGACAATAAAAAACCATTGTTGCGGCCCCATAGAGTCCTCTGTATCACCATTCTTGTCGTGTGGTTATAATTCATTGATGACACACATGAATATATTGTGATGATTGACTATTGTTGACATAATGGCGCTGACGGCTTAGTCGAGCACACGTGGCTGTGAATCATTTAGGTTTATTGCTGCAAGAATTGCTTTAGTATCTAAGTCCTCAAGTGGCGCAAACTGACGCTTATTACTCTTACGCGCTTCTATGCATAGCAACTCTCATTCATCTCATCAGGTTTCGATTTATTCGTATTTAGATCTGGTAAAATTATCAGACTTAATATAACTTAAAATTTCAATGTAATTTGAATGAATTTCAACTTATTAACAAGGGGAAGACACTGGCTCCTGCAATACAGTGTACACTAGCGCAGGAGACAGGGAAATCCATTAAAATGTTTGTAAAAAATATAACAATAAAGATATTATAAGATAATTATGTAATTTTCCGATATAATAATGAAAAAATTGATGAGGTACTAGGTCTTAGTCTACTGCACGTGCCTTCACATGTGTTCACATATCTTTGCATAGTTGAATCAATAACATCCAACATTCTGTTGATGAAATGCGCATATACATGTTTGATAAATCAGATTCTTCTTGATCTGTGTCGCCATTGGCTATATCACAGAGTTCAACAGAAAGATTTCTCCAACTACCTGTTAACAATATTGGTCTGGGCATCAAAACAAAGCATAATTCGCTAAATTCAAAACAATACAAATTAGTCCATCCAATTTAAATCCAATAAAAACATCCAATAAATATCCGTCCTTACAAATGCTGTTTGCTGCCGGTAGTAAATCACAGACATCTTGGTATGCCAGTCGTGGCGAGTGAAAACTGCGCCCGCGCCGCCGCTGTATTAGGAATGCGAGTAAAAGTATCCAGACGCGGCTGTAGGGGCGCCATAGAAACTAATAGTTATAAGACTGTCCTAGAACCTCATTATTAAACCTTTGTGATTCAGTTATGGCCATAGCGTTACGTAAAAACTAGTATATAATCTCCCATTGGGCCCGCATTGCTGACGTCTTTTTTTAAAACAGAGAGGGGTTTTGAGGAGTTTGGGTCACCTGATGGTAAGTGACTCTAGCCATCAGCGACATTGTAGCTGTCACTTATTCGTTGCAGACGCCTAACCTGTGTCTCAGAGAGAAGGTTTACATCTAGCAGAGAAGATGTTTCTAAGCTGAAAAGTTGAGACGTTAAAGGATTAAGGGTCCTCTTGCGCTGTTGACAAAGCGAAGGTTATAGACGAGGAAACAAAAATAACTCTGTTTGATAGTGCTTCTGGTGTTAATTATCATGTTTACATTCTTCCACTAGTACTGACTCCTGTTTTTCTCCTTTAAACTCGCTGTAAGTTGTCACAGTTGACAAAATTGTCTTTTTCAAAATTTTGAGTAGCGAATAGTTCTGATTACGATTACTTTAAGCTACCTCATCTTTACCGAGTTTAAAATATGGTAAGTGGTCTTCAGAGGGGGCTCTGAAGACCACTTACCAAACAAAAAAAGAATCGTCAAAACCAATTCATACTTGGCGGAGTAATCGCGTACCAAACATACAAAAGAAAAACTAATTGAGAACCACCTCCATTTTGTGAGTCAGCTAAAATATATTTAATTAAATTGACAGCTTTCAATTCTCAAGCCCCCAAAACAATGTACAAATAATTCGTTATGGTCAGTTAATCTTATTGTTTCATTTAATAAGGGCATGTCAATTGATACGTAACCTTGAACCGGCCAATTCAATTGTACACGAGTACCACTCGACATACGTTGAAGAGCTTCCCTGCCTCCCGCATTACCCCACGTTGCCACTGACGACAAAACATGTGGCAAACAGCTACATATCCCACTCACTCTTTGGCATTTAGATAGAGTGACATAGATGTTTGCAACATGTTTTGTCGTCAGTGAAACGCGGGGTTAGTCGGACGAAAGACGTTGAAACGTAAACAGGAGCGGAATTCAGAGCTCTTTATACCTTAGACGTACCTGGTAGCATCGCGTGCGCAACTGATGTATCAATTAAATCCATGTTAAACTGACGTAAGCACATCAATTTGATTATGACATGCTGTGCTATATTTGTGCGAAATCATTTGGAATGTAGCTAAATTATAAGGAGAGGTATTTTTATGACCGGAAACTAATATTAGGTGATAGAGCCAAATAAAGGTTTTGCTGTCTGTGTTCCTTAGTAGTTCATGAAAAGGCTAGCACTGTTGACCTCATAACAGCTGGTGCAATAGGAAAGTATTGAATAAAAAGACAGACATACACAGACACTTGCCTTTCTGTAATCGAGTAAAAAGATCACTTACTTGACACTATGTCAAATAATGTTATCAATACTGACAGCCCTATATTGGCATCATTTTCATTATACTTATTTCCATAAACAGTCATGTAGCAATTAAAATGTGTCACTAATCAAACTCACGCCTATTCCCATAGCGAATGAATACATAGGTAATGCGAATTGCTACAATTTTTGCATACTTTTTGTCCACACGTTCATAAACTATGCCTTGTGTACTCGCAAGTAGCGCACTTGCGAGTACACACACACAAGTTACTAGCTGACTCCTGCCCACTTCGTTGGACGATAGCCTATGACACTCAAAAATAACGTGGCTTTCTCTTGGTAAAAGAATTATCAAAATCGGTTCAGTAGATCCAGATATTACCCTCTAATATTAGTATAGATGAACGAAGTAAATTCTTAAAAGCATAAAAATAAATCAATTTTCAGTCAAGAAAAGTGATTAAAGAAAAGAAATTTAGTATCACTTCTTGAACTTTCAGCGACATAGCTACTACTACCGCTACTAGTTAAATATTAACTACGTATTAATTGGCGTATGAATATTGTACGGCCAATCCGGGGCGTGCACGTTATTATTAATTGGGTTGAACGTATGCCGAAGTTTTGTGCATAAGTGTAGTGTAGTCGAAGTTAAAAAACCCGTTATTGACATTTCATTAACATTTCTAATGAGATGATCTTAGGGGAATTCGTAAGTAAGCATTTTAATTTGTGTATAAGTACGCTTTTTCCAAGTTCGGGTTTATTTTTGAGTTGTCCGATGCATAGATAATTTACTTTTACACAACTTTTATTGGTTCATTTCGTTAAAGGTATCTGGCTAGCGCCGCTTGACCTGTCAACCTCGCTGTTAACCTTCTGAATCTCAATTCTCTTTACAACTGCATGATCTACGATTGCGTCGTTTCTAACAAGCTAGAAGAAATTACTACTTGCCATTTGGTTTTCGATAAACATGATATAACACCCATATTACAGCTTAAGTCGCTCCTATTATGGATCATTCTAGCTTATTTATCAAAGACAGTGGGTCGAAACAATAGCTTTTCCATAGTTAAATAACTTGAACCGGTTTCCTATATATCTGGATAAAGAGCTACAGTTCCTACCAAGTATCAAACAAATCTCATCTCAGAAAACTAAGTACTCTTCCGAATAATTGTTTTGCCTCAACCCCGCTGCGTTAATACTCGCAAAGTTTCAAGCCTAGTTTAATGGACTATTCAGCGGCACATAAAACTCAACTAACAGCTCACTCCTTCAAACGCTGCAAACGTTTCTCTTAACATTAAATGTATTTTCTGAGCACTTGCTTCTATCATTACTTTGTTTTCAAAGTTGTGATTATTTCTCCTAGTCTACTTCAAATTGTTTGTTTTATTTAAATCGGAGAGGATGCTGAGCTGCCATTCCAGGTTGTCATACAAACACCGATGATCATCGTTCGTGATTGTCAGGACCCTGATAGACCTAACATCCAGCTTATATTAAGAATATCAGTAGTGCTCAGCAATTGGGTTGCAACGGTTAATGTTTACTGATAATCAACTTCATCTGCTTGAACAGAATGTCGACTCCAACATCAAAATAGAAGAGGGATAGGAGGATAAGGACATTGATATCTTGAAAGTCATACAACTTTTCTTAAATCTTATGGCGGGTGCAGTGTAATAACAATAAAATTAAATTGTCAAAGTTAAAGCATGATAACAATATTCTGCGCGGTGACACTATTGAAAACTAAAACTTCATCTTTATTCAAATACTCGATCAAAAGTTCGATTGTATGGTTCAACAGATTCTGTGGAAGATTTCTTGGAAAATCAATTCTTCTTAGTTAAAAGTTTTAAATGAGTATTTTATTTTCATAATTACGAATTTAGGAACAACACTAAATAAACTTTTTCCTTTTTATGTAACACAAGCTTAATCAAAAGCAGCTCTGCATCCAATAAAACTAATATCGGATACATTTCACTGGAACTATAAAAGAGCGTGTTCCAACTCGCTCCAGAATTCCACATAGTTGAATAATGTTTACCTTACGGACCGGGAAGTGGGTGGGAGTGGGGAGTCTACCCAATTTCACTTTTGTACCTGGTAGATGGAACTTTTTAATTGATTCTCGATCGAGAAGGTCGTGTCAGCCATTTCGATATTTGTGGCGATAGCTACAACTTTTTTAGTATGCCTAGCCTAGATTAGATTTGGTCGCGAAGCGGTTATTTTTGCGGCTATGCTAGTATTTTTTGGTAGATTTCGATTTTGCGGAACTATAATTTCTAGGTGGGGGGTCAGGGTGTTACGTATGTGTTTTCTGGATTATTCAAACTGGGTTTGCTTTTAATTGGATCGGTCTCGATAGTTTGGAAGACTTCAGATTTTTTTAAATCCCAATCTATCCTAGTAATAGTAGGTCCTATAAAGTAAAACTGTTTCTTTTTAATATAATTTAGAATATTTTATTATATATTACTTTCCACAACCCAAAATAAGATTTTTGGAATTCTAGTCTCTCTTTTAGGGGTTTCTTGTCGCAAAACTACTGAACAGATTTTATTTTATTTTTTAAACAAAACAGTTCGTTACAAAACTTAATTTAATTAAACTTAAAAACAGTTACTTAGTTTAACAGATTCCGAGAGCTTGATCTCTCTGTGGTATGCAGATCCATAGACAGAAGATATCACCGTTTTGTTTTTTATGTAAGTAAATGTTGTTCATATCTATTCATATCTTGTCACGGGAGCGAAGCTGCCGTCAAAAATAGTTTAGGAAATAAAACAAGAACATACAAAAATCGGTACGGCTCAGCAGGCACAACATATCATACTAAAACTACAGAAAGAACTTTGTTTGTAATGAAAACTCGTAAAACCGGCTTACGGTTGAAGGGTTCATTCGGTCATGAGAAGCAAATCCCGAAGGGTCACTTGTTCCTTGTCCAGTTTATCTTGACACCCGGCTGAATACGGAACTAAAACTAATTTGACGTATTATTGACATTGGCCTTTAGAAGTCATGCTGGCAGTGTCTTGTTTTACTGGTTTTTCTTATGTCTTCTTATAAAGATACTCCTAAAACGGAAGTTCTGATGTTAAGTTCAATTTGTCAGTATCGTTTTAACTTCGGGATGTGGGTTATTTATACTTAAAATGCTATGGAATTTATAGTATTTATGTATTAATCAGAAGTATACCTATCGTAGATAAGCGAATTATGTGTCAACGCAGCTTAGGTACCAACGTAAAATTCGATTATAAAAAATAT
The DNA here is from genome assembly GCA_958496365.1 of Subacronicta megacephala. Taxonomy (NCBI): domain Eukaryota; kingdom Metazoa; phylum Arthropoda; class Insecta; order Lepidoptera; family Noctuidae; genus Subacronicta; species Subacronicta megacephala. The sequence goes on from OY292538.1 coordinate 4,392,212, forward strand.
ATTTAATTCCGATCAATAACTCGTTTTTATTAATATTACTCAATTCGAACAACCAAAAAAGTATTTCGACCAGGCGGGTGTGGCGGGTGATAGTGTCTGGTGTATCTAATCAGAAGACGCAGCCGAGGTTCGAATCCTGCCCGCAATTGAATTTCTCCTTCACTAGGTATAAAACAGGTAGGTACTCGTATGTAACAACGACAACGATTCAATTACAAGTTATTAAAAATATTTTTATAAGTACGTAGGTAACTATGTACATTTTTTTTTGTACGGAAGTGAAGTATTTACATATGACCGGATGGAATATGACGTAAGCTACCGGACATCAGGGTCCCAATCCCAATGTCAAGTTCTCAGCTACCAAAAAATGTATACTAACAACCCAACAACATATTTTTACAGTAAATAAATAAATAATGTATTCTTCTGCGCATCTTAACTGTCGTATCTCATTATAATGGCACCGTTTTACAGCTTTACATCACTTCCCACGGGTTATAAATCTTAGCTTCGCATAAACTCATGTTACAATACCGCTAGCGACATCTGTTGGCGTTACATTCACTTTCACTGCACAGAACAGCTGATTGGCGCGCGTGTAACGAGTTGCTGTAGATCATTAATAGATGGCGCTAGTAGTCGTTGGATATGCTTCGTGTTTATTTTTTAATTTTCTAATCGGGCTACTAATAAACCCGTTTCGTTACTCCTTCAGACTTCTGCGTAGTAGGTATATCCCACGAATTATTTTAACGTTTACCGTTAATTATTTAAAAGTGTATCGATTTCGGGAATACCAACATTATTTTCAAGACTTGCAGCCGAAAAAATAAAAAAAAAATTGTAAGTGTCATACTTATCAAATAATTAAAATGGTGGATGAAAATGGATGCCATCCAAAACATAACAAGAATGCTGCAATGCACCATTACTTAATATCCCTTATGTTTCACTCCCGTCTTCCCAAATATAATTACAGTTGCAACGTGGAGGATAATTTCATTAGCAAGCTGTGAAGCATGCTTAAGTGAATTAGACTCTGTGTTTATCAGGTTAGCACCTTATTTCGATTGTGGTTTAGCTGATACAGATTTATCATATGCAATGAGGCTTGGTAGAAGAATGGTATCTCTTTGTCTGATGATTTGAATTTTAGTTCTGTATAGGTAGGAACTTCTCATACTTGCATCAAATCATATAGGTACTGTCCCACTGCTGGGCATGGGTCTCCATTCAGAATCAGTGGAATTAGTGTACAACATAAGGGTATAGATAATATATGTATATTTTATGTGCGTATTAACAATTATTATCAAGCGCTTAAACGGTGAAGGAAAACATCGTGAGGAAAGCTGCAATGCATGAGAGATTTTCTTGACGGCGTGTGAAGTCTGCCAACCCACTGTAGGCTAGCGTGGCGGACTGAGAGGAGACCCGTTCCACAGTATAAGTATTCTATCTTATATTGTGCCCGTGCCTAGCAGTGGGACAACGTAATAGGTCGATGATGATGATGATGATTAGGGTATCGGAGGTACCAATGGGTCATATTATGCAAGTCTTTGCCAAGCTTGTCAGCCCCATAAACCTAACATGCATGTCTCAACTGCCTTTTTTTTTGTTTACGGGGGAAAACTTAATTCAAAAGTCGACTGAATCTAGGACCATATTAGTTTTTCTTCAATATATGCGTGTCCATGTATGTACAGACATCGGCCTATTACAATTTCATTATGGGTAGATAGAAATGCACAGTGAACAAAACGCGGATTTAATTAAATCACGTTTTGTCTGCTTCCATTAAATTTTAAATGTGCATTGAGCGGGTACAGATTATCGGTATGTTAAGGTCCACTTTAACTGGTTACAAATCCTAAGTCCGAGCTGTTACTGAGAACTTCATAGAGAAACTCAATAACTGGTCGAAGAGCTTACAACCACTAAAGAGGCAGTATTTAGAATTTGATTCAGTAATTTAATCATTCATAGATCGCTCGCTCTTTTTGATTAAATTCCAGGATAACTGATAACTGTACAAAAGCTTCATAGAAAGTTTTAATGTAATGAGACAATAATTTTGCGTATCTATAATTTACGAGGAAATATACAATTAATGCGAAATATAAGTAGGTTGAAAACTTAGTAAGTATGAAAATTGAACTAAATTGTGGTCATCTTAGCTGTTTCTTACGTACGTAAGGTTTTTGACCTCAGGTCATTGACTTCCTGAATTATCTGCGTTTCCATACTTCTTTTAATTGTGCTCTGTGAATCAAAAGATAATATTCCCACAGAAATAATCCAGAATCTTAAAACTATTCATCAAAAATTGATTTCATTTAATTGGCCTCCAAGTCGGGACGGAAATGGACTATAATGCTTCGTATTTTTATAAAAACTACTAATGTTGCTGTGTCTAGTAAGTGTCACGTTGATGAGCATGCTTGCAAGTAACCATTTTAATCCTGATTTTGAAGACTACCAGCTTCTGAGCTCGGTGTAAATAGGTAGCTTTTTACTTGGAATATAGGTACCTAACAACTTTGATTTTAGATGTGTAGAACAAATGGTACCTGCCTAATAATAATATGATATACCTACTTGTTCATGGAAAATATTGGAATTATTATTTCGATTAAATGATTCCACAGTAGTAATAATGGTCTACAAAAAAAAACGACTAAATAGTGCAATAAACTTTAAATACACAACGCCTTATCGGGTCTTCAAAAAAGTACCCACTGCGTTATAAGAATCCATTTTTCATATTATAAATGCCCGATCCGTCTTTTTGTTGCATTTTCACGCCTAAACCGCTAAAAAAGATTGCATCCTGAGACAGGACCTAGGCTATCGTTTGTCTCAAAAAATACTTTGGAATGCTAGTGATATCACGACAACTGCTTGTTGTACCGCCTGTGAAAACCATACTTAATCAATATTGTTTACAATAAGTACCTAGCCAAATTGCATTACAGCTGCTAAATCAGATTTCTGTCTATGAATCCCCGTTAGGTTAACTGGTAGAAAACGCCTTAGGCTGTAAGTCCGCCTCTGTACTGTGTCTTTAAAGAATTAAAAAAATAAATAGAGATACAAACAAATGCAGTATCACTGCGCCGTTTATCTTAATTGATAGTGAAACTTTCCAATTAGACACGTCACGAGACGCGACGAATCTTCACGCGCATCGAACTCTAAACAGAGCGGTCGGTAGCACGGTCTTAATTGTAAAATTAAGTAATTTCTCAGTGTTCTCGAGACGTCGACTCATTCATCTGAGTCCGGCCATGGCGAACGACACCCGGAATCAGAGTGATTTTGTGGTACAAGTTGTAAAAATGCGGCGATAATGCCTTTGGTCGCTGGAACACCATGCTATCGTAGTGATATGGCCGAAGACTATGAAAGGCCTACCCTGTAGCAAAGAAACTAGTACGAAGCAGCAGACGTTTAATTTTCCCGTGTTTTTCATGATAGTTGGCATAAAATACACTATACCTACCTATGCATGGTTTCAACAGCAATAAAAGATAATTAACGGTACCCTCGCCGTATGAAGATGGTTGCACGCCGCACGGTTTCTTTGCGGTAGACTTGTTCCAGTTAAGCTGGTTCACGAGGATGGTCAAGCCGCCGTAATATGGTGTCTTCGTGTCCAACAAACTTCAATATTGATCCATACAAAACTGACGTATCTAAACCGTGTGTAGGCACGGTGTGTGTACGTACGGCTAAACATCAAGCTATAAAAATCCACCATGACCTCGCATTGTAAACGCTTTCTGCACAATGCGATGCCAGCCTATACTGGAATTGTATAGCCGTGTACGGTACGGTGATTTCTTTTCTCAGTTGATTTTGAACTTAATCGTTACCATTTTAAGGTTTAAAATCATTTAGAGAAATTTGACAGTTTTGTATAACCTATGTGCTGGCGACTATACAAGAGGCCTTACTACGATTTATTGTGTTGTTAGTTTACCGCTTATAACTTGCACCAAACCACAGAAGCATTTATCACGTATTCTTCCGGCCGGCAATGTAACTGATGCGTCGCTAACCGAGTTAAGAGTGAATTAATTACAAAATCACAAAGACGTCTTTATTGTGCGACTAATTAATTACTGTCTTCACCATTATCTTAAAGAATAAGTAACAAATTTGTTTTAAGTAAATGTAGTTTTATGGAAGAATACTGAATGGCAAATATGGCGTTACTCTTGGACGTTGTAATTTTTTTGACGATTGATCACTCATAGATGGAAAAAATCTTATTCCAAAAACCACAATAACCAGACTACATAGGAAATAATATCTAGCCTAACACGGAAATGAACAAAAAACATAAAGTGAGACCCTATATTTAAGGAAGAATATACCTACCTATAAATCTCTTGTCAGGAAAAATGCTAGATTTTTGTATTTCCGGGCGCCGCCCTTAACCCTTTTCAGCTCCAGCTAAAAACATTTTGGATCTTCTTTATCATATCAGAGCTGACATAATATATTGGTTGTAAATATTTCCTAGTTTTTAGTAAATCCGTCTCAAATACGGCCTAAAAATAATGTGATAGTATGCATTATATATTTTGCGTCATAATATTTATGTCTTACTACGTTGCTATATTACTAAGTGTTAGTACCTACATCATCTAACACAATAGGATTCCCCTACAAATATAGCAGTCAACAATGACGTAAATTATATAAGTAAGTACATATATATAGACAAATATGTCTACCTTTTTGGGTCAAGCAAAGCAGACTTATTACGAACATGCCTTTAACATTCGCTGGTTCGTAATAAAAGGAAGTTATGTAAAGAAAAACTATATTTGCCGAGAACAACCAATAAGGGGAACAATTTCAGTTATTCATAGCTCTGTATTATCATGCTGGCGTAGTTGTAACTTCATACGCCTGCCATTGTATTCTGCGCAGTTTATGAACTGAATATTTCGGGTTCCATACCAACTGAGCAATTTTCTTTTTCGCTTCGGCCCTAACGGAATGATTTATTGTTTCAGATGCCAACGATGTAGACTGAGCGAATTGGAACGGTGAAAAAGTTTGACGTATTCCAGCTCAAGTGGACCGTTTCAAAATTCCCTATCCTTGTTTGTGTTGTGACGTGTGCGTGACGACAAGTTGAGTGATGTTCCAAATTTAAAATGCGTGACAGTGATTGGCTTATGCGCCGAGCGTCATTGTGATTAGTGATGTGCTGTGTCGATAGTGGTTATCGATAGTCGTCGACATGGCGACGATGGATCTCACCAACGAGGTGGTCCGCTTGCGGGCTGAGCTCGAGAAGGTTTCAACAGAGCGAGACATGCTCCTCTGTGAAGTCTCCAACTTGAGGCGGGAGCTAGAGCTGAGCGAGTTGAAACACTTGCAAGATGACGTCAGGTTAGTAACAAGATAGCATAGTTTAATAAAACGGTTCTAAAATGAATAACAGCACATAAATAGCGGTCCACATACAATCTCCGTACATAAGAACCGTTTCCGAGCAAACAAAGGAGGCCTACGTCTTGTAGGTCCTTTCAAAAGCTCGACAGTTCGTCGGGGTCCTCTCATACCACAGACAATAATTTGGTCCAAGCAACATAAGATTGTATGTTGAAATATTTACAATTGGAGACTAGATATAATTTAAATGAGTAATTGAATATTATTCATTATCTACATGAGGTTTGATAAATTCGTGGTTAGTGAATCCAGTGCTCTACTTTTCGGAATTATTATCGAACCTTTGACCTGCAATAGAATTAATATTATTCACTGTAAATACCTACGTATATTTAAATTTGGATTATCAATTAAAAACATAGTACATTATCCCACTTACTGTGCAATCAAAAGTGCACCTTGGGACTCCGAAATCAGAGTTATATGATATTGAAATAAAACTACTTTTTACGGATTTTATCGCATTATATTAATTTTATTTAATTCCCGACGTTTCGGATCCTTTACAGCATCCATGGTCACGGGTGGACGGTTAGTCCACCGTAAAAATTAGATTTATTTCAATGTCTAATATTCGCGTAAGTGTTAGAAACCAGCAGAGCTATATGAGCTATATTCTGTACCAGTTTCCCTTACCTGGTAGAATTATCAAAAACGCTATCATTTACACCTTGGTCCATCCACACACACGTGCCTATTGCTCCCATTGTTCGCGGGAGGTTTCCGACGACAGTGACGTCAGAAGGTCCTCAGCACTCTTTTCAAAAGACCCTTTTACACAAGTCAACGTGGAGCAGCAAATAAAGGAGACGTTGATGTGACCGCGTAAACTTGAGAGCTCTAGTTAAGGATACAAAAATAACATGATTTATCACCCTGATCGAAAATGTTGTAAGAAAACTAACGAGGTCCAGTGGTCGCAATCGCGACTGCTACACTAGAGGTTTTGGGTTCGATCCAGGTTGAGCAAAGTTTTATTAGGTTTTTCTATAAAATTCTCAGTAGCAGCTCGGAGTCTGGATTTGTGCCCGGTTAATGGCAATAGGCTCGCCCTCTATCACATTGGACCTAAACATACCGGCGAACTATGGGTGTACATTAAGTTCACCTTTGCCTAACCCTTCGCGGAATCCAGGCGTGATGGTATGTTATTGTTTGGCTTTTTGAGATATCAAGTTCATGTCTAAGTTCATGTTAAAGTACTTAATTTTTTTTGGTTTTTTTAGTGGTGTAGATGATAATAATATATTGAGCTAGGATTTAGGATCTTATGAAGGAGATAGTTTATTGCGATGTTTCTCTGTCACATGCATGAATAACCATCTTCCATTTATACATATAAATATATGGGCTTGAGAATACATTAGTGCCAAATTTTGGCTAAAGTCTGGTCTGAAGTTCGTTTCTGTACTGCTATGTACATCTATACCCACCCATCCACAGACTGACCGCAGCAGGCCCAACTTTACCTTGCACATCGTTTGTTCAGTGTTATTAGTTAGCCATGAGCCGCTCCTATAGTGATAGCGTGAGACATGAACATTCGAATCGAAGGCAACATCTCAGTTTTCGTAGTGGTATGCGTATTAGTATTTATCAGTCGTTTAAAATTGTGAAACATCGTGATAACATTTTTTGAGTTCCAACCCTCAGTAGGCTACCGTAGAGGACTAGCTTAACTTACCCCACTCACTCTGAGAGTAGACCCGTGCCCAGCAGTGGGATATATAAATGGGTTCTTACTGATAGTGATGATGATGTCATCATCATCATCACTATCAGTAAGAACCCACAAATGTTTTATATTTGTTTTTATATTTGTTTAACATTTTCATGATCAGCTATTACAGCGTTATTATGTAAAGGTCTTAGTTTATAAATAATTGTAGGTTTCTTAGTACAACATTGCTAAGCAGTTATTTTCCTTAGTTGAGTCATTCTTACTGGGGAAGATACTGCATAATAATAACATGCATTGTGCTTTTAAAATAGATTCAGTACTTATGTATTTATTAACTACTTAGTAGCTCTTCAATGAACATTATATCCTATTCACTTAGAAATCTTAAACTATACGGCTTATAGACTTGAGTTATGGTAGATTGTTTATAAGATAAATACCTTTTTTTAGAGTACGGAAAATTCTCATGGATTTGTATTGTGTATTTCGGACACGTACCTATCGACTAAAAACTCTCTAATCTTCCCTTCCCCTATATGGGCATGGGATTCATGGTATTCAATACTATCCGTAAGCGTCCAAGCTAACAAATGATTTTGGGAAATTCCCAAAGGTTTAGGAATATATAAACGTGGGTAACAACCCCGAGACATATTCGTAGTTAGTCCTATATCTACTCTCACAATTTCACTACGCTCGTGCATAACACTATTTAAGCCGATTGCACACAAATATTCTAGCTATGCTGTGACGTTTTACTACAAACAAAATGTTAACGTTCAAACACGTTTAATCTGAGAATTAGAGTTAATCTGAATGCAGCACCTTTATGACTCGCACGTCGCCGCGGCGTCACTTACACCTAGGTAAAATGTATCATGTTCATTCCACTGTTGTTAATCAAACAAAAGTACCTAGGATCGATTTTCAAGCTTAACTGGGACTGATGAACAAGGCTGTCACTATTACCCTTGCTTTTCCTTACAAATTACTTGCATAGGACGAACTGCGATTAGGAGCAACCCTGAATGGACGAAGTGCAAATGGGACGAAGTGTGTATAACCCTTTCTATTCTATTCTACACGATGACACTGAATATTTTCTATATTTTTTTATGGGTTAAATCGGCAAATGAGTAGGCAAGCTACCTGATGGTAAGTAGTCATCGCCCCCGTGCAAACCCAAAGGAATTGCAAATACGTTGCCGAGCCTTATGCTCATGATATATGAACTTTAAAAGAAACCTTTATTTATGACTATTCTTTGTATCATTCAAGCTATAAAAATACCTTTAAAAGTACACAAATTGGACAAGTTCGTCTATACTTAATAATTTATTTACCATATTTGCTTTCTCCAGACACACCGCGCTTGCAACAGCATGAATATATGGGGAGCTCAAATTATCGACCAATCATCAAATAACTAAAATAAATAGAATAATTAGACCTAATACAGAAAAAAAAATTCAAAGACATGTCTTCAAAGAGTAGTAATAGCTTAGAAACCTAGATTAAAGAGCTGCAGGGTTTTTGGGTTTGACTCTAATAATTCGAAATGGACATGCTCTGTTACTAAATAAACGTAATGTATCTCTAAAACGTAATTTCATTAAAATTATAAGACATAATATTATGTAGTATATGAATGTTTTAATAAATTATAATTAACGTAAACTTTCTAGTACCTACCTATGATATGCGCAGTGACTGATTTGCATAGCCACCATGTGAAAGTGAAACTCCATGGTGGCTCCTATAATCATCACGTAATATGTCACTATGTAGAAATGGACATTATAACCCATCAAAAACATTATAAAATGAAATAAATGCCAAGTCTCGCGAAACCTGTCGTAAAATAAAGAACTGGGTCGGAAATAACTGGATAAAAGTATGTTGTTACATTTTTATAATAAATTAAATATTTCAAAGAAACCTAAATAATCATCATAAGATTAACTGTCCCACTGCTGGGTACCGGTCTAAGAATAAGAGGGGTATGGCTGTGGTCCTACAACATACACACTTATCTGCCAACGGCAACGGCGGGCTATAGTTTGAGATAAAATACATCTAAAAAAAGAAAAAATAAATTAATTAAAAAATTACGCTAAAAAAACGCTTAACTTACTTGCTGCTCTTGGCGGGTGCACTACCATGTTCCTATAAAAGAGAAGCTACTTCACGGGTAGCTGTCGTCACGGTGTTTATCCACGGAAAGTGTTACGAGTGTAGTAAAGTGTAATAAGAAAATGTTTGCAAAGCATTCACCTATTTCTTTGCAACACTCATAATGTTGAAAAACTTTAGGAGACAGAATTTTGTATGGCACGCCAAGCAGTTCCATCGGAGTCGAACCAAATGACATACCAACGAAGTATGGGTGTACAGTACACGTCTGCCTAGCCCCTCGGGGAATACAGGCGTGATGGTAGGTACGTATGTAGACTCAAAGATAAGCCAGTCACTAGGCCGCCTGCCCAGGTTGATACTTCGTCAAAACTATTATGTAACAAAATATAAGCCCATAAGACTAAAATTTAAGTCAAATTCCGCTCGGTTTCCTTTAAAACCCTATCCGTGGGAGTGTACAAGCAATAAAATTAATTCGCCTGCCCACTTCTAAAGTGACAGAACAGTACATATTGTGGAAACGAGACAGATAGTGCAGAAGGCGTAAAGCACACAACACCTTTCGATGTTACTTTTATAGTATTCTTGTTAACCCCTCGTACTAAGCCAAATGCTCGTGTTACGAGTGAGTTCTAAGTCCTAGGAAGGTAACTTCAATACAACTCAAGGACATCATGTACCTAGTCACAGACTCCAAAGAGGACAGTTGAAGCTCTGCATATGCCCAAAAAACTGGTTGGTAGTTTGATTCGATCTAAAGGAGGCAACGAACTAGATAATTATAATTAAACTTCAGAAAGAGAATCAGATGGTTAACTTAAGGATTTTCAGGGGCACAAGGATGCTATTTCATTTGTGTCAAAATGGTGTTACAGTGACACAAGAATTGACAGGTTTGGTAGAAAAAACTGTGAATAATAAACAATTCGGAAGACATTGAATGACGATGTTCATCATCAACCCATTACATCGTCCGATTGCTAAGCTCGGGTCTCCTTTCAGAACGAGACCAATAAGGTTATAGTCCACCATGCTGACACAATGAATTTCTTGGTTTACGATGTCTGATGCAAGCGAGCCGCCAGCTCTTACAGGTCAAACCAAAATACATACCATCACGCCTACCATCATCCCCGAAGGATTAGGCAGAGGTGTACTTATGTAAATACACCCACATTTCGCCGGTATGTTTAGGTCCCATGTAATAGGGGGCGAGCTTATTGCCATTAAGCGGGCACAAATCCAGACTCCGAGCTGCTACTGGGAATTTCATAGAAAAACCCAATAACACTGCTCGACCTGGGGATCGAACCCAGGACCTCTAGCGTAGCAGTCGCGATTGGGACCACTAGACCAACGAGGCAGTCAGTCAAACAAAAAGTACCTAAAATTATCCAAAAATCATAGGAGCTCGCTGTTAATCAATGGTTTCTGAATCAGACAAATGTCAATCAGATTATACATATATACTCATTTCAAATTCAGCAATTTCGATGCGACCATTAAAATCTATGTAGTATTCTGCATTATGTACCTTCTGTACATTATTTATTTCGTGGGAGTACACATTGTGGTATCGAGAGACCGTCCGCCTCCGTGTATGACGTCACAAGGCTTTTTGAACGTGGGCAGGTTACTTTATTACGTCATGTGTTACGACCTTGGTGTTTTGGTCAGTGAGATTGATTTCCGATAAACATTTGAATGAGCTAGTTAAGTTTGTTAGAAATATTTTTTTTTTAACTTTATGCTAAAGTGGTAGGGTAAATAAAAATGGGAGAATGCTTTTGGTTAATAGTGGGACAATACAGGCTAAAAAAAAGGTATCATCATCAGATGATGATGATGCTGATGAGGCTGATGATGATGATTCATCATCAGCCCGTATTCGTCCACTGCTGGACGCAGGCCTCTTTAAGTGAACGCCACAGAGCCCGATTTTCAGCTCTTTTCATCCAGTTACTGCCAGCTGCCTTCCGCAAATCGCGACTCCACCTGGCCAGTGGGCGTCCTACGCTACGTTTGCCTAGCCGCCTAAAAAAGGTATAAGGGAACATAATTATTCTTTCTATCATTATTACTTTGGTAGGTATATTTAGAATCTTACTGATCAAAATAATAAATAACTTCATAAATGAAAAAGAAATATCTAAGAGAATTCTGCTAAACCAACATGTTATGTAAGAATGTACCTTCTAACAATACGTAAAAATAACAAGATACCAGATACATGTTTCGCGAAATGTCAATATGTACATAATAAGAGCCGACTAATTGATGTCATGTTTCCATTCTTAATAAGCAGTAGCTTACCTAATAGGCGTATCTACCAGAGATTTGCAAATACACCACCCACATACAAATGGCCTTGCGAGACCAGATACACTTCATTTAAAACCCAAAATATATGCACAACGTGAGAACAAGTACAATTAAGGAATGCGGGTTCAAAATTTCCGACACGGTTTTCAGTTAGTTTTGAGGCACTGCTAAAGTTCTGAAAGTTGAGAGATAGTTTCGAAGTAGTGCCAGCGATTGAAAAATCTGTGTATTTCATCTTGGAATGATCATGCAGAAACTTACAGAACTTTTTTGAAAGGTGATGAGAATTAATCAGAGCAAATGGAGCCGAAAGAGCTAAATTTTAGAATTACTTGTATGAAATCTTATGAAACTAACTTATCCGCAACGAATCGGATGAATCGCCGGTCGAATCAGTCTACTCAATTGTATGGTTCTATTTCCAAAAGGAGTTCTCAGATCTCAAATATTGCCCTGCATTGTTATACTCACATATTGCTACAACTATGTCCCTGCCTCATTAGTCTAGTGGTCCTAAGCGTGATTGCTACGCTAGAGGTCGTGGGTTCGATTCCCAGGTCGAGCAAAGTGTAATTGGGTTTTTCTATGTCAGTAGCAGCTCGAAGTGTGGATTTATGCCCGGTTCATGGCAATAGGCTCGCCCACGTAAATAAACTCTGCAGACTATTTATTGATAATGCAAGTTGCGACAGATGTGGTAACTGACCATCTTCGTATGGCCCACGACCTTACTTCCACTTGCTAAAGAGTGACCTCCGCTGTCATCGGCCTCATCGCCTTTTGTGCCTACGGGTACGGATGACGTGACCTCTCTGGTTACGCAAGTTTGCTTGATCTATGTTCGGTGCAAATATTGCGTCAATTAATTTTAAAAGGTTATGGAGACTAACAAAATCAGCAGGACTTGCTTACCAGTCTTTACATTTTACGCAGCAGTTGTCTCTGGTTTTCCAAGTCTATGCGGTATTGATTTAATTCCTCATACGACGCAGATAATAATGCTTTTTGCGTCTCTTACCGACGATCCATGGCGTAGTGTCTGAGAGGAAACGAAACTACGTAGTCGTGCTTTTTAACACGCTTTTGTTAGCTTCGCCTGTATGTATGTTCCTTACCGATCATATACTTTACCGCATTTATACTTTTTAGTATAATATTTGCGAAAAATCTGGAGCGGCGAAGTAAAATTATTCTATACTTTTTCACATTAATAAAATATTCAACTCCATTGTTAATTTATAGGTACATCTAGTCACGACTGTCTCCCATTGGGGTAGGCAGAGACTATAGATTTCTTGCTCCGATCCTGGCACACCACTTTCGCTTCATCTATTATACGTTCATTAACCATCTAATGCATGATCGTCGATTAAGTGTGCTTATAACCTAGGCGTTTTTGAGAACGTCGGCATTTTGGTTGCGGTATGTTCGGTATTGTTTATTTACGTTTCATTTTATATACATTTAACAGCTGAACAGTCACAAAACGTATTGTTTTTTATCGAGTTGTCCGTCAAATCATCCATTTCAAACAAAATAAAATCAAACAAAATCAAAAGACCAGAAGCTCCCCACGAAAGCATCTCAAACACGACCTCTATAAATTGCTCGAAGCTTAATAAAAACATATTGTTGCCCTCACTCCGGGATTCGTCAAAAACATTCCTTTGGGGTTGTTCCTTTGCCCTCAAACAAGCGAAATAAGCAGAATGCCCACGCAATCATAATAGTACCTAATATACCGCTTTATGTACGATTTTCATGTTAAATTAACTTTGTAGAATTAAATGTTTTGTTGAGATTGTTGTAACTTGCGAAGTATGGAGCGTAATAAAATATTATTATTTTACGAGCATTTAAATGTTAGCTGTGATATTGTAGCCCAAATTAAAGGCTAAGTTGTACTAATGAAATAAAAAAAAGGGGGGCACAAATCCTAACTCCGAGTGAGTTAGGTTTCTTTTTTTTAGTATCACTGATAGGCTTACGCTTGACCACAACTTGTGCCCGTGTAATGGCAATAGGCTCACTTTAACTGCATGGGACCTAAACATATATACCGGTGAACTCTGGGTTCGGTGAATAATGCTACTGAGAATTTCATATAAAATCCAATAACACTGTTGGACCTGGGAATCGAACCCAGGACCGTAATTATAGCAGTAACGCTTAGTTCCACTAGGCTTACTTGTTGAAGTCTGTGAATCCTCATCAGACCAGCGTAGCTAGGTGAACTAGTCTCAATTGTGTCTTTCTGAGACGCAATACCCTTGCCCAGCTAATTGAATGACGATCTGTTGAAATTTTAGCAAGTTACGCATTGATCCAGTTTTCTATATCGTCTTGCTTTGTATTAAACAAGATAATTTAAGTAGTAGCATTAAGACCAATGTACCGTATGATGTCATCATGTACTGTCGTCATGACAATTATGTAATGAAGAATCCGTTCGATGGTTATGGTAAAAAATCCAGGTTAAGTCCATGTTCAAATCCCAGAGGGTTAAACATGGACAACAATCCCTAGATTATAATGGTTAAACATACCTAAATCCAAACAAGAAGCCTTCAAAATATTGATTTTGTTTTTATTCAACGCCTCTTTCCATCCATAACTTCCCTTCATTTATCGTTACCCACTTTTGTCCGTCCTGCATAATGAATTCCAAGCCCTCCCCCGATTAATATTATTGGTACTTTTGACGTATCGATAGCTCAGCACTTTGTCCACTGCCCGTTGTCTTTATAATAAAAAACAGACTCTCATTAATTTTGTCTGTTGTCAACGGTACTTTTGGGGGAAGATTGTTACTAACTGACTGCTCAGAGGTTTAGACCTCCTTATAGCTTAGATTCAGATACGAGTCTATGCTTAAACTAATATACTTGCATATGTTAGTTCTAATTGGTATATGGATGCATGAATTCACGCTTGAACTCGCGGTTGCAACGACGACCTCCTTGCTTCCTGGGTACGACTATGTCGTTTAAGTCCTCCATGTCTTAATGCATGTGTAAGTTCATAATTGTGTAAGTTCTAATTGGTATATGGATGCATTAATTCACGCTTAAACTCGCGGTCGCAACGACGACCTTCTTGCTTCCTCAGTATGACTATGTCGTTTAAGTTCTCCATGTCTAAATGTCTAGTTATTAAATGTCTAAAAGTCAAGCTTAAGCTGTCAAATGTCTTGCATTATAAGCAGGTTTATTTTCTATATTTCGTTCCTATATTTTTGCCTGCCCCATTTGTCTGAGCAGTGGTCTGAAGCGCGACTGGTACGCTTGAGGTCCTGGTTTCTATTCTCAGGTGTAGCAAAATGTTATTGGGTTTTCGTGTGAAATTCTCAATAGCAGCTCGTTTAGTTTGTGTTAGGGTCGCCCCCTTATTAAGATGGGACCTAAACATACCGACGAACTATGGGTGTACAATTGTACATAGTACACCTCTGCCTACCCCCTTCAGGCAATACAGACGTGATGGTATGTTACGTTATATTTTTGAATACTTCATAAAAATGCTCTCTTTAAAAAAACATATTTAAAGACATTTCTGTTTTCATTGATAACGTATGCAGCGTTATCTTTCGATAGGGAACCGCCCACCAACTCTGACGTCTGGTCACATCCACCCACATAATAACACTATGTTATTGATTTTGCATGAACCCGTTCTCTCCACCGCAGTTTGTGCAAAATTCTGCAGAGCGTGCAAATAGTTAAGCACTTAGACATCTTAGTTCCGTGGTGGCAGGAAGTGTGTGAAAACTGTTAAAATTAGTTAATTTATTTATCATTTCTGCGTAACAGATTATTGGTGGAGTGATTAGATAAATATGAGTGTAAGAGTTATGAAAAAGGCAAATAAATATTTGCAAATTGTTTGTGTGACCGAAGAGTGTGAGTGCGGTTATAAAAGGTGAGTTTTCTTTTCTAATTATTAAAACATCACAATCACTCCCATCTGTTTCTCCGATAAGGGTAGGCAGAAAGTACAGAATGTGACTTGCTACGATTCTTGTATATCTTCGTCCTCGTTCTGACTTGTCACAAGCCACTACCGTCATTGTTGCGAGTGGGTATTAGGTATTCACCTGGAGGTCTACTACGATATTGAACTTTGAAACTTCGGATTAGAGCAATACAACAACGCACAATAATCTTACAAATTTACTATAAGCACCTGTATTCTCGAATGACCAAATAACATTCGGGAGTATTGTCACCGAAAGACTAGAATTATCACGCCTGTATTCCCCGAAGAGTTAGGCAGACGTACCTATACTTAATGTACACCCTCAGTTCACATGTTTAGGTCCCATGTAAAAGGAGTCGAGCCTAATTGTCATTCACCGGGCATGCATCCAAACTCCGAACTGCTACTGAAAAGTTCTTAGGAAAACCCAAGAACACTGCTCTACCTGGGAATCAAACCCAAGACCTCTAGTGTAGCAGTTGCGCTTACGACCACTAGACTATTGAGGTAGTTCAGCAAGACTAGAAAATCTATCGAATCGAACCTATCGACGTGTGCGATACTGTTTCTTGGTAAGTTGATATTTTATGTAACACAGTGATCGAAACTTGTCTATACGCAACTGGAGCAGTAATGTACCCCAAGGTGTTTTATGACACGTAACTTAAGAAGCTTTAGGCCTAGTTTACATTGGTATACTCGTAGTTAGTATTGTAGCGGGGCCGTACGGGTTATGTTTTACACTTTTCCATGTTGGGGATGGCTTCCAGTCTAAGAAGATGCGGCTGAATATCAGTATTTAAAAATAGCGACTGCTATCAGCCTAAGTGAAGTGATAGCCTAGTGATATGAACATTAGCCTGCCAAGTCAAAGGTCTCGATTTCGAATCCAATTCACGCACCACTGAATTTTCGAAGTCATGTACATATTAATAATTGATTATCACGCGCTTAATCGATGAAGGAAAACATCTTAGGGAAACCTGCATGTCTGAGAGATTTTCTTGAAGGCGTGTTAAGTCTGCCAAGCCGCAGTAGCTAGCTTACTGTGGGTCGGCAGACAGGGTTGGTGATGGCGATGACTGCGTTAAGAATTCTACAATTAAACCTCTGGGAAATACCGATATTCGAAGGATAAACTGCTTGTTAGGATCGTAATAGGCGTTCATATTATAACCGGCACCGGTGGCATCGAGCACGGAGTGGTCTCGATGTTTTAAGAACGGTCACCCATCCACTGACCGCGACAGGAGCAGCTTAACCTTGCAGATCTGTTGATCAGAGTACATATAACTTAGCTACGAGTCCCTGATGTTATACACTGGTGGTGTTAGGAATAATAACGCTTCTATCATGACTGTGGTGTTGGTGTTGCGTGTTGCAAGGTGTTGTTGGGGTGTTTGTTGTGCCGCTTCTTCTTCCAAGCAAAAACATTAGCAGGCGATGAGGGGCTAATGTTTTGAGGGCTGTCTATGATGTAACAATGACGTATGACGCAAGTACTACCTAATAGTCTATCTTTAATAAATGATTTTGAATTTGATAGCCTCGTTAGTCTAGTGGTCCCAAGCGCGACTGCTACGCTAGGGGTCCTGGGTTCGATTCCAGGTCGAGCAAAGTGTTATTGGGTTTTTTTATGAAATTCCCAGTAGCAGCTCGGAATCTGGATTTGTGCCCGGTTAATGGCAATAGGCTAAACTTTTACCATCCATGTAAAGTACATTGTGGAATGCAATAAACATTGAGTATTGAGTATTTTGGCTCGCCCCCTATTACATGGGATCTAAACATACCGGCGAATTGTGGGTGTACATTAAGTACACCTCTGCCTAACCCTTTAGGGAAAACAGGCGTGATGGTGTGTGCGAATTTTGACTGTGCTGCACCCAACTCTCTCTAGGACGCCAAAGCTGAATGTGATGTGTCCGCGGACGAATAGAAGACACCATTGTCGGTATGTTTGGAGTATTATTCTAGTTGTGTATGAATGTCATGTACCGACTCTTACAACTGTCATTTAATGATTAATCATAGTTCAAGTAATTGAATTTACAAAATAATTAGTCATAATAGTACACTTAATTATTCTCATTTATAACTAGCTAGCTATTAATAAATTATTTCTGATATTTTACTGACGTCACTGATCACACTACCAATATGAACTAAGCCTTATGTAATGTAAGCCAAGCTTTACCTTTTATCTCGCAGCTCGAGTGATTATTCTACGCAATAAATGTCGTACCAAGACGTAATACTACAAGAAATGCCCGTTTAACTCCGGTTCTGGTTAATTTCCGTGTTTTATGTAGTAAGAGTGTTATGGCCAGTTATATAACTGCGGGTAAGTCCAAGGAACTTGTCATGTGGAGAAGGAGGAAAGGTTCCCGAAGGTCAAGGTTTAAGCAGCTTGGAAAGTCTATCTGAGACCGAGAATTTTGGACTAAGTAATCACGATCTGGCAAAAATGGCAAAAATGCCATTACGACTTTATTCTCCGAGAGGTTAGGCAGAGGTGTACTGATCTACACCCACATTTCCCCGGTATGTTTAGGTCCCATAATACCAGCCTATTGCCATGAACCGGTTATAAGTTCTAATTCGGAGCTGCTACTGACATTTTCATAGAAAAATACATTAACAATAATCGACCTCAGAATCGAACACAGTCCCTAACTGTCGCACTTAGGCCCATTAGGCTAACGAGGCAATTCTTTTGCAATAGTAAAAGCAGTAAAAAAGTAATTCGCTCTTTTTTTTCTAGCCCGTTTCGTCCCACTGTTGGGTAAAGGTCTCTCTTCCCTCGCATTATTCGTAACATATAAGTACCAGTCATAGATGACCAATCGTATTTTAATCCTAAGTGATGTGATGATAAACAAGAAATTGTTACAGCAGACGTAAGGTTAACTACCAAATAGTGCATCGAGGCAAATCCTTGAAAATCGGATCGAATTTCGATCTCACGGTGCGCTAACGGTGACTGTGAGAAACTCAAATGTCGTCTGATTATTACTTGTAATTAGATACCTATGCAGTAGGCGCACGAGTTGGTACGAATTCGAGCGGCTAGAGCGATACTTAAAACAAAGTTTTTAAATAAGCAATATTCATATCCATCTGTCGATCTTCATGGCGAAGAAAAGCATAGTGTTAATCGGCATGTTGCTATTCCACGTGAAGCGCTTTTATCCTCTCAATAATCCTAACGCTTACCATGTCCATTTGCTGATCTTTTTTAGACTATTTTGATACTGTCTCTCTTTTCTTGAGTTCCTGAGTGAAGATCGCGTCTAGGCAAGCGTAGTGTAGGGAGCCTGCCGGCCAGATGGAGTGACGACTTGAGGAAGGCAGTTGGCAGTAACTGCTTGAGGTAAGCCGAAGATCGGGCACCGTGGTGTTTACTAGGTGATCGTAGACTAAGATATGCTAATGATGCTTAGTGTCAACCCACAGTAGGTTAGAGTGGTAGACAAAAGCCTAACCCCCTCTCACACTGAGAGAAGACCCATTTCCAGCAGTAGAACAATATTTGTTGATGGTTGATGATGATAAATGCTAGTTTAATGTTTAGACAAACACTGTACTTACTTAATGACTATTATTACACCAATCTGGAACCTTGGTTTAACAAAATCGGTGACCATCGACTGATTGCTGTATGTACCTCATGTCAGCCTATTGCCGTCCACTGCTGAACGTAGGCCATGGGCAGCTCGCATCCATCCGCTGCCAGCCACCTTCTTCAAATCGTCGGTCCATCGTGTCTCCGTTATCCACACTACGTGTACCTCATCGGAGGTACACGTAGTAGAACGTAGAACGATCAACTATCGAAAATCAGTGTGGAACTGTTATCGAACTTCCACACTGATTTTCGATAGTTGCCTATTTAAAAACAAGAGCGAATATTTACAACACTACCGTTGAAAAATAATGGATACACCGAACAACGTGAACCGAATTTTGATCGTTGGTAACACGATAACGACATCCATACATTCGCATATTCAGTTATTCGAGACAATTGTATGTTTCCGCTAGAAATTCTTGGATTTTACACGAATTTGTTTTGTAGTTGTAATAACAAATTGACATACATACCTACATAACAAGACGTAGAGTAAGAACTCGTACAAATATGATTGTAGAATAGCAAAACTCGATATCATTGGCATCAGAGTTATCGCTGGGAGGGCAGTGATATTCTTCCAAAGAATGGGAAGTAGGAAGTTACAATCAGACGGAAATCTATGACTTTGATAGCCAGAGAAGTATTAGGTATTACAAAGGAACACATTAAAATCTGAATAAATTATTTAAGTTTCAAATACGTAAACATAACAACATTCTTAGTAAAAATGATCAAATATTAAACCGATTCCCAGTAGACAACGTAATCTATGATAAAATATACGGATTTAAATCTATAGAGCATAAATAATAAAGGTCAGACTTGATCCTGGTTTATTTTCTAAATAATCTCTTGTATAAATCCAAAGCTGATGGACCTTTATGATAATAACCAATCAGAAGTTGAAGTATTAGTAACTTATATTTTATTCATAGTTTTCTCTATAATTATAGATGATGAGTCAAGCGGACTTTGTAAATATGTTATTTTGTAATGAATTTATTAACATTTATTTAATATAAACTTGTTTACGTATACCACGAGTAAAACTGTAGAAAAGAGAACATTTTACATTATCCATAGTAATAAATGCGTAAGTAATTCTGTCTGTCTGTTACCTTTTCACGATTTAAATGGAATTTAGTACGGATATGGTTTGAGACCTGGGAAAGGACATAGGTTAATTTAAAAAATATATATATATAACTATAAATCTATAATCATTACAATAATTGCGATATATATAATATTAATAATTATTTTTCAAGTTCTCAAGAATAACCAAATAAAAATAAAGGAATTTGGTAATTTTGTGATGCATCTAATTCGAATTCTCTTTGTCGATGTCTACAGTTGAAAAATGAAATTTTATTTGGTCAAAGTAAATTTATAAATAATAAAATATTTAAGACATCTGAATCTAAATAGTACGAGTAAATATATTATGTATACTGTAAAGTACACCTGTGGGGATACCTCAGTCGGTTGCAGACATAACAGACTCAAACTGCCCATGCAACAGTTTTACGTCTCTAAGGACCAAACTGGTTGCCAACACGAGAGCTACAAATATAGCGCAATAGCTGTGTGGGACATTGAGGTACTTCTAGCTACATCTGAGCAAACTAGTCGCTTAGTATATTCTGACGGTTTAACACGCAATGGGATTCCCAAGGTGGGTTGGTTTAGGAAAAACGTTCGCATGTGGGTGCCAAGGTTGTATTCAAATGCTAAATCCGAAATTTAATCTGCTATCTACATTGATATAATAAAGAGGAAATATTTGTCTTGAAAAAGAAAAAAACTCGTTAGTCCATTGGTACGACTACTACGCTAGAGATCTCGGGTTCGATTTCCAGGTCTAGCAAAGTGTTTTTGGATTTTTATATGAAATTCTCAGTAGCAGCTCGGGAGTTTGGGTATGTGCTCGGTGGGACTTAGCTCGCCCCTTATTACGTGGGACTAATTTACCCACGATAACTACATATGTAATAAAAAAAAAACAAACAAATTATATTACAAAATCACAACAGTTTTTTATGATTATTGTTGTGGTAGGGCCACGCTGTTCGCAGCATGAATGGGCTGGCTTGACCAGGGAAGTCCCACACTCTCGCAGAAGACCGACGTCCGAGTAGTAGCGTTTAGTTACTGCGCTTCGTTCGGTGAGCGAGAGGGCCGGAGGCCCAATTCCTCCCCCAATCCCCTTCCTTCTCCTTTTCTCCTTCCCCTCCCTTTCCCTAAATAGGCTCGGCAACGCATCTGCTCGCTCGCGCTCATCGCTCCTTTGGTTTTGCAGATGTCCATGGGCGGCGATGACTATTTACCTTCAGGTAGCTCGCCTGCTCGTTTGCCGATCAAAATTGTAACTTTTTTTTATGGTATAACTCATAAAAAAAAAGTTACAATTTTGATCATACACGTATACAGGCTCAAGATGTCAGAAAATTCAAATAAGCTGTTTATTCCAAGAGAACTTATGAATATTCACAAGAACTACGTTTCTTTAGAAGATTATAAACATTTCTTATTACACAGAACAAGTCTTGTAGAAAGTGAAATTTCTTTTATTTTTTAAGTACCCAGTTACTTAATGTAATTCGGAATTTTTTAACAATCTGAGATCCGTTTTCAATGTTATTTTAACTGATACTGTTGCAATCAAATAGCCTTTAAAATTAAAAAAAATATTCCCATCCATAATCTGACCGCGCTGTCTAACCCTGCAGATCGATTTTTCAGCTTTGCCTTGCTTCTAAGGATTGTAGCCTGATGCTAGATAGCTTATAGCATTCCTCATGAATGGGACCAGTGCTCCCAAAACGATGAAGGAAAATATCGTGAGGGAACCGGCATGTCCTAGAACCAAAAATTCTACCAACCCGCACTGGGCCCGCGTGGTGGATTACGTCTCATTCCCTCTCACTAAGTGGAGGCCTGTGTCCCAGCAGTGGGAACATTAGAGGCCGATTATGCTACTACTAAGATACTGGAAATTTTGTGTAAAATCCGTCTCAAAACTTGGAATTATTTGATGCGTGACGTATACAGTTACGAGACAGGAATGTCACGGCTATAAACACAAGGGTAAACACATCAAAAGGGCACAAACAACCTCACTGTAATGTAAGGGTATGTTTATTTTAAGGTCGGTGTACGTAAGAATTTCTTGATAAAAATACAGGTTAATACAACCGAAAAATGTGCTTGCATAAATTATGTGGATGTACATTTTTCGTCTTCGTCTGCCATTTTACGAGGATTCAAGGTAAGTAATATATAAGTATACAAATCCTGTTAACGCACGCCTCTTATTGTATGGACAGCCTATAAAATGCGAGATCAGCTTAAACTGGAATACTCAATACTCATTTATCAATGGATATCAATCCACCCTATTCCAAATTTTTCATTCATAGTCATTATGTTAACCAATAATATCATTGCTACCGATAAATTGGGTTGCTGCAGTCAAATGGTGAGTTCCCTGTAAAATCATGATGTATTTGGGTCTGTATACAAACACAAACCTTAATCTGCCCGTATACGAACTCGAGACCTGAATCCAATAAGAATGGAAATAGAGAAATCATAACACTGAGCTAATTGGGTCGACCAGAGATGTTGACTCCGTAACTGTTGAATCGAGTAAGCAAGTTTATAAGCAGTGAGAGCCTGAATAGGCTTAACCATAAATTGCTTATAGAATACCTAGGCAATTTACCTTGAAAATTGCTTCGACCCATTCCTCTCTCAGTCCCATTCCATTTCCTTTTCTCCTTAAGATCCTTAACTCTGACGGTGTTGCAGGTGTACATGGGCGGCGATGACTACTTACCATAAAATCACCGCTCGTTTGCCTTCGTCTAAATATATAAAAAAAGCTTAATTTATTGATGCTGACCAACCAGATGCTATTACCTAATATGTATACAATAGTTATACACTATCTTACAACATGAGGTAAACAGAAGCATACACTATGCAATGAAAAGCATTATATCCTAACCGACCTCTTTCGTAATACAATCAACAAATCAATCAATGCACAAACAGTTCTGGCTCTGGTTAATCAATATCTTCGTATAAAACCCGTTCAAAAAGCCAGTAACTCACGAGGCAACACTTAGGCAACATTTATGGAGCACAACTATATATTTTTAAAATGTAGCGTGGGTACAATAAATATCGACTACTGACTTCTAAACTTAGTTATGAAGACAGGGCTATGATGATTTAAAAAAAACTATCTTTAATAATTATCAACCCGTTCCATTGCTGGCCACAGGTCTCTCCTCGGAATGAGAGTTGAGCTGTCGTCCACCACGCTAGTCTTGTGCGGTTTGGTAGACTTCTCACACACGCCACATGTTTAGGTCCCATAGTCCCATGTAATAAAGGGCGAGTCTAGGCCATTAACCGGGCACAAATTCATACTCCGAGCTGCTACTTCAATTGAATTTTATAAAAAATCACTGTTAGACCAAGGATTCGAGTTAGGACTTTTAGCGTTGCAGTCGTGCTTAGCTCCAGTAGACTAATAAGGCAGTTATGTTGCGCATCAATTGTTGATTAATGAGTAACCAGCTTAATGATAACACAGTTGCAAGCCTTGCAAGCTTCAAAGCACCGCTCGCCGTTAACATGCAGCGGTTACCGTCGAGTCCAGTTTACTGGAACGCAACTAGCATACATTAGTGTGGGAATTAACTACTGACTCTAATAGCTTGATGGTCTTAAAGAGCTGCTGTTTAACTGATGATAATGTGTAGCTATGTAATGATAATAAAATCAAGCAGTGCATGAGACTTACAATGGTAGAAATCACCATTAAAGATAGCAGAGATCTTACGAGTAGTATTAGCGTAGGTAACCTGTTTTTATTATTGACTAGAATGCTTGTCTCCAGTTTGGTCTTATAGACAACACAGACAGGGATGGAAAAGCACGCAATTGAAGTCATTACCTACCATACATTTTGTATTCTTAGCCTTCCTTTGCTTCCATTTCCGTCTCCTTCCAGGAGTTTACGAAAAAGTGTGCTAAAGTACTCCATAATTATTAACAGCTTAGGAAAATCGAACACCTGTCCTGCATGTCTTTGATTCGGAGGCATATGTCCTGAAGTACACAGAGTAAGTCAATTCTACATATATGTGTACGTATAAGTGTAAAGAAAAAAAAAACAGGGTAATTCCAACTGTGCCGGGTGTGCGTTCGCGCAGCGGAATGTTGTTGAATTTAAAGATTTTAAGTATGCAGATATTTAGTGTATGACGTCGTATAATTGTGTATGGTAAAAAAAAAATTGTGCACGCAGCCATTGTGGAGAAATTCATCAAAAACTGATTCCGCTGGGCGAACGTTGTCCTGGCGGAACTTTTTTTAATCCATAAACTTTAGAAGAAAAAAGATGTGTCCAATAATTAGTGTGTATTTGTGTGTAATTGTGTATGTATGAATAACATTAGTGCATGCATAAACTTCGGAGAAATTCAAGTTTCCGCTACGCGAACGTTTGGCCATTAGCTAGTTTTCATATAAAGCGCTTACATAGAGAGCTGTAGAATTTTACATACATGGTTTTGAATTTGTTTATATTTGTTTAAAAAACAGATTTAGAAAAAAAGGTAGGGCTTAAAAGATAAAAATATAAACGTAAAATACGCTTATTAGGTCTTAGTTCTTAAAGTATGCACTTTGGGGTCTAGATTTTCACGTTTATACAAACCTTGTAGGTGTCTGCAACATGTTACCAAGTATCAATGATGTTCCGTTAGTAATTAAACAGTTATAGGACAATTTCCCATGAATAGATCACTGTTTACAAGACAGTCAAATATCACGACGTTCTAAAGGAATTGCATGGTAAAATGTATGCCAATAATTAGTGTATTCATTCAACTATTCACATGCAAAATTTCATGTCATTAAATTCAGTAATTAAAGAAAAACAATTATAATACTGACGAAGCATCGAAAACCTACATAACCCGACCAAGTTCAGATGGCTACAAAAAAGCGGCCGTGCCATATATCTAAGAAACGTTCTTAACCTTCCAATATAGTATTTATTAATACGGTACAGTTGCGTACACAAGCGTTGCGGGCCGCGGCTAATGAAAACATATTGCCCTCTCTTTTCTTCAAGGATGGAAGTAGTTTTTTTTTTTTAATAAAAAAAAATAAAAAAAAGCGAGTTTCAAGCGAGAAGCCGCCTATCGCTCGTTGCGCGCAGCGCGTTGTCTATTTTTTCACACTAGAATATTTTTGATCAATTCATAACTACAATACTTAGACTATTTAACCAAAGGACTAGCCTTAAGCGTACCGCTTCGAACAAAATAATTCTACATATTTTGGTGGGGTGCGGGGGAACAGGCTCACATACATAAGTCACAGTACAGTACAACGGTATACATCAATTAAAAAATCGATTCAAGAAGTAGTTTTTTTTTAAGTTATTAGATTTGTTCGATCCACTAAACTTGCAAAGGGGAACGCTCGTGCATGCCTAGTCCATTGGTTAAATAGTGTAGTAATAAGCTACAATATGATAAATATTTACCTAAACAGTAGTAGGTCTCAGACTAGAAAAATAGGTAGTAGGTACTTACATGTGGTAATTATTTAATTTCCCTAAGGGGTCTATAGTTAGAATCCTGATCCGTGAAATCTTCAATAGAAATTAGCTGTATGAATTTTATTTGTCTTATAATATATCTAGATTATATCTCAAGTCTCAAGCGCATACTTAAATAAAGTACCTACGTAAATAGTACCTACTTTCTGTCATAGTCAAATACATTTAAAAAAGTAGGTGTACAATAATAAATGACCTATAAATTATATCGAAACAACAATTGTGTTATCACCTATACCAATTCATTACCGGTATTATACTGTAAATTTTGGGATGTTACCTAAATATATTGCACGGCCGCTTTTTTGTAGCTATCCGAACTTGGTCGGGTTATGTTGGTTTTCGATGCTTCGTCAGTATTATAATTGTTTTTCTTTAATTACTGAATTTAATGACATGAAATTTTGCATGTGAATAGTTGAATGAATACACTAATTATTGGCATACATTTTACCATGCAATGCCTTTAGAACGTCGTGATATTTGACTGCTTTGTAAACAGTGATCTATTCATGGTAAACTGTCCTATAACTCTTTAATTACTAACGGAACATCATTGATACTTGGCAACATGTTGCAGACACTTACAAGGTTTGTATAAACGTGAAAATCTAGACCCCAAAGTGCATACTTTAAGAACTAAGACCTAATAAGCGTATTTTACGTTTATATTTTTATCTTTTAAGCCCTACGTTTTTTTCTAAATCTGTTTTTTAAACAAATATAAACAAATTCAAAACAATGTATGTAAAATTCTACAGCTCTCTATGTAAGCGCTTTATATGAAAACTAGCTAATGGCCAAACGTTCGCGTAGCGGAAACTTGAATTTCTCCGAAGTTTATGCATGCACTAATGTTATTCATACATACACAATTACACACAAATACACACTAATTATTGGACACATCTTTTTTCTTCTAAAGTTTATGGATTAAAAAAAGTTCCGCCAGGACAACGTTCGCCCAGCGGAATCAGTTTTTGATGAATTTCTCCACAATGGCTGCGTGCACAAATTTTTTTTTACCATACACAATTATACGACGTCATACACTAAATATCTGCATAATTAAAATCTTTAAATTCAACAACATTCCGCTGCGCGAACGCACACCTGTGCCGGGGAAAAACAAACAGGAATAAAACTCAAGTTTATAGCATAAATTACAGTGCAGAACAACAATTAATATCCGAATTCGTCACGTAAGTTATGAACAATAATTTAATTATTTAAAAAACGTTAAGAATGCCATTTTGTAAGTAGGCGAACATCGAAATTACAAATTAATGCGAATTTTATTATATAATAATGACATCAATGAATAACTGTACACTATTAATTATAATGTTTTATTAATTCTCTTTAACACCTGCCGCTTATAAAACTCCCAGTTGATCATTCTTAGTAAAAGATATAAAGATTCTAAAACAACATTTGAACCTTAATCGATTCCTAAAGCATTTTATCTCGATCTTAATTTGCAGGTGGACCGAACCACCTTGCATTACAATCAAACTAGTAGCATATTTGTAACCATATGAATCTCTTTCTTCACCTGTTTAACTAGATAGACAACCGCTTTGTCCGTCACGATATGTACGGTGGCTACTCAAACAGGTAACTGTAGCAGTGGGTCAACCGCAGTCCGCTGCGCCGGCGCCGCATAATTGCATTTGATAGAAGAGATACCTTAAGTTACTTGTTACTTTCAGACTAGACTGACATCCAGAATGAAAATAGCTCTCAATAAAAAAGCTTTTCAAAGTGAACTCTAGTTTTTTATGTGTTGATACATTCCATCTGTGGAAATATTGATTCGGTTTTAGTAGACTGAATTAAAAATATGAAAAATCGACCTGTCTCACACAGCCAAGAATTAAAATAATTCAATAATTATGATAGAAATAATTATAAACACCGATTGTCCTTTAAATAGTACCTCATCAACCGTCATACCTGTATCAATAAATAGTAACAAAAATATTAGTCTCGGTCAACGAAAACAATCAACATGTCGCTTGACACGTTCTATATTGGTCAATAAAATGTACAATGTTATTAAAAAGCGATCGTACAGTTGCATTCGGTCAGCATAGGACCGGTTCCTAAACGACCTTGCGTCCGCGCACGTTCACTTACTGATCTATAGATTGAGGCTTCGTAACATTTATTTATTGGTCGTTTTGTACCGATATGGTGACTGGTCTTACGGTCGCTTTTCTACAATCCTCTAAGCAGCTTAAAATACCAATTTGAATTATAATATTCCCAAGGTTTTTGTTTCACAAAACTTATTCGCAGTGCCTCACAAATAACCTCCATCATTATGGCGATCAAGTGTATAATGAACATGCCGAGTGTCATCAGGTTTATTATTACCGTGCCATTGACCTTCGTAAGCAAACAAATCACCTTGAGGCTCTATTGTACCTGGTTCACAGCTGTTCCAGGTTGTTTGTATAAAATGACGCACAAACACTTATGTAGAGAGTGACAGGTGGTCATTATGCCTCAGTTTTAAGGTTTCATATTTTATGCGGACAGGAAGACCAGATGGCTCACGTACACAGAGTTGTCCTGCTGCATGATGTTGCGTTGTTATAATGTCGAAGTTAAATGAACTCTCAAAGCAACTTAACACTTACGAGAACTGTCAGACGCATCTGCTTTTCCCCTATCAATATTAACGTGTTTGCTGTCCAGCAAAGAAACTGACCATCTCTTAGAAAGCATTTCTTCAGTCTTTCAGCAAAAACAGCGCTTTTAACTCTTATTTCAAACAGTTTAATGCGCAAGAGTGTTGCTTTCTCTCAAGCGACGCGTCGCTAACTACGCATGCGCCACGGCAGTCGCTCACGGCCGTTCAGTGAGGCCGCACGCGTCGGTGCATCAGAAATTCGCGAATCGAACAGTCGGCGGGTCGTACCGCCGCCTTTACGTCAGTAACCAGTGTCAAAGTGTCCACAGTGCAAAAACAAATATTTTGTGTTCAAACACTTGGAACTTCCCAAGGTCAGCAGTGTTGTGTTGCAAAATAGGAGGATCTTTAAGTGTTTTATTTTTTCTCAGCCATCGTCACGCGCTTTGATTCGTTTTTATGTAGGTTTCTTATTATGTGTTTCTGTAATTGTGTTCGTAATTATTCTCAATTGACGTAAGGACATTCTAATAAGATATTTTTTTTATTCTTTTCAACTCCGTTGTCAACTTCCTGCTCAGTCTAGCAAAGATTCTAGATCACTGATAATGTTTCAGTGTTCCACACAAAAACTTGAAAATTGAGCTTCTCTTAATATGGGAGATTCAATGCGTCACTTGGCTGGTTAAAATAAGATTGAGTAGGAAGCTGTATCTCAGCACTTAATCACCTTGAGATCCGGTATCACACAAAATCGAACAGTTGAAAGTGAAATGATTTGCATAAATCGTTTTAATATCCGTGTTATTATTTAATTTTGGATCAATATTATTTATGGTTCTGAAATAGAAGCAGCTAGAAATGATTGCAATGATAAATCTCTGGAATTTCCAAATTAAGTAGGTAACAATATTCTTTTGCTATGACAATGTTTATATGAATAGACATCACGCTACAATAAAGTGGATCAGCAAATCATTATTGATTTGACTAATAACCACTTTAATATAAGTATCAAAACATTTTGTATTTTCCATTGTCATCTATAAATTTTGTGTTTGTATAATCTGGGAGATAAATTCAATGTAGATTTATTTACTCATAACTTATCAAAGGTTTTTATCGTTGCCACAATCGATGAGAAACTAGATAATAAAATACCAAAGTGACAAATATAAATACTATGGTTCATAAATAGGTCAGTCATGTATGGCTTTAGAAGATAAACAAGCAACGTTAAAATGCTTCCTGATCCACAAATTTGGCTCATTAGCGACTCAAAAAGTAAAAGAAACAGATCAGGATAAATGTATCAAAATATCAATAATTCTCTTTGACACGAAATGTTTTGAGGATTCCAACTCGAACAATTTCTGAAACAGATTACATCTAAAAAGGAGCTTTGTCGAGGTTTTTACCGCTCATTTAACTTAAAGATTTTCGGTATAAAGAAAAGAATCCTCAAAAATACGTCTTTGAGAGTTTAACTTGAAAAGAAAGTTAAAGTTACCTGGTTTTACAATAAAGCCTACATTCTAGTAATCGGGTAGACCTGATAAAAATGCGCTACGGTGATCAAAAAGAATTGAATATAGAGAACATGGACATGTGTAACAAACACAATATGAAGTTTCAATTTTTTTTTTTTTTTTGCTAAGTCTAAACCTAGAAAATCTCTGGCATTAATATTTTTAAACTTGTTTATCGCACTAATGTAACTTGAAGAAAATTCAAAGTCAGCTTCAATGATCCAAGTAGTCTTTAGTTATTGTTGTTTCGTTTATGTGACCAACTATTTCCTTATATCTTAAGTCGAAAGACATGTTTGCGTTTTCCTAACAACCCGTTCAATCATCTCTTGGACATGATGTTTTTCTTACTCACACATACTTTCTCGTTGTTTCTCTGCTGTAATTAGTAGTTTCCCATCAACAAACTAATGTTTTTTATTCGGTAACTTGTAGTTAGTGTGTGTTTTATGGAATCAGCACAAATATTCCAGTGTGTACCTCTTCATTGAATTTCATATCTTTAATAGATTTATCGTGGAAGTTTTCCTGCTAGTCTTAATGGCGACAAAAACTCCGCTTTATTCTTTAATTTATATTTTCTTTGGACTGCATTTTTGTATGGATAATATTTTTACTTAATCCAAAAGCATAAGTTTCTTTGATGACCGGAATTCTGTTCTTTGATAAATCAGTATTGTTCAAAAGAGTCACATTGAAGACTTTTTTAGTTTCCGACTTTTTTGTCATAGCGACGATGAGGCTGAATGCATCGTCGCCGACGGTGATAAAAAGTCTTGGCGATACTGACTCTGATCCTCTTACATGTACGGTGTCTGTGCCGGTACCTGTCAAGACTTAGATATCAGTTTGGCATTCATCTTTAATGTAATGTATGCAGCCCATGAGCAGGTTTTTATTATTTTTGTTACAGTTACAACTTTCAGATTGATTTAGATTGAAAAAAAATAACAGTTAAAGTTTTCTGGTATTTCTAGAAAAGTCACATGAGTTTCGCCTTTAGAATCATTAATCGACTGTCGCAATGTTAACATAGAAATAAAAAAACGTTTGTCGCTCGAGACGGAAACTGTTTTTGTTAATTTATTTGCTAGTTTTTAATAATACAGCTTCGTCTCGCTTCGTGGGAGTTTCCAATGGGTGGCTTTTGAAAAAATCTCCGTTTGTTTGGACGATAAACAGATGATATTTTTCATTTAACTTTGTAATCTCGGTTCCAAAATTGTTCATGATTTAAATCTTTGTTTTGTAACTCTTACAGTTAGTGGGAACGGTTACGGTTATTATAAACGTATCTCTTGAAGTGTTGAGACTATTCGCATTGTTTTGTTACAGTAATATGCTTGTCGATTAAGTATTAGGAAAGAATTGAGATCACGAGTAATTGCTATAGATTACTTTCATCACTGTTCTATTGCTCAATTCCCGCGATTCTTTTGCTGTCAATCTTTATCTTAATATTAATTAGTAAACAGAATATTACTGGTTTCTCTTATGGCTTATAGTGTACCTACCATAAATTATGCTGATAAAGCGTCTTTAGCTTCAACATTATTTTTAATACTTCTAAACGCGTCAGATATGACGTAAGATGTATTATAAAAGTCCACTCAAGCTTATAACGATGTCGTCTAAGCCGCAAATAAACGAGTTACGCTTACGACCGACTTTGAGAGAAAAAAGAGGTAATTTTCTGTTGTCTTTACAGATAATTAACGTTCATTGTCAAACTTACAGGTCATTATAAATAATGAATGGATGAATTATGAAATGAAAAGACAACATCTTGTTACTCTCATTGGGCACTTCACGAATCTATAGGTACACGAAATATTATTGTATTCTTTAAAAATTTACACATATTTCACAGATTAGCGATGGTATTGTACAAAGTTGCGATGACTCTTAATTAGTTAGTAATATATACTCTTTTCTATGTATACAGAGATAAATTTTCTTAGTTGTTGTGAAGCATTAACGCAATTTGCCTACAGGTAGAGCACGAGACGTATTGAGATATAGATCTGACATAATATTTTTGATCATGAACTTAAATGCATATCTACAAAAACCTAACAATAGAACACAGTTGGCACGTAGGTGTACAATGTACAATTAATGCACCATATCGCTTCCTTCTTTTTTGATCCTACTCCTATTATTCTCTTTATCACGGCCATTGTTCTATTATACCAAAGCGCATTACCTAACTTCGTTTGTATAGTATCGAGACGACGGTTTTATCTCAAAGAAAGTGTCCTCGTTAATTAAGATCGCACACGCCATGTTCATGGTACACACGGCTACCGGCCAACCTATACAAATCCAGTTTAAGCTGATCTCGCTTTGTATTAATTCCCATACAGTAAGAGGTCGGCGTAAACTGGTTTTGTATAGCTTGATGTGTAGCCGTGCGTACAATTTCTATGGAAAATAAGAACATACTTATAATTTGTTAATATCTATACTCATTAGTTCGTCCTAGGTTTCGTGTTTTATACTGTTTTAATTCAATACTGGTTTACATTTCACGTACTTTACCAGTAAAATGTCCAAGTTTATCCTGATTTAGATTTTACTCGAATGTAACTATACGATTTACTCCCCTTACCCTATGTTCTGTACCATGATCCTCAATGTTTATCACTGGTTTTAAATAACACTTCAGCACTAATTGTAACTGTTTACCGATACGTTTAACGACTGTCGTTCGGAAAATCGATGCAGCCATTACATAAACATTTTAGCTGTCGATACTGGTTCAATATCGATGCAATTTAAAGTTACCGATAAAGTGAATTTGTGTAAAGTAAGAGTAAATTGTATTGATGATTGTGAAAATGGATTGAAATGTGGAGGAAGACTGAAGAGATATGGATGGATTGTTTGTAAGATGAATGAATAAATTTTTGACGTAAACAGAAGGGAACATGGAGAAAGATATGATATGAATGGGACTATAATGAATGCATAGAGAACATTTTCGGTGATCCTAAATAATTGGAAACAGGGCAGGAAGATTACGATAAAGCATGAAGGTAAAAGGAAAGTATTGAGAATAAAGTGTTATCAGCACTGTATTGTGAATTGACACTCTGTCACTTGTCACTCAGTGTTCATTATCACTTATCGTATCGTAGAAAGTATAGCAAAATTTGGTAATTTTGAATCGAAAATTTGAGTTAGAATGAAACACTGTATGCCTAAGTATAATTTTGAAATAACATAAGAACTCGATGAAACCATAGTGACTGACCAAGTAGCTGCTGCAACACGTGTTATGGGATCGATCCCCGTTTGGAACAATTATTTTCAAGACAGACAGGGTGTTTGTGTATGTAAAGATTTTTGTTAGAAAATGTATCCATACGTTTAAAAAAATACTATGATGTTATTGACTTTTTTGACGATAGTGATTTATCAATTTTGAAGGTATATTTGGTTCTAAAAGCTTTCAAAAATCTATTCTCTTGTGAAACAAAATAGCTCCCTCTAAATATTTATACACACAAACCGATAGAAACGCCTCAAACGTCACAAGATCACATCTGAAGACAGTGCGTAGACGCAGGTTTTATGTAGTGGATATCTACTTAAATTGCGTCTTAGCGTTATTAATCTATTTAAATATTGTTCATGAAGTCACTATTAATGCTACGCACATGAATTTAAAAAGTCAGAACTTGGAACCCGAGAATTTTGACTTGGCAGTCCAATGGTCACATCACTAAGCTATCACTGCACTGAAAAAACTTGATAGATATCCATCCAAAAATTTATTACAACCAAGTGAATAGCAGGCCTTTGCCCAGCAGTGGGATCAACCGGGCTGATAAAAAAAAGTGAATAGCAACCCTTTATCAAACCTATTTGAGGTGGAAAACCCTATTGACACTTCTTCGTTATTATTGCAGCTAAGACTTATTGTAAATTGTTGTTTAATTGTTGATATAAAACAACAATAGCATAATCAGTATTGTATGCGATGTGTTGTTGTAAACAAATTTGACCCACCAATAACATTTGCAGTAGGTACCTATTCAATAAAGGAGTACTACTAAAATACTATTCGTATTTATTGGAGACTAGCTGAACTGACAGAAGTTGTTCTGTCTTAGCTAAGTATGAATATTAAAAAAACGAATAAACGTTTAAACTGGAATAAATACAAAAAACACACGTTTTCCAATTTACTGCGCAATTTTCTTTTAGTAGGTAAGTGGGGTATTAGCGAGATTTGAGTTAGAAACATAACATACACATACATAACATACCATCACGCCTGTATTCCCCAAAGGGTAAGGCAGAGGTGTACTAATGTACACCCACATTTCGCCGGTATGTTTAGGTCCCATGTAATAGGGGGCGAGCCTATTGCCATTAACCGGGCACAAATCCAGACTCCTAGCTGCTACTGAGAATTTCATAGAAAAACCCAATAACACTTTGCTCGATCTGGGGATCGAACCCAGGACCTCTAGCTTAGCAGTCGCACTAGACTAGTGAGGCAGTTGACTTAGAAAAACTATTTTAATTAATTAAGATAAATAAAATATGTACAGAAAACATAGGTATAAATAAAAAGATAAATATGTCCCAATCTAATTCACAAGTCCAAAACATGAATCGAGGTCACCGTTGCCAAACAATCCGAACGGCCGTCCTAATCAGATGTTATCAAAATCTTGGAAACAAAGCCTGTCAACTCCTCAGGTGCAGATCTACACTCCTTACAAACGTCATGCCCACGCCCAGCATTAAGCGTGGGCGTGCTCCCGCAGGATACGTTGACATTTCGCTAGTACCGAGTTGGGCTTAATAGATTTTAATTAAAGTACAATGAGAAATTTTCTTTACACAAAATGACCGAGTCTGTCCTTAGGGAAATTTCATGTAAGTGAGTTACTTGCTCCTGACCTAATCTGTATTTAATATAAATAATCTTGTTTACACGAACTTTAACCCTTACGTTTACCCCTCAGATGTTCTTCTATAAAATCCCAAGGCGTGTAGAGCAGTTTAATCAAATATTTTATTTCAATTAGACTATTACAAGTATCTACTTTCGAAATGTCAAAACTATTTGAACGGTTCTAAATAGTGGTTCTTATGGAGAAATCGTTTAAATAAAAATAGAGAAGACTCTCAATTCTAATAGCCATTGCAGTATATGAGTACACCGTACGCAATTTAGCAGCGAATATTGCCTCGACAGTTTACTAAATCTGAAATTATAATATCAATTGTAAAGCAACTGAGGATGATATATAAATCATTTAATGTTTTAACACTTAACGTGGCATAAATGGTGTGGGGAAAGGCTGCACAAAATAAGGAAAAGGAGAAAGTGAAATGTCATAAAACGTACTTCAACTTTGAATCCGGAGTGCAAAGTAAAAAAAACAACGACCCGCTTATAATAACGGAAATAATATAATATGTAACATCAACGAAAAAGAATGTGTTGACGGAAAAAGTCAGAGGTTCTCAACGTAAAAAAATAAACAAGACATTATTTAAAATTGACGCCATATTTTCTGTGAAAGTGACACCGCGGGCATTGCGGGCACAGACGCTCGATTCCGTCATCTGTCTTTCTTTACTTTAACTATGCAAATTCTATTATTATTCGGGGTGCAGCGTGCGTACAATTTTCTGACAGTTCAAAGTCCTTTCTAGACGGAAGACAATAAAACCGACCGGCTGGTTTCTGACACGAATACAAATTATGAATCGCAACGGAGCTTTTTATCATTACACAACTCGCATTAGTGATGTTCATGACGATGAAATCGGAAATATTGTCCCCTTTATTGTCTATGTAGATGCGAACGACGGTTGTTTTAATATTTTAAAGTACTTATGTAACACCATACAGGAAGGAAGTGACTTTTATGGAGAACCCACTTGATTATTTTATTTTTAACAGTAAATTACGCGACCTTACATACCCACATAAAGTTCATTACAGTACCTGCTTTCTTTTTAAATTTGCATAATTATGATTTTACAAAAGCTTCTTCCTCGACACTTACAATGATGTTATAATAATTATGAAAACTAGTATAATGACATACATATTATTATACAGAATACCAACTGGTTCATTATGTTTAGGTACCTGTCTAAAGACTGCTGTTTAAAGTGTTGAATAAGCGTGTAATGCACGATGTTTGTTAAGGACTATTAATTACACACAAAAGCTATATCGGCCTATTCTACAATCTTGAGACACTCATTAGCCAATCATTGACTGTTGTAACTCACAGACAAACGGACAATGGCCGATTTGCTACGTTACGTCATAGCGTAGTCACATAGATGGCGCTCTCACTTTCACCCACCAATCGGCAGGCGTGATTGGGCTGTGTTTGAAAATAGTATTTTTTTAAATTCAGACCATTCAGCGTACTTTTTGTAACGGTTCTTCTCATATTTTTTTTATGAAAGTTTATCGTCGGATTCAAGTTTTCCCATGAATTAAAATTGACATTTTGTTGCAATGAGTGTCAGATATTTTTTATTTTGTTGTCAGTATCGCGTAGCCCGCTATACATACTTATATGAAACCTTTGAAAATTAACGGTTTTATGTACCTATTTAAAATAAATTCAGAAGCCTCTTGACTACTATTTAATTACAGTTAAGGAAACCTTGTCATTTCCTTATCAGACGTATTTATCGATTCTTTTTTGCGAGAGGTTAAAACATCACGTCACCTTCACTGAGGAATGATCGTGAATAATAAATCTTTGCCTTGCAATGAGATTTTAAGCGACATTAAAGTATTATCAAGGATGCTTTAAATAAACTAGTAGGTAAAATGGTTGTAGACCTTTGTAAAGAGTTTCTTCTTCTTGTCTTGACATTTACTGTTGCCAGTTTAATGGTTTTTTATTTAAACCCGTGGAAATATATAAAAAAAGTAAAGAACCAAAACATATTAATATAAATACTTACCAACACGCTATAGAAAAAAAAATACACCGCTTAAAGGTAGGCAATCAATTGACATTTCAATATTCGATTACAGATCTAATAAGACACCTAAGGCTAAAGAAAGTTATTGCCGACAAGTGCACTATGCAACCTAGATAAGACGACATTCTAGACTAAATCTTCTAAATAAAAAATAAAAAAAGTTACTACCAACAGTAGGTACTTATAGTCTGTTTGATCGACAGAAACTGACAGATGTCACGTTCCATTTTTAAAGCTCTCCAAAACAGTACCACAGACTAGTAATGTTTTTTTTCCTGTCTGCCGAAGACATCACGTTGCGATACGTACACGGAACCATCGTCGAGGTCATTGCCGGTGTGATCTGCGACCTCAGTGGCTCGTCGAACTTCCAAACCTGTTCCTACAACATGTCCAGTTCTCAGTTCAGTAGCATTGTGACAAGTACTTATACTTTTTATACATGTTAACTGTTATTTAGGTACGTCCTAGGTTCTGCCTGGAGCGTCACCATTTTGGAGGAAAAACCATGTGTATTGATTCTGGTCCTTCCTGTTTAATGTAATAATTTTATTGTTCCCATTGTAATTAATTTTTTTCCTGTATTTAATCATTGTTTGCGTAAATAATTTAGTTGTTAAAGTGACGCTTAAGTCTTTGATAACGTATACGTCAAAGGAAAAAATATCAATAACACATTATTGATTTAATAAGGCAATACTACTAAATCCCCATATAATGTACCTAAACTCCAGAACAAAAGTTAGTACTTTTTGAGATAAACCCTCATTATTGCTGCTGTGTTTCCTATACACGTCACATTCTGTTGGCGTGATAACTTCTAAAATGGTTGCGTTTAACACGTTTTATATCGAATGATGTTTTCAAATGTCAACTAATCCCATTAATATCTTTAGTTTAAATGAAGCGTTAAAGCTTGCAGATAATCCTTTATTTAGGGAGGAAAATCCCGCTGATTTTCTCCATTTGTTTAATTATAATTTGAGAAATGTCTATAAACGCCATGTTCTTGTAGGTGTAGTGTAGGCGCCGAACTCTATACCCGTCACTTTTGCACCATTGAGCTTTTAAGACCAATCTTTATAGCGTGTTGCTTCAAATAGTTACAAAACATGTTATTTTGAAATCAAATTGAAAGGCATATGCAGTGAGGCAAGATCACTGCTGCCATGATGGACTACCGTAATTAAGCATACACTAGACTTGTCGCAAATAGAAAAATATAGGAGAAAATGATATACTGCACTGACTCCAAGTATTTAATTGGGTATCTGCAGAATAATTTCAGAGTACAGAGTAGAAAACAGTACCATATGGAAAATCAAAGGTTTTCAAACTCTAGTATGACTAACGTCTGAGTGTACAGTAAATCTAGTTATTTTGTTAGTAGCATGCACGTCAGCGCATATTTGCATATAATTTACTTCAATATTGCTAGCTTGTTCAGCTTTGAAACCTAAATTTAAATGAGATATGCATGAGCCAAGCTTATATCTCTGAGAATGTAAGATGCAATCTTCGGTAGATCAAAGGAAGACATCAAATATAATGCAGTACCTACATTAAAGTTTTTGATCTGAACTAACCAGAAGTCATGTTTTTGTGAATCTAAAATCCTTCATTAAACGTATATAGGATAAATCCTTAACAAGAGCCAAAATTGCCACACGTGCCAAATTTCAATTTTGTAAGCGTTATAGTTCTGGCAATGACGCGATAAAGGACTTAATGGGACTTAGCTTATGTCGAGAAAGTGTAAGAGCTCAATATTCGTTTCAGTAACCGTATAACCTTTCATAAATGTCTTATAATAAACCTGTCTAATTCTGATCCAGGATGATCTGGTAGCGAACCGCGAGGACTGGTTCGAGGTGGCGCAACAAAAGAGTACCTGGAAGGAATTCGGGGAGGCATTTGCCCAGCAGTAGGACAGCAACAGCTAGGGAATCCAAATAGCTTTTAGCTTTCCTAAACGTTAGTGCGTTAACGAAATATTCACAAATAATCTAGATCAATAATTTTACTTAATAAACTTTCTTTTCGTAGGAGACAGTTTGGGCTTAGAGAAGGGTCCAAATTGACCTGAATATGTTAAACTAGAACATAAAAATAACACTGAAAGTAGAGCATATTATTTTTTATTACAAAATAGTGGAAGTATAGATGTTGTAGTCTTGATGCTGATGATGATGACGATTGCCACGCTACAGTTACAGATATATTTTTCTGTTCGTTTCGCCACACTTTCCATAACGGAACGAACATAGCTCTGCGGTTAATATACAGCAGTTTATATAAAACAATCGTGGAATAGAAAAATATGGTCCACTTTATTATAAAATATGAACTGAATTATTGTGTCTTTGAAATATTGCTTTTAATTAAAATGTTGTTCTCCAATAAACCACCTTTTTTGTCGTATTTGTGTCGTTGACTTACTGAGTATTGTACAATCACTATCTACTGTTTTTTTTTTTTCAGCATAACTTGTTTTATATCTGTCACTATACTAACAAAACAGCTTTCAGCAACTCGCATCAAAGATTATTCCCGTATCAATCCACTTCTCGGGTTATATTATCACTATGTAAACAAAAAATGATAACTTCTCACGGATATTTTCTATCTTTTCCTATTTCTTTAGATGCCCCACATTAGTATTTATCACTTTCAACTTTCATTATATTTTGTTGACAGCCACAAGAAGTCAAGAAATTTCTTTAGCTATTACCGCGGTTTTTTTTAGTTTAATCTTTGATACCCAATTTAAAGTGTGTTTATAGATTAGAATAAGAACGTCCTGCATTCAATGTTTAAAGCCACAAGTGGGAGTTTATATCAGCAATGCAGCAGTGGGAGTTTATGGGTGCGAAAATTACTCATTTCCAATTTACAGTTACTTCAAAAACAGACATGAATAGTCCATAATTAAACACGAAACATGTTCTTGCTTTTCGGGCACCAAAATGCAAATTCGACGCGCCAGCAATCGCAATGTTTGATAAACATGTAAACAAGCTCCACCAAGTCTCGTTTGATGCAACTGAAAAATAACTGCGTTAACGTAAGCATTACCTCGTTTATAATAAGTATTTTTATAAACTTCGTACTACCCGAAAAAGTATATTTACGTTAATTCTTAAACCAAAACACGTAATCAACATAGCACCTTAGATTGCGCTCACGCAGGTGCTCGCGTTATGGCGTCTACAGCGCATGCGTGAGATTCGGGTTAATAGGCTGCTATTTCTGTTCTTACGCTCGCCCAGTGTGGACATGCCGTATTTTGTACATGGTTTATTTAGCTTTTACCGTAATACGTTAGGAAAGTGTACTTAATGGACTACCAGGTGTTTACAGTTTTTGTAAACTTAAACAACATTAAACTTTCACTACCTATATTTGATTATACGTGATTCAGATTTAATACTTTAACATAAACAATATATCCTTGTTCCCGTTTTTTTTATACAATTTATAAATATGAAATTCACTCTTTTTGAGGAATTACTCATACATACTTAAACCATATCCTAATTACCCACTAGTAAATTAATTTTCTCCATTAGTCTGCAATCTATTACCGGTAATTATCGAAGTATTTGCATCAGCATTACGCAGTGCCTTTGATAGGTTAGCTAATACAGTCCACTTCCCGCTTAATAGATTGCTCAACGATATTGGCCCATACAGTATATTTTACATAACAATGGACAATTTGGATACTATATTTCCAAATTTAATAGCTGCCTGGTCATATTGCTTGTTACCCAATAACTGCTTCATGGTGATTGGTTGCTGAGTGTTGGGTTCACTGTTCAATTTTCTTTAGTTATTTTCTGCCAGGAATCAGCATAAACTGGTTTTGTGTTTCGTAAATGGCATCCGCATTATTTTGTCTTTGGGCAACAGCTAAGAATACATAGTTGGCTCTCCGCATCACTCGCAAAAAAAAAATTGTTAGTTATCAAAACCTAGCCGGCTTGAAAGTAGGATCTTATGATTCGTCTGGTTACCATCTTTATTTGTAAGACCAGGTCCAAAACAGCTTTCTGTATCTAAGAGCCAGAGCCCAAAGTATTAATTGAATTGCATACTCTTTTAGACCCTGTCAATAACAAAAGTTCAATACAAGCTTTGTTGTAAGGAGAATCTAACAGCAGCGAATTTAATCCTGCTGAAGATTGTGAAGATGAAGTTGAAATAAGTTCATCCCTTCAATTTTGTTGACTTACTAAAACGCCATTAAATGATATATGGCTGAAGGCCTTTTTATTCGTTGCTTCCAGGATTTCCTCTTATATCGGTGGTACACTTACGAACACAAATCCCACATAACTCGGAGCAACTCTTAATTCATCAAACCCTTCGGAAAAAGACAAGCTAAATGCTGTTACAATAGGTAATTTGGGTACTATATTGCTAAATTTAATAGCACACCATATTTCTTGTTACACAATGTAAAGCGAGCTTCTCATGGCTGTTACGCGATTTGCCCGTGTCAAGTGTGAACTAAAAACAATGAGGAACAGTTCGTGTGAAAGGGTCATTATTTTACTCTTAATGTGTGGTTGTTAACTGATTGTTATCGGCGATGTTATCGTGTCTTAAACAATTAAGTTATTATCTTCACAATTTATTATATTTGACTCGTGAATGCGTATTGCACTTGCCAATGATAATGGTGATTATTGAACTCATTACTGAATTTTTCCTTTTAGAATTGTGATGCTAGTGTTCTCTTCTGACGAATTTGGATGTTTTAAATGACTAACTGATAATGTCAGAACGATCCCAATGGCACCAAGCTCTTTTTGACTGTAAAAGGTCTTGGCAAGTCTTAAACTGGCTGGAGTAAATACTCCAGCCAGTTTGAAGGTTAGAATAGATCAGATGGTTCTACCAATGGATGTTCGGTATTATGTTGAATAATCAGTAAGCCTGTAATAACATAACATACCATCACGTCTGTATTCCCCGAAGGGTTAGGCAGAGGTTTACTTATGTACACCCACATTTCGCCGGTATGTTTTTTAAGTCCCATGTAATAGGGGGCGAGCCTATTGCCATTAACCGAGCACAAGTCCAGACTCCGAGCTGCTACTGAGAATTTCATAGAAAAACCCAATAACACTTTGCTCGACCTGGGGATCGAACCCAGGACCTCAAGCGTAGTAGTCGCACTTAGGACCACTAGACTAATGAGGCAGTCCTGTAATAATGATCACAAAATAAAGAGAGCTTAACCCCAAGGTCTGTGGTCTTCTTCGTGTCGATGGTGGTAACTTAGCCAAACTTCTACAGTGTCGTCGTCTAGCCTTCCTTGTTCAACTTATAAGTCACTGAACAGACTCCGAACTGAAGTAGAGAGGTGTAATTGACAATTCCAATAGGATGCGAACTGGAACCATGTCGCAAGTCTACCTGTCCTTATCAACCAGTTTGTGCCACAAAACCAGCTATCAAAGCTGCCTCTAACGATGCTGGCAGTCACTATTAGTCACGAGCCGCTCTAAATTTAAATGAAGTATGGGAAGTAATGGAGCAACAAGCACATATTATCAAACAAGGGGACAGGAAAACGGCCATTTTCCGCACAATACTTGTTATGAAACAAATCGGTATGCTAGTTAATGTATACTTAGGTAATGATTTGAATAAAGTTCTAATTAAATCGATAACCGCAGTATCGATTGCATTCGATTGATTAGATATCTCGGAATACGGTCGCCCTAGTCTACTTATTAGTGCTGCCGAGCGTGACTTATCTCAGAAGTCGAAATCTATATTATGTGTCTACTCTTGTTCATACGAAGTGCAAGAGTAATAA
Source organism: Subacronicta megacephala (assembly GCA_958496365.1). Lineage (NCBI taxonomy): Eukaryota > Metazoa > Arthropoda > Insecta > Lepidoptera > Noctuidae > Subacronicta > Subacronicta megacephala. The sequence goes on from OY292538.1 coordinate 4,435,059, forward strand.
ATTGTGACATCTGTTTTGTGATGTTAGTTCATGTAAGGCTTGCAAGAAAGACGCTTCTAGCAGAATTTTGGGCTGCATTCGATAGTCCTTTTGTCTCTCCAGCAGGCAAAAAATAGGGAAGTAACGGTTCTAGGATACTTCGACTAATGTCTAAAATAATTATTCGGTTTTTTCTGTTCAGGAATATGAGGCTAGCTGTTAATACTGAAAACACTGTTAATCTGCCAAATTTTGCCAGATTAAGAATTTCAGCCTCCGTCTTGATTTCATTGGCTGTGATATTTTCAAGTTATTAAAATTGCGACAAGTCTCTGCAACAACCTAATATTTCTACTAATACAACTATCATGTGTGAAGCAACCTAATCACAAGGCTAGAGTGTTTAAAGATGGGCATTATGACCACCTTGACATTTGTTACTTCCATGTAAGGTAATTATCGTTAGCATTATGTAACCCTTCGGACATGACTACTCGTGCCTCAATCAAATTCTTTATACTTTATTATGAGTGACTATTTCAACATAATAATTTGAAAAATAAATAAATACCTATTTTCTCAAGAGTTTACTTAATGAGGTACGTTTTGACATAACTATAGAGGCTGACAATATTTAGTTACATAACCTGTTTAATTATCATAGTCGTATTCAGGGAATCAGAACAAAGCTAGTGAAGCTAATAAAGGGATGAAAATCACCTACACAACATCACAAATATGGTCAAAAAGTTATTAAAATATGGATTTCAATAACTTTTTTGACCATGTAAGTATAGCTATTTTAAGGGTCAATGTTCTACGATATTTAATTCGATATTATTCAATATATAGAGTAAGGTAAGAGATTTTTAAAAGACACAAGGATCTTTTAAAAATCTCATCTTCATCTCTTTGTTTTGAAGCCGTAATAAAATGGCTAGGTACAAGACTAATCACCATGACCTAAACAAAGGTCTAGTAATCGTTTACCACGCAGTTTATATTCAAATCCATGACTCATACCCAGTATATGGCATTGTTACACCCATGCGGTTCATTTAGATACCATAACAACAGTGAACAAACACGACGTGACGCTTTTAACATTACACCTCACCCTCCCATATGGATTCATGACGGGAATTTCCCAATGACAATTAAAGCGAAGCGTTTCGAACCTTCATTGCTCAGACCCCCATAATAGCTCAATGGCGACACGGCCTTATAGTATTTGTTATGGCTCAATTAAAATGCGTAACGGTCACTGGTTAAGGAGACTTTCAGTCTTAGATTTCTTCTTCATTGGTTTATAGTTCCTGCTGATTTTAAAATATGTTTGCAAAGCTGCCATGACTGCACAGTGTGTGCTGGACCATTCAAAACCTTATCGTGGAGGCTCTTATAATGCCGTCCATTACTGCTTTTCTTTTCTGTGTTTCCCTTCCAGGTTAACTCTATAGTGAATGCGTTTTCGAATCCAAGGCAAACCTCTGAATTTCCGAAATTACTTATGTGCGTTTTAAAAATGTAATATGAAGGAAAACATCGTAAGGAAACCTGCATGCCTATGAGATTTTTTCGACGGCGCGGTGGGTGAAGTCTGCCAACCTGTATAAGTGTGGTGGGTTGTAGGGTGTAACCCCTCTCTTTTTAAGAGGAGAGTCGTGCCTGGCAGTTGAACAGTAATGACGATGTAGGTGCGTTTACAAGGTAAGTCTCCCATACCTGGTATAAACAAATATTTATTCTAAATGGGAGTTGTTGCTAGAACAGACCATTCGAATGTATATTTCGTGTGTTAAGTGAATCTGTGTTTTGTATTACAGAAAGCATAAATCAGCTATTTATGCTTTCTGAAATACAAAACACAGATTGTCACACGAGACCCACTGCGCTTTTGTCTCAAATATGGGCCTTTTACGCCTAGGACGTAGTTAGGACGTCATTACTCAATGATGAACAAGAACAACATTATATTTGAACTGAAGTAATACCTACAGTTAATGTTTGTAAAACAATTTCAACAATAATTATGTATCCAAGTTTTTCACGCTTCACAAATATTGAGCAAAAACGCTGTTTCTACTCGAACGTCACGTATCATGAGATAATACCTGTATTTAGACTGGTATGACTTAAACATTACTTAGCATACTTTAATAAATTATACAGTAAGTTAGGAACAGAGCTAAGAACCTTAAAACTCAGTTCTTAACTGGTTTTCCATTCTTGTAAATTTTGGATGTTCCCTACAGCAAATGAAGAGGTTTTATTTCATAAATTACTGACATACTCTGTATTCAATGAAGGATTGGGCAGAGGATTACGTGAATTATATATGATGAATTGTAAATGAAGTGAAGTACTTTTCTACAAACCTATAAAAATACCTAATTTGCGTTAAATTTTAATGCATTCAAGTGTAAGAATATTTATATTTAGTATTTACTTTATGTATAAGTGTGACGAAAAAATACTTAACACATTTTTATTGAAATGAAATGAAATGAAATGAAATGAAATGAAATGAAATGAAATGATGATGATGAAATGAAATGATATTTATTTCTGTAAATAGATCTTTTCAGGACACTTTTACAAGTCGATTTTTTCATTTTTTTTTTAACTAGATGGCGCCGACGTTTCCTATCTGACGACCTCTGAGAAGAAACGTCGAAACAAACTCAGAGAATCATGGTCTCTTTTAAAGTCCAGACAATAGTTGTTGTTAGATATGCGAGTTTAACAATGTAGGGCAAAATCTGAACAGGCCTTTTGAAGAAAGAGCCATAGCAGCTTTGAGTTGACCTGTCCTAACTGACGGCACGCATACATCAGTCATCGTGTAGCTCAACCATTTTATAGGGAGCTCAACGACCCGTCGCACAACGATACCAGATCAGCAGGACATTTGTGTAGGTCATGTGAAATACTCAAAACTGTCAGAGAAGTTTATTATACATCTGATACGTGTTAAAGCTAACCTACATAGTACTCACATTTACATTTTAATATCATACAATTAACATTTAAAAACAAAATAATATTATGCATGATTACTAGGACCTACAAGGCCACCCAGTCAACTTGTGAATTAAAAAAGGGAAAAAAATAAATAAAAATAAATAAATATACATATTTAAGACACGATAGCCAGCAAGTCGACCAGTCACCACAAGCAGCACCCGTTCACGAGTATAACGCACGGATCAGCCATCACCCCCCTCGCCATTTTAGAGGGAAGGGGGTGACCCGACCAATGACGCTACCGCAAGCAGTGACATCTAAGGGAGCATGACGACATTGCAGCCAGGTGTAAATCATGTTACAGAAATGACAGACATGTTGAACTGATGACCGAGGCCACTTGTATCTGCATTGCACATAAATGTTTACAATAATTTGAAGTTGTATAAGAAATCATAGATGTCATAATCAAATAAATTGGGTACATGTCAATTGTATAAAGAAAATAAGTGATAATCTAATTCTCTTCTAATCTATTTACGAGCCGTTAATGCCTACTGCATACAGCGTGTATTCGTACATTTAACAGCAGTACAATTATCAGGCACGTTTTCACTGCCCGTGCACAGGTAACGCGTGGCGCGTCGCGTGCGCATTGCCACGATCCGGTCTACTTGCGACTTTCATGTGTTTACGCCCTTATGGTCTGCAATGGGGATTGAAGCTATGATTTATGGGCTTAAATATGACTTTTTCTTATGGTGTTAAGTGTATAAGGTTAGCCTTTTTTTTAGCTTAGTAGCAATGTGGGTCACACATTACTAGTATTCTTGTTAACCCCTCGTGCTAAGCTAAATGCTTATGTTACGAGTGGGTTCACGTCGGTAGTGCAATGGGTGGGATTCGAATCGGCAACCATATGATCGCAAGTCCGACGCCCTAGCCATTAGGCTACCGACGCTTTAAAGCCTTATATTTCACAGGCCTCACATATTTCAGGTAAGGTCTCTTATTAATTTATTGGTTTAGACTGTTGTCCTTCACGCCGCCCTTATGCGGGTTGGCAGACTTCACACGTCGTTGAGAAAATCTCTCAGGCATGCAGGTTTCGTCACGGTGTTTTTCTACACCAAGCGCGTGATAATTAAGAAATAATTCCAAATGATAACCTTTTGCCTGCCAAAAAGGTAAACAAATGTAACTGTCACTTTTATCCCAGGACTGTGCAATCTATCTCCTTGGATATGCGTGAAAAGGTAACAGCCAAAAATAATTTCGTATTTATAATATCAGCTGAATCCAATCGATTTCTTGAAATATTTACCAACTTTTTGTTGTTTTACCTTCAAATAACAACCAAGTTTCATGTAATGGTTACTAATTACAATTTCACATCGCCTAGATCGTTAGTATATCTACATAAGATCTTTATTCACATGCCTGTTGCTGTTTGAGAAAATATACAGATTATTTGTTTTCAATTGTTAATTTCTAAACGAAATGCAACGATAATATTGTTTAAATGACTTATTTATGTTATTTTCTTCAGTCGAGTCCTGTAATCCCCCCGGCTTTGTCGGTCGTTTGAGGAAATATTATTGTTTCCTATACTTTTTATACATTATGTTGGTACATTTGACAAATCTTTCTTTCTATACAAGCTGTTACGGAAAGGGTATATACATATCAAGTGCACGGCTTCTTTGGATCATAATAAACTATATTGCAAAGGTTTTTAAATCCTATATCTGCATGTTAGGAAGATATGAGGAATGAAACCAAAAACCCAAACATTTAAACTTGAAATTTACACATCACTAGCAACCAAGTCAGCTGATCGGTGTAAGTAGGTAACTCACGATACATTCACCTGTGAAAACAAACCTCTTATGCTCTTACTCCTGGTATTTTTGGATAATGGGTTCTGGATATTTTATTTTGTTACTCACTTTTTCTGACAAAAACTGATTATGTTTGTGAACAAGCTAAAATACAAATCCTTTAAAAATAAACAAATCATCAATCAATCATCAGTAAATCATTTGTTAGCTTGAAAATGATATTGAATTTAGGTAGGTACTTTATGAAGGGATTAGTAGGGACTAGTAAATAATACTTAGTTACCTATCTACGTAAAACAATCTAATAAAAAACATAACGGAGTATGTAATGTGTGAATCTACGTAATTATTGAAATTAAACCACAGACACAGATTTCGAGTATCCAACATGTCTTTTTTATGTTGGTTGACATACATAGGTACTCTACCAGAAATTAATTGCTTAGGTAAATACTGCGAAAGAACCTAATGGAACCTAGAACAGAAAAAGGATTTCGTAACATAATTTATTTTCAAATGAATCCTAAATAACTTTCCTCCGCAACTTATGTGTGTCCTGGTACATAAATAATGCTAAAGGGTTCTGTGTTTAGTTTAAATTAAATAATTAAAAAACTAGGATTGTTTGTAAACAAGTTCAAATGCAAATGCTTGTTTGCAGCTTGGAAAATTATTTTAAAACTTAGGCTGTAGGTAATAATAATAATAATACTTAAAGAAAAGTAACAAGAATTACGGAGTAGGTACCTAGTTCACGACTTTCGGTGAACGTGTAAATGTAGGTGCCTAATAATTATGCACATAGTAACTTTCTGCCACATTTTTTTACCTCACAATAACAACAAAACGGGATATAGGATAACGATACGAACGATCCGTTTAATGTTGATTTTTTTATTACAATTATGCAATTAGAAATGTTACAGAAAAAATATTTTGTAACATAATTTATTCAAAATGAACCCTAAATAATTTTACTCTATGCAACTTATGTGTCTCCTGGTAGAAATAAAATGCCAGTGTGCAGTGGGTTCCGCTTTTATTTAAATAGGTAGGATTTTAAAATTAAATTATGTTGGTAGTTTTTGCCATTCCAACACGCACACGGCTAAACAACTCGCAGAAGGCCAGCGTGATGAACTAACCCTTAACCTTCTCATTCTGAGAAGAGGTCCGTGCCCAGCTGTGGGACACTAATGAGTTGATAATTATGATGATAACAACACTAAATTACAACTGAAAACATTTAAAACGTATCAGAAGTTTACATTTTGTCGGCGGGCCCATTTGACTGAGACATGGGTTGGTGGTGAGTCTTTATTGTTTAATAAAACACAATAAGAAAATAGGCCGCAAAAATGTATTAAACTATGGAAATAAATTGTTAAAAGTACTAGGACCTCATGAGTAACGAGAGTTGTTCGGACAGCATTTGCGAACAATAATAACTGAACCCTAATTTCATCGGGGGTTACACACACAATGATATTAAGGGTAAATGAGCCAGTTGCAGGTAAATAGTCATAGTCGTAGTGATAGTCTTAGCTGGTAGCCTTCAATAAATAAATAAATCGAATCAATACTCAACTTATCTGTCGCTATTTTGATTAATCAATACTTACAAATTAAGACTATGTACTTATGTAGGTACCACCCCCACAGTCCACATCAAATTATCTTATCGGTTTCGTTTGTCAACTCAGCTCATAGGTTTTATTAATTAACTGATGCCCTGGCCTAACTCTTCTTTAATCGGTGTGCTTCAATGTATTCAATTTATCACAGTTTTCTTGAAATTATTATTAGGTAGCTGGGGGGAAAAGCGATACTGCGCGGCGCTACGATTACTGGATGCAAAAGGCGGGAAACCGTGTGTTGTTTGTGGCGCAACTTGAGAGAGGCCTATGTCCAGCAGTGGACTGCGATAGGCTGACTTGATTAGTAAATTAAATTTGACAAAAAATCGAAAATAAATTCAAAATGTACAATAATAATTGGGCCAGCTACCCTATTACTAGGATAGTAGAAGAATAGAAGTTTTATTTTTCGGTTCTTCCGGAGTTTCGTCAGTTGTTTAATAATACTCGTGTGCTTCGGTCGCTCCCTCTATCCGATTCAGTGTACCTAGTTGTGATTTCGTGATTGTTAAAAAAATGTCGTTCAGTAATAGTGAATATTACGAGATGATGATGTGTGTCGGAGCAGTGGACGGTAGTCTGCGAGCCGCCCGAGAGTTGTATCGTCACCGATTCATCCAGGATAGACCAGATGCTGAGCGTCGGCAGCTGCCTTCGTTGGCGTGTTTCAGTCGGATGACACATCGTCTGTACCAAACCGGGTCCTTCCACGCATCTGCTTCGGAAGGTCGTCCGAGCAGAAGCGATCCAGACTTTGAAGAAGCCGTACTGGAGCATTTCCAAAATAATCCACGCACTAGCACACGTCGAGCTGCATTAGCGCTGGGTGCCTCCAAAGTATGGCGAGTCCTGAACAATGACGGCCAGCATCCATACCACTTTCGTCGCACCCAAGAACTGACACCGGCAGATTTTTTGCCTCGCGTGACCTTCTGCGAGTGGTATCGAAGCCAGATAGAAGCTTCACCAAGTTTCGGTTCAAAAGTGCTATGGACCGATGAAGCATCATTCACGAGAGCAGGGATAAGTAATATCCATAATGAACATGTTTGGTCTCACACGAATCCACATGCTTCGACAGAGTCGTCCTTCCAACACCAATGGCGACTAAACGTGTGGGCTGGTATCATCGGAGATGATGTCGTAGGACCAGTTTTCTTTCCGCAAAGTTTAAATGGCCAAAATTATTTAAACTTTCTGGTTAATGAATTAGACGATGTACTCACTGTGCTACCCGTATCAAGTTACGTGGATCTCGTGATGGATAACAATATGGTATTCCAACACGACGGTGCACCGGCACACTTTGCACGTGATGTACGCGCGTACTTGGACGTGCGTTTCCCTCGATGGATCGGGCGCGGTAGCAGGAGCGTGGCTTGGCCTCCGCGGTCCCCAGACCTAACTCCGTTAGATTTTTTTTTGTGGGGATACATTAAAAACGTAGTGTATGCAGTGCAGTGTGATACAGTGCAAGAAATGCAAGTGCGGATCGAGGCCGCCTTTAGGACAGTAACACCTGACATGCTGCGAAATGTTCAGTTGTCCATGAACAAGCGCGCGGCCTTGTGCATACAATACCAAGGGCACCACATCGAACCCCATCTTTAAAAATGTAAGTTAATTTGCTAAATTAAGCATGGCTCTTAGATTTTATTGTTTACGTAATAAGGGATTAAAACAAGCTTAGTAGCTACCTACCTAAACCTTGGTGTGAATTTTTATGTACTATTTTATTAACTTAGGGGATGGGTCGGAATAGTTGTTGCTCCACTGCAAGTCGACCAGCAGTCGGCAGCGTGGAGCCTTATTTCACTGCCATCCTTTGCTGGGCAAGAGTGTACCATCGTAGACCGCACCATCACTTAACATCAGGTCAGGTGGCGGTCAAACGCAAGCCCATTCCTTAATAAAAAAAAAAAAACTTTTTTACGTCAGTTTTTTTAGTTAAATTCGTAGGTTATTCTGGGTCCATATTAACGTGTATGTAAACCGTAAATAAGTAAATTACGTATTGCATTATTAGTTTTAAACCAAGGAGTACCTAAATGCCTAAAGTATTTACAATTGCGCACACGCGCTCGCTTTGTCGGCTCGTGTGATCCTTTCAGCCCGCGCCGACACAGGGCGGCGCGGCGGCACACTACCTACAGCGTGTACTAGGCGCACAGATCGCGAAAGAGATTTAACTTCAATATTAAGAAATGACGTGAAAAGTTAATGACCCTCGTAGTGCAGGACACGTTTGTTATGGTTTGATTTCAATAAACTTACGAAACCAAAAGTTTGGTATGAATTCCTTGAGTAATTTATTTTGCGTGGAAACTTTGCATAGAGAATCTATACCTGATGTAATCATCACCCCTTTTGGATGAATATGGTCTTTCCGTAACACGTTGTATAGTTACGACTAAAGTTCTAGAGTCAATGTCAATCAATGTTCAAGGTTCTAATGTAATTACTTAAGTATAAGTAATGCCAAATGCTACGAATAAATAATAAGAGTTTCCACAATACCGTTATACATTATCTACGCAATTAGTATCATCGATTCTTTATTTAAAGTCGGTATACTTACATATTAAACGTTGCCACTATCTATAGAATAATTAAAACCAGTCTGCATTCAAGTCGTTACATTGAAGAGGTGGTCGCACTTGACTATAAATAACTACATCAATTGATAAACTTTATGACATCAAAATAAATTATTTCATACTAAATTACTTTCATGATAAAACTAATTGATTCAATTCGTCTCTAGTAGTCAATAGCTAACACATTATACTATCTTCATAATGTCGGTTGATAAATAATTTTATTGTTTTTCGTTGTCACGAACCAGCGGGTTGTAAATTATAATTGTTTATTTTATTTTTACTCGTTTACAGTAATAAATGACGCCATAAAGAAGCATAAGTAAAATTTAATTATTTATATTTTAAGATCGGTATATTGGCCGTTTATTACATACGTATTTATCACTAGCAAATTATAATAATGTATAATATGTGAAGTTTATTGACAATGATTTATACTTATTAGTCATAATCAAACCACCGAAATTGGAAAAACAGCTGCAAATTAAGGAAAAACATATTGAAAACAATTATCGCGACAACAGGAAAACTGAAATAAGGTTAGCAAATTCAAAACATTTTACCACCACCATCAAAAGGTAAATAGCTGTTATCACCTTGAAACTCAACTTAGTTTAGCACACAGCAAGATCTATTCAACAATCACACCTGTCAAGTGCAAAATAAGGTTGTAATTTCTATTACAATTAGAAACACGAATGATATAACGCACAGCAAAGATATTATAGACACGACAATCTGTGCAAATAAAACTGAATAGTGATGTGCAAAACGACTAATATTAATTTTGTCATTGAAATAAAAAAAAAACAAGTTGTTAGAAACCAGTATTAATTTAGTCTCCACTCTCAACTTTAGTGTGTCAAAATTCAGTTCAATGCTCTAGATCGCATTGCCTTAGTAGAATATTATAATAAGATGTTACGCAAGTTCACGGATGCTGTATAAAATTTTAATAAAATAGCGGAAATGGCGACGAAATATTATGCTCTTGAGTTCGGCAAAAGCACTGTGAATTCGGTGTTATGTGTTCAACTTGCGGATGAATAAACAGAGAGATTTGAGCTTGTAACAGGATGTGCTTATTGGGTTTTATGTGGCAATATTATTTAATTCATAACGCCTAACGTCAGAAAGGTGAAAACGAGTGTACTAATCAATGGAGAGGAGTTGGATCTTGTGGACTCTACTGTGTTTCTTGGCATTACTTTGGATGCTAAGCTTCAGTGGGGCCCACATATAGATAGGTTATCGAAGAAGCTTAGCTCTGCCGCATATGTCGTGAAAAAAATACGTAATTTAACTGACGTTGATACGGCTCGCTTAGTATATTTCAGTTATTTCCATAGTATTATGTCGTATGGCATTCTGCTGTGGGGGAACGCCGCCGATATACAGACTATTTGCGTGCTGCAGAAAAGAGCTATTCGATCAATTTATAATCTCAGCCCTAGGTGTTCACTGAGAGAAAAAATTAAAGAGATTAATATTTTGACTGTTACTTCCCAATATATTTATGAAAATCTTTTGTATGCGCACAAAAATATCAATCTTTTTTTCAAAATACAGTGATATCCATAATATTAATACAAGGAATAAAGACAGGTTCGTTGTTCCCTCAACTAGGCTCCAGAAAGTTAGTAAATCATTTAAATGTCAATGTGTACGCTTTTACAATAAAATCCCAAGCCATGTTCAACAATTAAGTCTTCATAAATTTAAATCATACATTAAGCTGAAGCTTTTGAAGAAGGGTTACTATACACTTAAGGATTACATGGAAGATAAAAATGCTTGGGATTAAGCTGCTCTAATGAACGGGGCTAATTATGTATGACCTTATAATCGTGTTTATTCTATTTGACATTGTTAAGATTGTAATGGTATTAATGTTTTTACTGACATTTTCTATTTCATGTGACATGATTTTTTAAATTATTTTATTGGCATTTGACATTATAATATATTTATACAATTGACATGTTCCCAATTTGATTTTATTATACATCTTCTTTATTATTTCAAACTTTATGAACACTTGTGCAATGCAGTTACTAGAGGCCTCGGTAATCAGTTTAATAAATTTTTGTTACATGTTTTACACCTGGCTGCAATGTCGTCATGCTCCCTTAGATGTCATTGCTTGCGGTAGCGTCATTGGTCGGGTCACCCCCTTCCCTCTAAAATGGCGAGGGGGGTGATGGCTGATCCGTGCGTTATACTCGTGAACGGGTGCTGCTTGTGGTGACTGGTCGACTTGCTGGCTATTGTGTCTTAAATATATTTTTATTTTCATTATGTTTTTTTACTTTCACTCGCGAGTGGACTGAGTTGCCTTGTAGGTCCTCGTTATCTTGCATTGTTTTATCATCTGTACTAATGTAAATTGTAACATTGTCTTTGGATATGCTTTTGTTTCAATTTCAAATGTGTATGTTAAATGTTATATAAAAAAATGAAGGATAAAAATGTAAATGTGAGTACTATGTAGGTTAGCTCTAACTATATTAAGATTTATAATAAAAGTTTTCTGACAGTTTTGAGTATTTCACATGACCTACGCAAATGTCTTGCTGATCTGGTATTGCCGTGCGACGGATCGTTGAGCTCCCTAAAAAATGGTCGAGCTACACGAGGACTGATGTATGCGTACCGTCAGTTAGGACAGGTCAACTCAAAGCTGCTATGGCTCTTTCTTCAAAAGGCCTGTTCAGATTTTGCCCTACATTGTTAAACTCGCATATCTAACAACAACTATTGTCTGGACTTTAAAAGAGACCATGATTCTCTGAGTTTGTTTCGACGTTTCTTCTCAGAGGTCGTCAGATAGGAAACGTCGGCGCCATCTAGTTAAAAAAATGTAAAAAATCGACTTGTAAAAGTGTCCTGAAAAGATCTATTTACAGAAATAAATATCATTTATCATTTATCATTATGGTACGAGTATTATCTCTGTATTATGAATGTGGTCATTTAAAAAAGCTTGTTATAGTGTTGAGTGAGAACTGCCAAAGATTTTGCACAGTGGATCATACAGACGAGCATACCTACGTTAATGTGGAGTCATTAATTGCTATCATTAACATATCTTTGAATCTATTAAGAGAACTAAATTTGACTTGAATGCTTCTATATTTTATTTAATGCATTTAAACAAATCAAGGAAGTTCATTTTCACTGCTAATTTAAATAATCTATGCTGATTATGTGATATGATTCAACGCGTTTTAATTCGGTTTACCTAATGAAATCAAGATTGATTATTTATTTGATTTATCGGCAATCGACTTGATTGCAATTTGAAAGTCTGATGACATATTTGAGTCAGCCTATCACTTGAGAATTTATGGTCCACTTTTCCAGACATTATAATTGACTTTTAAACTACATGTTCACACTCAAGTGAATTCATTCGAACTCGATAAGTCGAAGTAATCGCATCACTATGACGCCTTCATTGCAATGTTTGGCCAACCGTTGACATGTAATTTTACACCTTAGTCGATTAAAGTTAGGGTATCAAGTTGCCTGATATGTAACGAGATATGAATCTTGATATATTAGATGATGAAATGATGTGATTGCAATAGGTAAATAAATGAGCTCTGATGTATGTTTTGCCCTTTATTTATGATGTCAATAAATGAAACTGCTATGGAATGAAATGAAATGGAATGGATAGACAGGATGAAGAACTCTACAATCAATACGATAAATATCTGAAGTCTGAAATTGCATTGGAATTCATAAAGTTTTATACTTTTATCAGATGAGATTCAGAATTAGTATAAAGTGCTTATGATTTTTATAAAGTTACCATCTTTAAGATACCAAAGTATACCAGCTTTAAGAGCATCTTCATATTACAACATTAAAAGCATTTTAAACTTGAAGTACACCATCAACTTTTGCTTAAAGGCGGAGTTAGTATGCATGTTTCCTTCGTTCATACGGTTTAAAAAAAATATTTACTCCCCACCCTTATTCTAATAGTAACCCTTATTAATTATACATACTGTTATACTTACACTGGCTTTGATTTTGCTATCAACCGTAATATAATCCGCGGTTACGTTCGCAATAATTGAAAATTTAATTAAATCATACTTTGCCACTAAAAATTAATTTCAATTAACATGTAGACAGAGTTCGTGCGAAATTAAAATATGAAATCCGGTTGGTAAGACTTCAAATAGATTTAAATTTAGAAACAACAAATTAATTTGGAACTTATACTGATGATTATAGATATGAATATTAATTGGCAGTAACGCGACAAAGTAAAATAATGTTTATTGGTGGTGGTTTGGTCTCTAAGTTGCACAAACATATTCATGATTCTGCTATTAGACTTTGATCTTTATTGGTTGTTCAATAAAGTTTATTTTGAATCGGTTGCGTGCTGTGTATGGCGGCGACATCTCCGCTGCGGCCAGTATCGCTCTACCTGATTACACTTCAATGTGACATAAGTTAAGAGTTTCCATATTATAAGCGGAAGCGATTCAATAATTACCATTTTAATGTTATGTATTAAAAAAAACTGTCTTCACAACATATGACCTCTTTGCAGTTACAAAAAGTTCTTTACTTGTTGTTCTAGATCGGATACTAATTAAAATGGAATATGATGCAATTATTACATAACGTTTTGAAAGTTGATCAGATCCTTTAATAATTGTAGAGATAGTCTTATGATAGGTAAAAACCTGCATTGAACGCCGTCTGTAGAGAGGTTGTGATGCTCCATCACCATAAAATAGGGGGGCTACTAAGTATAGGGCTACCGCTGGAAGGGTTGCGATAGTAATGCGTAGCAGTTCTCGTGGCACCTCTATAAAAGTTTTATTTGGTACTGAGTACGTAACCATACCTGTCCCGGTGTCTCGTATGCGCACGGGCATTTTCTCCGACAAAAAAAAGGTAAACAGCGCCTTGAGAAGGTTATATTCATCAGCTGACTAATGGTTGATTAGCCTATACGTTTTATAAAATACTTTTTACTGCAGCCAATCTTTACGGTAAATTGCTCACATTTTTTACGCTTAAAACTTAATCCAAGACGAAATAAACCTTGATTACTTACGAAGGCCGGTTGCGAGTACACACCTTAACCTTTCCAGTGACACTTGGAAACGTTGTTGGAAATACCATACGGAATTGTTAGTGTTAATTACTTCGAAAAAGGGCAGTGAACAATATCTACCAAAATATCAATATTTTGCTCTAAAACTATGTGACATCTTGCATTGCAAGAAAAAAAAAGCGGATGTCAAAAAAGTGTTGTTTTGTGTGAGAATTAATATTATTACAAATCAGTGTTTACAAGTAAAAATAAGTAAGTGTTTTTGGGTAACTCTGCGAGAAAATAATTAACATCTAAGTTCGTTTATTTCTCATTTATTAATTATTTCTGTGTTCGATTCAACTTGATAGTTAAACATCATTGCGGTGGGGTCAATACTATTCGAATAGGTATTCAAAGAGAAATTTCTTGTGTGACCTGTAGACTTTCTTTTATGTTTTTTGAATTCATGATTGCTAAGTAATATTGCTGAAGTTTTATAGTCAATCAACTTCTATGGAGCTATTTGTGAGTTATTGATTTGTGGTTCATACCTATTTTAAAATACCATTGCTTTCTAATGTTTTTAAAATATGAATATTTCCATTTTTATAGTTATTGTGTATTGGCAAAGAATTGGTTAGCTATCTTCCTATTCAAAAGCATTCCTCAGATGTTTGACCAATCTGCACAGATATACTTAACCTATATACCTATTACTATGTGGAAGCTTGTTATTAGCAATTTCCGTAAAAATATTGTTCTTTAGCTATAAGTGTTTTTAGTCTGTAAGCTTTCCTAAAAATTAATAAATGAAAATTACTTATATTTTGGTAGGTACTTATATTTTTTTTTGCCATTTACAATTTTCAATGGGTATGTAAATGCTCTCAAAATACTTTTCTTGTTTAGTATCTATAGTTGCAGTAATATAATAAGTACGAATATCAAATTCACGTTCTGCATTAGTGTACCATAATTATGTTGACATAACCCAAATACAGCATATTTATTTTGTGTCTGCACATTTCAATCAAATTATTCATGCAACCAAAAAATTATCAAACGAATAACAACAGCACGGAATGAAATAAAAACATTGACACGCTTTGCGACCAAAACATAATCTTATCGGCAACACTCAGTGCTTTTAAATTAACCCTGACTTTCTCACAATCTCTGCACGTGACTATAAAGCATTAAAACAAAAAAAAAATGATCTACTATCAGCTGATTTAACAATTGACATAATCCAGCGGCCTTGCTTCACTTCCCCGTTTCACTCTCGGTGTTTTCGACCCCACAATCTAGTTTCGGATACAAGTCTTACTTAATCGTCGATGTAATTGCCGCCGATTCAGTTATTTTATTTTATTATTGGCCCCTGTTTCTATTAAAGTGTTAATAACATTGTAAAACTATAAGATTCTTGTTAATTTTTTTGATTAGGCGCCTTCAATATACTATTCTAGCCATTGCTATTTCTTAAGGCTGGTAAGTCTTAAGGCATTCTGTCTTAAGGCTGGTAGAAGATATATAGTGATTTAGCACCTTGATGATTACTAGGAAAAGAACGTACGAGTACATTTGTTGTTTTAAAACACGTGTTTACATGTGACAGAAATTACCTAATATCCCTTGAACCCAGCGCTATCTAATTATATCTAAAACTATTACCTATATCTGAATAATATTAAAAAAAAAAGCTATGAATGCTTCTTCTCAGCAACTCGTAAGCGTATGTATAAACTAACTTATAGTGATTAAAATGGAATTTGAATTTATGCAAAACACGAATATTGTTGCCATGCTTGGAATAATTAGTTTAATTAATTAAATTTGGTTTTTCTTCACCACCATTACATTAAAATTTATTTACATCACACTACATACGCTGTCCACTTTCCATTCTGAAGCTTTTGTATATTTATGTATACATATATAGGTAAATATACTCTCGCCATAAAAATCGAAAATATTGCACCTTTCAGACGAACTTATTAATATATTCAAATATTTAATAGCTTAAAACACTGTTATAGTAATTGAAACTGTTGGGAAAGAAATGCCGTGTATTTTTAGCTCGCTTTACTTTCACGTAGAAAGCTATTACTAACATTCCTCAACTAAATCCTTTCCGTGTATCTCAGAAAGTTCTGGGAAATAAATATCAAGAAATATTTCTGGTACTAGTAGATACAATTTTGCTTTCTTACACTGATTTGACTTGGTACGTAATGCTTCTTGACAAGTTGTCAGCTTATTGTCAGTACCTACCTAGGTAAATGTAGGTGTGTGACATATTCATTTCATAACTAAATAATATTCTAATATATATTATATTACTTTTACTTTTTCTTGGAATTTGGGAGCCCGGCAGTGGCACCACCAAGTTGTGAAATAGCTTTGTTAATACATATTATTGCTATTAAGATTTCATATCATATGGATTAAAACAAAACCCTAAACCTTGGTGTCTGTCTGTCATTTTAAAGGTCCTTAATCCTTCTTAATATTTATTTTTATTGTTTTTATAAACAAGATCTGAGTCTTATTGTGTCGAAGTTTGTGTGCCAAGATTCACAGCCTATGTATTTTAAATCCATTTAGTTAAACAAAACTACAAGTATGCATTAAGTATAATAAGAACACAAATCGTGTCGACATTATATCAGATACTGCTGCTAAGAAACCGATCAATAGCGTTAAATATCTCAGGGAATGGCTATTGAGGTTAAACAATTCTAATCACGAGTAGATCCGTCCTGAACTATACATGTCTCAAACTAAACGCTTCACTATACTACTACCCACAGAAATACTACCCTACAAAATTAACACCTAAATTCAAAATCTTAAAGTGCAATTTGGATTGCATGGCAGAAAGTAATTTGGCCCATAACAGGGCACCGTTGAAATATACGATCGGTTTTATGGATAGCCAGTCGCTCGTGGTACATAGCTGTAGCACATTTGATCTGGGTAATTGTGGTTTGTGTCTGTGACGAATTTCGGATGCCCTCGTTTAACTGGGGCTTGATTTTGCCTAAAATGCTAGTTGTATGGCCTTTAGAAGGCTATTATGATCTAATCAATGTGATCTATAGCAAGCTTATCGAAATAAGATGACACATTTTCTAACGCAATAATACCCCTTACCACAAATCGCTTTTTCTCGCTTCGGTTTTATCAAGTTGTTCTATTATTTTAGGTTGTATTATAGATACAACGTGGTTATTTACTAAGGCAGCCATCACTTATCTAAAACCACTCTCACTCCAAACCTCATAAATCACTTGTTTCGCTTTATTTCCGCCATATTTGATTTGAGGCAATCCACTAAGACTGCGAATGCTAAGCCAAATCCAATAGTACCCCATTTGTCTGGATCGTTTCAGCCGTTTAAGAATGCGGTAAAACTCGTCGGTGTACATACCAAAGCGTAAAACATTGCTTTTCTTACAGCTTTCCTGTTTCTGGTTATCCAGTTCGATGTTATCCTGAATCAAGGCTATAAATTGCTTCGACTAATGCATTTTATTCTTGGGGAAATACCGAGGAATCTCTTGAACCATAACAAGTTCTTTGCCAATTTATCTCAAACGATCATTAAGTAGTTCAGTACAAAAAAAAACTCTGTGAAGTAAATTCACTGGTACCAAGTGACTTATACGACTGCGTGGTGATTTTCATAGTTCATTTCGTTGATGCATTTTGGATAACCCTAAACAAGTGTTTAGAAATTTGGGTTGTATGTACGTGAATGTTGTCTTCTTCTTTTATATAAGTATAATATAATAGTGACAGAACAAACATAACATGACGTAACATAATCGTACCAGAATAATGGCATACGACCATAGTGGTTTTGTTTTTGGTATAAAAACCTTTGTTTTGCACACGAAAATAAAACAACGATACCGAAACAACAACACTAGTTTTCCCTTTCAAATTTCGCCAACGATACGACCTATTGTGATCATTTCGATTCACGCACTGGTGATCACAGTTCACAGCATACTATAAAAACGTATACTGGTTATTATTCACGGCCACATCACCATGTTTTTTACTGATAAGAAAAAATGAACACCCACTGCCAATAAATGTAAGCAACTTGCCTGATATAATACCATTTCTATTGCTATTCGTTTTAATTTCACCTAATGTCATGATTGCTTCCGGAAATTCTCCAATTTTATTAAAATTAGATATATCTCCGGATTTGACAATCTATAGCTTTAATGTAATTTCGACACCAAATAAACTCCATTTTACTAGATCAGCAAAAGAAAAGAAAAAACAAGACCATACATAACATTAATATTAATTGAAACTTACTCAGAAAAAAAACAGTAGTTTGGCCCCAATCCAATTACTACACGCTTTGTAGGTTCTGATATATTATTATTTCCTAGTAGCTTAATAGCGGTATTTATTCAGTAAGTAACTGTCTCATTTACGCTCTTAAGTCACAGGAACCTCGATATAGTAGAAGAATAGTATAATATTCATCTACGTTTTTATGTTTGTTTAGTTTATGGTAAGACACCATAAACTAAACAAACATAAAAACGTAATAATATACTTATAAGATCATATCAGACTTGGCGGCGAGGCAACGACTGCCTCCAGCCAGGAGTAAAATTACCACCACTAAGGGCTAACGGGACTTGGTTGTAAATCCTTACATAATTAGTATTAGTAATGTGGATGGACAGAGCAAGACCAAAGAAATGATGGACGGATGACGTGAAGACGACATGATTGAAAACTAATGACGTCAGACAGGGTTGAATTTAAGAAGATTTGTTCTCCGTAATAAATTGGGCCAGGGCAGGTGATGATGATATCCCAACTTCTTACTGATAGATCAGTTGGCAATTTACAAGCTTGTAAAAAATTAGGACGACAGTATTTCCGATGAAGATTAGGCATGTTTTTCTTAGCATTATGATCCCGCACCACAATGTTACCGTATAGGCGTACCTATATGTAAGGAGGATCGCGAATATCGGTGATATGAAATAAATATAGGGATAAGCTTAAATCGCAGGAAGTTGGAGCTCGATAAACGATAAACGGGAAACATTATACGTTACATGGTAGATTTTTGTAAGTGGCAGTATCAGACAGACGTAATGACGAAATTTTCAAAAAAAAATGTTGCCGGATATTGAATTTAATTGCAATAAACAATTTTTCACGATTATATGCTTGTCATTGTCCTCTGAAACGTTTAGCGACCTTTCAGTGGTCATGTAAGATGTTTTGTAAACTTTTTCGTACTAAAATGGTTAGCAGGACAATTTTATTGTTCCTAAAACAATTTAACTTAAATTATTTGGTCATTTTTTAACTAATATCAGTTGTCTAATGTACGCATGCTGACTTTAATATTTCCTTGATCAAACATTTTAGACTGTAAGAGATTCAGGAGCTTCCAATCGAATCAAAATTGAAATCAGTAATACTATAGTATATATAGGTGTTTGCGAAACAGAACATAAGATTTTACACGTGGAAGAGGAAGACAAATCTAATTTAACTGAAAAAAAAACACACTTTAATATCCATAGCAGAGGTTGTTCTTATTAAAATCGTTTTGTAACAATGTAACGTATTCATTAGTCACACGCCATAAGTTTAGGCGTGCGCAATCTTTGGTTTTCAGATAATTTAAACGTGTTCTATTAGCCCTTGTATTTAATAATTGTTGCTAATTTGTGTTACATTTGAAGAATACCCTAAGTTATATGAATATCAATAATTAGAAATGAGTTACGCAAAAACAAACACGTTTAGGTCTTTCTCACGTACATTTTACCAGAGTGCCATTATATAGTTGATTAAATGCTCTGGTCGAGTCAGGAGTTTCACAACCTTTATAACACCTATAACACTGATACCTATATTACCTATTACAGTAAAATGCGTCTTCTGTCTTCCTTGTGTCTTTTATCCAATCACATATCCTGACGAGACTAAGAACCCTAAAAAGTTTAAACTAATTTCTGAAACCGTATTTCAGCCTAAATATAAATAATACAAATGCAAAGTTTTTATAGAACATGTGACACTTACTAAAGATTTTTTTATACAATCCTTTCCAAATAAAAGAAAATCTAGATTCTGTTTTATATTATAACGAAATATAAACAGGCAGAGATATATTGAAGAAAGTGAGAAACATTGTTAACTCTAATCCTAGTCATTCGTCTTCATTTTCCATTTAGTGTCTCAAAACGGATCTAGTCGCGTATTTGTATAGCATTAGAAACATGGAAAATGAACATGACATCATTCATTTCTGTTGTATGTAAGTACCTCTATTCATAATACATTCGACGTGAAATATACGATAACTGTTGAACAAATACAATTTCTAGACGTTTATTATGTTACAAGTATAAAGGACATTCGTGAGGACAATGTTGCTAACTCCGAAGTTGTTATGCTCATAAAAACAAGAGCGAATACCTTTACCTTTTTAGTAGCAAAAAACATTTAGAGGGGTTAGAATTAGATAAAATCAAATAAGCTCTTATTTATCACGTCTCATAACATTCGTTATTTCCAATAAGTTCGGTATCTAAGGTAAAATCCTAATACACAGAGGGTAGCTAAAACACAGAGAAAGCCAATTAATCCAAGGCTCCATTTAATCCGAGCCTGTATATTGGTAATTTTATTTACCTGTTTGGAATACTTCTTGAGTTTCCTCGAGGCTTCGTGAAAACCTCTGAGGGTCCAACGATGCTCCAATTTGCATTATTTATCCTTTACCTTTTTTCAGAATAATATACTTGCTAGTATACTTTTCTTACGCTTGTTTCGTTTTGTTTTCAGCGTTTTAAATGATGATAGGGGATCACGTGAAGTATCCTCCCCAAGCTAACAATAATTTACGATCAGTTAATCGTATCAAGTCTAGTCAATATAGTGATGTACGATTTGAGTATCCGAAATTTATGGGCTTCTTAATATGTTCTTTTGATTATTTTTGTTGTTATATTCCATTTTCAATACAGTCTTGGAACATTACTGGTAAATATATGACGCTTATATCTGAATGCAATTGAATAGAAAGCAATATTGAATGTAACCTTTTTTATTTTAGAGTAGTAAATAAGATTATTGTTCCCCAAAGATCTCCCGGAAGCATAAAGGAGAGAGTGGGCATCGTAATAATCTTACTTGCTAAGTTTGAATAAATTACAATTCTTCGAATAGTGAAAACTTCTCTGGATATGATATTATGCTTGTCATCATTCTTATGTTGGTCAGTATTTCATGCCAGTCATACATGGCATGGAAATGCGACGATGTCTTGATATCTGTATATTATTCGATAATGCATAGTTGATGTGCTATCTCATTGTTCGATGTTCTTCGTTATTATACCTCTCTAATATTTCTGCTGGCATTATTTACGTTTCTTTTCAAGCATGCTCTTATTAGTTTTCTTTATTTGATGCAAAATAAGTTAGATTTAGATAGGAATTTAGAATAGTATCGTCTAGGGTAAATCTATGGTTTTATTTCCGGATTCGTCACAGTTTTCAATTTCATCTCGTGTTTTCTACAGAAAGCTAGCAAAAATAGGTTAAAAGCGTTTTCATACCAAAAATGGTTATTAATTACCTCATATAGTAACCGCAAATGTTTCATTTAGATTATTTGATCGCTTATATAGAGTCTCATTACGAATACAATTACGTTTATTGCTTCCAATAACAAGTTATGACCTCGGCGTGTCGATGGCGTTAATTGTAATGTTATTTCATTATTTTATAGATCTATTCTCAAGAGTATAAGCATGGTTTGACGATCAGTGAAAAATATTTAGTGAATTTGTGACTAGAGCAATAATAAAAACAGTTCCCCCTAAAACTTTACTGAAACGAAACATAAAACTACTGATGGAAGTGATTTAAATGAAAACATTGTTACGTAAAACTGGTTGGTGTGGTAATGTGTGATTGATGTCCAAAGTGGCGAAATCAGAGTCGCGAGTTGTGTTAGTGGGTGATGGGGAAGGTGATGGCTGCTGCTCCTGCTCTGGCATGAGGATCGGTGACCTTGGTGGCGTCTTGCTCGAAGCTGCAAAGCTTACCAGGTCTTGGTTCTGTCAGAAGCCTGGATACGGGTAAGTGTTCTTAACATAGTATCATGAAGGAATCATCACTTTCCTAAAAATATCTTTTGGGCTTATAGCCCCTCTGATTACTCCAATAGCTAAGCTAAATAATTTAATATGCTTGTAGCTAATAGTGCAATGAAATAATTATCAATTGGTAGTCCGCGTCTGTCTCAAGATCGTAAAAAAAAGCAATCATACGTTTATAGGTCTTAATACTTGTTGCACCATGGAGTTTATACGTATTTATTAGAACAGGTCGGCTTTAAAAAAATATTGAATGTCACTGTCAAATCCCATTTTTTATTGAAAAACGAGTATTTTATCGTGTTCTTGAGATTTAAGCTATTTAATTGAATTACGTAAACCCCAATAATGGGAGTGATAAAAACATCGACTGGCCTTTTTGGCTTGCCTGTACTGCCTAACGCCCATCATACCCTTACATCTCTATATGGAAAGATTATAAGAGTCCTCAAGAAGATGCCTGAAAATGCTGCCTATCGAAAATACACTGAACAAATTGTGCATGATAGATTAGACGTGCTCAAGATCACCAAGGAAGTATGTGATATTGAGACTAGAATTAACTGTGGCCAGGCTGAAGAACTAGCAATCCAGGCCGAAAATGAGTTGCAGCTAGCTCGACAAATGCTTGTCTGGAAGCCTTGGGAGCCTCTTATTTCTAAGCCGCCTGAGGGCCAGTGGGATTGGCCTCCGGTTAAGGGTCGTCGTCCTTGATTGATCTATTATAATAAATAGTCATTTTAAATACAGATTTTCATTTCTTGACATAGGACGTACACCGATCTTATTGACGAGGTAATTCAAAAAGATAGGTGTGTAGTACTCGTAACAGACGCGTGTTTATGAAAAGATGTATGAATGTGGAAGAAGCGAAAGAGGTATGCAAGAGTCGTAGTAAGTGGTGGTCTATAGTTTCTGCCTGTGGGAAAAAGGCGAGAGTGTATGTATTTAAGTACAGTAGGTTATAGCCATTACCTGACCCACCCTAAAAACAAACGAATTAAACCCTCAATTAGGAACATGAAGGGTTATTCAATTTGTATGAGTTTATCAGACTAGCGCTACTGGATGGGTGGGTCAAGTAACAGTTATAAACCACATCTAGCGAAGCTGCGCCTTGAAGGCGTAATATGACCCAAAACCCACGCGGTTTTGGGTTTTAGAAAAACCGTTCTACGGTAAGATTTTTGAGTAACAGGAATAGGCTAAGCTAAGCTTGTTACGAGGAGTGGATTGAAAACATCAGCATATGATCTGGAAACAGGTGGGAATACCCGACTTGCCTCCGCATACGAGATCGATTTCTCCGACATCAGAGCTTTTTGATGCTTTTCTGTCGGCCCAATTCAGGAAAAGCACTGCCATTCCCGAAATGGTTGCCAGTACACGAAACACAGGAGCTCAATTCCTTGGTAACTTCACATTCATCACCTGGATGGTTTTCACCACATTTAAAACACCTTGGTTTTGAACCACACAAGATGCGTGTATGTCCAAAACGACAGCAGTGACAACAAAGGATAGTTGGGTATGTGTATCTCAACTGGAAGAGACGAGTAAAAGCTGATAACGCGTTTGGGTAGGACTTGTCCATCAAAAGCTAGCACCACCGTTTGTGTAGGTTTCCATTCTGTAATTCCAGAAGAGGACACCTTACGGCTCATCCTTCTGGTCTTAATAATAGGGCCAGAGCCCTCTGGAACCTGTATATGCGATAACTTCATCTTTCGACTACTCAACCGGTATATCTCTAACTATGCCCATTCGAGTGCTTGTTAGAATTGAGTTGTTGAGGAAACTGTATGCGTCCTGATGTGACTTGAACTCAACTGACATACGATTTCTGCCAATACGTTTGATCCCGTCTAGACGTACATTACTGATGTTATTGGTCATCAAAAACATACCAAACTTAATTGGTTGTAGTACAGTGCCTGAAGTCTGTACATTTTTTAAAGAGACATGGACGATATATGGCGGGTTATCCCTCATTGTGTACGTCAGTCTACTGGTTACGTTTTTTGGACGGTAGGTTAGAGATCTCAGGGGGTGCACCAGCGACCTTTTTTCGATTTGAGTTCTCGGTATCCATAATAGGGTCTTGCACAGGGAGAGATCAGAAAAATCATCAAGGGGTTCAGGGTCAGGAGGCTTTTTCGATTTCTTTTTTAAACCAGGAACACAAGCATAGAGAGTAGTCTCGATCAAGTTTCACTAGAAGCACGTTTTTAGCCTTCACCAAGTTTTCTATTTCGTCCAATCTTCTAATTATTTAAATGAGTTGTCACAAATTACGCGATGAGGTTCAACGAATCCCGCTTTCAGATATTTCTTATCCATTTTTTCGAAATGCTGCTTATAAATTGCATTTTGAGTGATCCGCCATTTTTTTCAACCATTTTATCAATTATACAGTTAAGAAGTTGTCAGATATTCCTGACAATCTCTCAATATAGCTCTTATAAATATCATGCTACGCAGCTTATGTCCATAAACTAAGAAAAGAAAAGCGTCGTTTGTCTTAGTCGGAGAATGCTGCAGGAGGTAGAATATAAGTAATAGTGTCTTACTAATCGATGGTACTACATTATTCAAATAATAATATTATCATAACTTTAAATGTACCTAGAATGACGACTACATTTCCATTCATATTATTTTCTTGGACTTTGTCTCGTTTCCGAATTCAGTTGATATGGAAATTTTGTTAAATAAAACATTTGGAAACTTTTGGAGGATCGGAAAGTTGTTTCTTTGGCGACTCTCCGGCAACAGTTTTGCCACCTTCCACGTGTACCAACTTTAATTAAACCTTACCCAGTCGACTTCAAACTTGGCTAGAAATGTGTCAAAGGAAATGAAATTGCAATTTCCCCGTTTTTATAAGCCTGGGTGTTTCCATAACTTGAAAGATAACTTTGACTGGAATAAAAAACTCATCAAACTATATTATTAATGCGACATTAGGAGCAAATTACAGTAGTATTTTAATCTAGGGATAAAAATATTTAACGCATTTTTCAAAACCTATTCTACAAAGACCCATTTGAAACACAGTTATTATAAAACCTTTGTGAGAATAAGGGTGTTTTATCATTTGTCATTCTTCACCATCCATTACAAGGAATGTGAAAACGTTATGTAATTTTTTAAAAGGTGGGCGGTACTCATGCCTATCTTTATGCCAGCAGACTGCATTATGTGCTCAAATATTGTTGATATAAATGCACTATCACAATACACTAAAGATAGTATCATGCAAGTAATATTTAATTGATTAAGATACTATGTAAGGACGATTGTAACACTCTGATGCTGAACTGTTGGGTATTTTTATATATTAATAGTTCTGGTATAATTTAAACTTGGTAACTTAGGTGCAAAATATCTTCGCATATGAATACGAGCTTAAGTAAAAATTCAAGCCACATCTTAAATATTCAAGTTGGCTTCAGGCCACATGAAATACATCTTCAGAATTATCTTAACATTCACTGCAGTACAAACAGCCAGTTTCATAGAGCATTATTTTAAGACTTACTTGGCAATCGTATGTATACTATAAACAGTTCCAATATGACCAGGAAGGATTTTAGAAACCGACATTAAAGAGAAACATTCAGTCTCGTGTGTAGTGTTAAATCACGTGTCGTTCACTTGAGCGCTAACATGCTCTAGATTGCCCGCTTGCACTCGTCTTGATCTAGTATTGTAAATCCACTTTGACCAGACCGCTTCCCAGAAAGGCTTAGTTTGGCTAGCGTTCTGGACTGTTGCCAACAGACACTATATGATTTTAAAATTTCATGATGCCTGCAGTGGCATATAAGGTGGTATACATATAAGCAATTTATTGTAACTGATAGGACTTAAAATAACTTTATTCGTAACACTTAACTCACTATATAAAGTTAAATCTATTTTTCTCATTTAAGTGAATTGTATTTTGTTTGAGAAGTTGTAATGTCTAAAACCGTATTGAGCATTAAAATTGTTGACTACTCGTTGCTATTCAAAGATAATTATAAATATGAACTTATTACTAATAATTAACTTTACTCTCAACGTAATTTGCATACAAAAGGAGATTTTTCAAGGTTGTTACCAGTTGGTAACGTCTTTGCTTTCATAATACACCCAAACCGTATGTCAAAAGCTTACTCCAAAACTGGTAAAGTCAATAATTATTAATATTCCGTAAATGCAAATGGCTGTTTAGACAGCAAGAACAATACGGGGGATTTTAAAATTCACACTCTATATTGTCCTCGGTTAAAAGGCGGATTATGAAAGCAACAGCTCCCATTTTGTTTTTAAAACCGCGCAATCTCGGCCTCTCACAGGCACAGTCATTGCCCAGTCTAATAACCTACAATTTTTCGCTGGGCCCAGAAACTGGGTCGTTTCTGCAACGAGCGCGCCCATTCAGGCGTATTAATCAAGTCGGTGCAACTGAATAGAGGATCTCCCAACTCCCCCCGATTCCCCCTCAGTGACAATGCGGGGATGTCGCGCTCCATTTGACAAATAAACTGCACTCGAAACACTTAGTGCTCCCACAGTTCAGCTAGTTTAAAAAAAGTTTTAGGGAGTCCGTCCTTTCGCTAATGACTTGTGTAATTTGCAAGTAGGAGTACTTTGTTTTTTAGCTGTTTCATTTCAAATGGTCGTCCTTTTTTGCCATCTACTTACCTTGGACTGACTTGCATAAAAGGAACTGCCAAATACAGGTAGACTTTAGAGGTGTTAAAATTACATGCATGTTGCTGACACAAAATAGTAAGATGTACTTGAATTTACAGACAGAAGAAAATACTTGGCAGAACGCCCGGAACCTAACGTAGTAATTATCAAGATTTAGCTCAAAATTTTAACGTCCAATGAAAAAATGTGACATCATTTTCTAGAAACGTTACTTAATGGAAAATCTTTAGGAAACACTTAGTTTTTATTGTAAAAGGACCGTAAAGCAGGTCGTAAGGATGCTTTAAGGACTGACTTCTGGAGTGTCCGTACGTATCAAAACTTCTTTGTAATTTCGTTGTACCTTAACTGTTTAAGTTGCTCAAAGTTGACGTTGTTCTTCAACAGCTGTTTACAAATGAGGTTCTTATTTTTTTAAACACGTTTACCCAAATTATGTTCGGCGGTGTTGGCAGTAATTAGCAGTTTGTTATTCGAGAAATATTTGTTTAGCGAAAATGTGCTGAGCAGGGGAAACGTTTGGCATGATTAAATGGATGCTGTTTGTGAATGCGGCTTTCGGAAGAGAAAGGAGATAGTTCTTGGTAAAATGAAGTTGATTCTTGATCTCTGAGATATCTGTTGTTGCTAGGTCAATACATAGAAGCTGTTGTCTTCGATGCATTTAGGAATCCGGTCAAATTTTTTTAGTCCTGGAGTCGAATTGTTTGTTGATAGTCCAAGACAATGGGAAGAAGTGAGTTATATTAGTGTTAGGTTCTTTAACAAGTGTAAGAGAAAGTAATACACATATGGAAAGCAATGGTAGCCTAATAAATATAACCATGAACCCCAGGTATCTAAATCTGTCTTTTTTGGAATCATGTTCAATGAAAAAAAAATGGCTTGTAAAAGGATTAAGGATGAATAAAATTGAACACATACACAGTACATTGTGAATTGAATAAAAACCTAATGGGTGAAGATGCACTGGCGCTGGACATGAACTCGTCATCAAATGCGGTCGCTGACACAGGGTGCACTCAACCGATGGACCTTTTCGATGGATGTTATCAAAACCTTTCGGCAGCAGCCATTATGATATTATTTAACTTTTATTGGTTTAACCGCAACAATATGATTTTAATAGCTTCATGATCAATTATATTATTTTTTAAAGTGCGTATAATGGCCTTGTCATGGGTATCCTCCAATTAATCGCACTTTTCTTCTCTTGTATTAAGGCGCATATACATGCAATTGTTTTGCATTTGCTTGTTATTAATGCATGTTATTTTAAAAGGCTTCATTTCATTTTAAGCCCAATTATCATCAGCATTTATATATCGAGTACCATCTCAGGTTAATATCTAGCAGCGGGTCAAAGTAGCGCAGTTGTATAAGGAATAGACTTCATTCATACCTGTGTTTGTCTTAAAATAAAGATTCCTCGCGATTGTCATGTTGACTTTTTTTGGAAGCTTAAGTGTGTGGAAGTGTAAGTCTTTCGCTGTCTTATCATATCTCCACCTAAAACTCTATTTTCCTGCCCACAAATACATATGTCAGTGAGACTCTTAACACACAGTTTCGTCATCAATCATCACCATCACACAATATTGGTCCTGTGCTGAACAAAAGTTTATTTATCATTAATGTGTTAATGAAGCTGAAGTGAAGCTGTTTCTAATTCATTTCAATTTTACTAACATTTCTAGATTTGGAATTTAATTCTAACATTTTCTGCTGTACTAGTTTTAGTTAGGAATGTTTGTAGCAACGTGTCGAGTTTATTTTTTAGCACTGTGGAATGTGAAGAATATTATTATCAAATAGAAAAACGTTAATATAGGATTGGTGGGATGTTGCGTGCTTAGTGCTCGTCGGCTGGGGAATTGGGATAAACTGTTGCTTATTATTTATGTTTCTAAACTGGTATTTTCCAAGTAATCCCATGAATTATCTCGTTAAACATTTATTTCATAAGTATTCTATTCTCACAAAGCGTACAGTCTTGTGTCTTGATACTGATTTTTTTTTATTCGCTATCCCTGAACTATCTGTCTACATTATCGAGGTCATTTTTTGTTTTTAAAGAATTACCTTTTACAGAGAAAGGTGAAAATATAATGGACACTTTAAACTATCTAAAAATCCACTCACAAAAGCAAGTGCAATTGAAACTATTGCATTATAAATCGCCATATTTTTCGGTTAATCCATGCATTTACTCTACGTAAACCAGCGTATCGAGTTGAAAATCTCTCGATTCCCAGTCGGAACTGATTCGGTTTGGCTGCCAGGAAATTGGCACATCTCTACATCAATGATTTCAGCCAGCTTGGCGGTACCGGTGGTAGTGAGCTACCGCATCTCCACATTACAATACCGTTGGGAGCGTTTAGTTTTCGTTCCAATCGAAATGTAACAAATTCTTTTCACCATGTTTGAAGCTTATATACTAATTATGTGAACGATGATGTCTTTTTCAATCATAGTGCACCCAATTAAATAATGTCACAATCCATACTACTATTATAAATGTGAAAGTAACTCTGTCTGTCTATTTATATGTTAACTTTGGTATAAAGATTCCGTAATAACGTGAAAAGGCGAGTAAAACCGCCGTCAACAGCTAGTATAATCAAAAGTTAATATCCTTCAAAAATAAAATTTGTTTGAATAGCAACATAAATAACGAATCAAATGAAACTTGGCCATGTATTTTCCTACAAGTATTATTACAGGCGCAAAAGGTTTTGTCAGCTGGACGGGCGAATAACAAAAACTATCTTCACATAGGCTTCTATGTAAATATCACGACTGTGTTTCCCTTGTAGCTGACGTATTTATATTAATAGTTCGTCACTTTGAACCTTTGATACATACAAAAGGGGGGTTAGCCTAGGTTGATTAACCGGTCACAAAGCTAAACTAAAAAAAAATACATTTACGAAAAATTAGCACCTAAAAATATTAAATTTTGTCAAAAATAGCAGTCTAGCTACCAACGGAATCTGTAATTAAAGCTAAAAACATTATTAGGAACGAATACGTATTTATTTGTGTAGTTTTAATTGTTGAATAAATGAAACGAACTCCTAACGAATGCTAGTAGGTTAGTCGGGGTTTTTGTATTCTCAAATTCACATTTTAGTTGTATTATTGTTTTTTGAAACTGGTCTTTTGAGTGTCTGGTTTTTGGTCCTTTGTGTTACGATTGCGGTTTAGGTTTTTTCGTATGTTTCGTAAAAACCGGAACACTAATCCTTCTTTTTGTATTTTTTTCTATATCCTACTAACAGTACAAGAGATCAAGGTCAAGTTAAAAAGATTTATTTCAAATGAACTTTTACAAGCATCTATCAAAAGTGTAACTAAGTTACATGGTTTCAAAAAGTTTGAACAGTCCTATGGGGAAGAATCCGCCAAGAAATTATGGACTCTTTGGCATTTGGCATTTTATGCATTTTAACTTTTGAACATGCGTTCAAAACTGAAAATGCATAAATATCTAACATATTGTAGATAATTTTTATATTCAGTACTCAAGTAGGCAGTTCTTATTTACATTCTGCTTTATTGTCTTCGCTATAAACATCACTTCACTAACTTATGATTTTCCTCTTCAACTTTTACCACCGCTAGGCATCAAACTGACAACATTATTTCGATATCCATCAATTACTTCAGTTCCGGCTCGGGCCCATGTTCCGTTTTCTAGCCACGCGTTACAATACCTATTATTTAGTTATTCAGCAACCTTCTCAAGATTGCTAACTATACAAAATTGTGGTGTTTCTAGAACTTTCTCTGAACTCGTGACGATCGGTGATTGAGTCTAGTGCTAAACGAAGAGACACGATTATGTTTCTTTGAGTTCCTTGTTGCTTTAGTGTTATGTAGACTGATTGATTTTCATCCGAGATCTTTGCTTAGGTGCTTAACATGTGTTTGTTAACTGATGTTCTAATCCTTATTTCGAGTTACTATCTTAGATTATTCCTCATTTGTAAAATATCTCACGGGGTTATTGTTTTAAAAACTCAAATTATTTTATTTTACATATCATCAAAAAGGTTCACTGTCTGTTACTGTAGCATAATGTTGACCCATTAAATATGTATTAAACTAGAAAAGTTACTATATAAACACACTTAAAGTAACGCCAGCCAGTTTTTATCAGTAGACGTATTTAATATGTAATTGGGTAGTAATGTGTGACACGACACGATATCTGCAATTAAAGTCGTCAAGTTTCGTCGTTGTTCTTAGTACATTAAATTGTAATTGAAGCCAAGCTAGTGATCCCTGAGCAGGTTTCGCACTCGTGTAGGTAATCGACTCCTGCCTGAGGTAGAATTTGTCTTCTAGAAAAGAATAATTCTTTGAAAATGTAATTTATTCAAAATTTTATAAGTCACACTATGTATAAGAAGTATTTAATTACGATCAGAGTAGTGGTCGAGCGATCGACCTGGGCTCTAAGGGTCACAGGCTCAATTCACAAGATGTCACAATCTTAAATGCCACGAAATTTCTATAAGTCTTTACTCGCTTTTCCGGGAAAGGGAGAGAGAGAGATAGAACATTCCCTCTCAATCCGCACCAAAAACATAAACGCTTATATCTCAGAACTTTATTAGTCGAATAAAATATTTTTTTCAGTTTACTTCTTATATTTGATTGTACAGTAGGCCAGTTATTTCAATAAATTCAATACCAGTCATCTACCCTATTGTGATATTTGCGTTCGTATGAATGCACTCACGATAAATGATGAGTATGTAAGTTTAACTCACGCATCTGTTTACTATTTTTTTGGAACCTCGCTCCGTGCTGTACGTCAAACGCCTTCAAGCTTTGACGTCTATGCATGATTTAATTATAGTCACAATAAATCTTATCGCATTGCTATTTAAAACTATGAAATGTTATTAAAACATTGCGATAAAATAAATTTATCGAATTAAGATAATATAAATATATTAAGCGCACATGTAAAAGGTTAATGTCTTGCCAATTATCTAATCAAAACTAGATTGGTGGGGCCCTTTTTATTATGGCGTGTATGGATGAAGATCTTTATGAGAACAGATTACTCAGATCTACAGCCTACTGGATAAAAACAATAATTCCAAAAAAATAACATATATGTACCTGGCACCTTATATGGTTTTAAGAATACATCACCTGAAATTGAAACTCATATTCCCAAACTACGTACTTGACTTTTTAAATTATGCATATAACCTCTTTAGCTACTTGCGAAGCAAAACAGGTTCCTAATCTCTAAAAGGCATACCTGACTGAATAAACAATTTCCACGGCAAACACTTGCGTTCCTAGTTATCTTTCTAACTACCTAACAAACTGGTAACTAAGCAAACTATCTAATATCACAGTTAAAACAAATCGTTTGTCTTTAGTACTACCCACTTTCATTATCCTATGTGTGAACATGGAGTTTGAATTTCAAATTGTGATCATAAATATTGGTCTTTATGTTGCATTTTTGTTTGAACTTTTGAATAACAAATTTTTAAGCTACTTGTATATAAAACTGGTTAGTTTATCGAATATAATATTTTTTACATACCAGAAAAGTATCTGCAGAAAAAGTTAATCAACGTTAATTACTCCAAATGTAAATAACCGATATTCGAGTCACTCTTAAAACTTAAGCTCAGCGCCTTTGCGTTAAGTGAAATCTTGAGTGCATATGAAATCAATCCCTGATTTCATATTCCATACGATGTTATAACGATACGTCGTCGTCGATACGTATTCATGATAAATCAAAATGTCATAAGGACCAATTTGCACGTCATCAAAGGATGTCTTTGTTTATCTTTTATATCTACTCTGTATAAGCGGTGCCGCATTGGTATCGCCTGTGACCCAATAGAAAAATTATCAAGTTAACGTATCGAGCTGACTCCCCGTGGCCAGGATGAACGTGATGAAATCTTTATTATGGGGTCCCTGTCCTTGAACTCCTCCCCCAAAAAAAGCTCCATCAAGCTACTTATACAACCGCGTTATAATAAAGCGGAATAGATAATCTTCCGTCTCTTTTGCGGTGAGAAATAAGACCATTATTTACAAGAGTTGCAAAAGCGTCCTAAAAACGTCTGCTTATGCAAACATTTGACTAAGATAGTGAAAACATTTACGAGTTTGTATTACAAAAGACCGGGATAGCTCCGAGGAAAATGTTGGCTACCTCTAACACTTGAAACGGGACTTTGAACATAAGCGTTGTCATTCTTTACAACAATAAAGACTAGTGAATTTAAGTTGAATAAGTAATCTAGACGCTAGGAAATTGGGAATGTTAATTGTGATAAAAATATTGTAAGTGAAATGTGTGTTCAACTTAATCTTTGTGCTAACAAAATAAAAGAAGGTGCATCTTCTTAGAGTATAGTTAAAACTAAAAAATGTTCCTATCGGTGATCGTTTTTATAATCCTCATATTTGTGAATTAAAGATAAAACATGTTTCCGTTTATATTATTATTACATACATCGTCGTAATAATCAATTTAGTACTATTCATGGAAGGATTATATTCCTTAGATTAAATTATTTAAATAACATGAAGTTTTTTTTATATTAAACAGTATTTAATCCAGGCTTACCTTGAATAATATTACATAGGGTCGCATTGTTAACTTCTTAAAAGTCTTTGAGACGATTTTTTTTTAATTTCTTGACTGACCGTCTGTTTCTTTGTCCACAGCTTCTCTCAGAAGGTAGACGAAGAGGAGGGGACGGGCGGGGTGGCTCTTCATCCCCCCGACGGCTTCTATACCCACCAGCACTCGATCCACGCCCACCATGCTCACACCGCAGAACCCGATCGAGGCTACATGGAGGGCAATAGATATGTCACAGCTGTCCACCGCCCGCTACCAGGTAACTTGTCTTTATTATACAGCCAAGTAGCTTGTAACCCATTATGGTGATGCAGCTTAACAGACCCAGTAGGCTTTGTATGAACCTGCTGAAAATTATATTAGTACTACGACTGAGAACTCACCCAAATGGTGCCCTAGTTCGAAATTCCGCAAATCAACAACGTATAGTAGTGATTGGTATATTTGTCTTACATCATCGTTTTATCAAATAACAGTCGGTCCGAAAGGCCTTTAATCTCGTTGCGATTCCCTAAATAATGGTTGAGCTACGATGACTGACATATGCGTTCTGTCAGTTAGGACAGGTCAACTCAAAGCTTATGATTTACTTTGTAAAACTCACATGTTTGATAATATTACTTTGTTTATTATATGATTAAATTTAAATGAAATATGTTTCTATTTCACTAGCGCATAAATCTCAAAAGTGAGATCCTGGTGATCTGTAGTACAGGCATTGTGCCTAGTTCAGACACCAGTCTCTCACAAACATTATACTGCAACTTATAATTATTATACTTAATGTTACTGTCTTATTATTTAAACATGTTTGTGAAGAGAAAATAAATATTTTTGTATTGTATTTTTTGTATTTGTGTTTGGACTTTAAAAGCGACGATGATTCTCTGAGTTTATTTCGGCATTTCTTCTCAGAAGTCGTCAGATAGGAAGCCGACACCTTCTAATAAAAAAAAACATTGAATTGTAAAAGTGTCTTTAAATAAAAGAGCTATTTACAAAAATAAATATATTTTATCAATCAATTGACACACCTAACGAAGGCACTAGAAATATTGAAAATGTAGAACCCTATTCAAATTAGATATTTTAGACCGTCGTGCTAACTCATCATCTAACTGTCATAATATTTATGAATTCCATATAACTTGGTTCCAGCTCTAAACCACTCGAACTCGTCATGCTCATCGGCGTCGAACGCGTCCACGGGGGCGGGGCTGTGCGTGGGCGCAAACGAGCCGGCGCCACCGCTGTACATCGCCGCCCCACCAGAGGGGTTCGGACACGCCGTTCATACAAACAGGTCTGTGTATCATATGCATGGTGATCTTAACGCTTTTGTAAATTTTCAAGAAAGTGGGGTACATCAGTTGGTTTATGTATTTTGTAAATATGATGTCGGGTGATGATATAGTCATTAATGTTGGTACATTTAATAGCAAAATAATTGCAGTTATTTTGACAAGTCATTCTCATGTGTAAATAATATTTCTGTGTTTAAACGTAAGGGTATTTTCTTAATTTGTATGTGGGTATTTTGTTACTAACATGTGCATTATGTTTACTTTTGAATTCCTTCCATAGGCGAGGCACAGATGTGTCCATCATTGGTACGACGGGGATAACACAAAAAGATCCCACGTTACCCCAAAAAAGGGGTAAATTGACTAGAGGGTATGTCGCGAACCTCAGGAATGTGTATTGTGCGCCCTAACACTTAGATAACACATCTCCTATCTAAACTTAATTAATCTATTCCTTCCCTCATTAAAAAAGTGAAATGTCGCGTTTCTCATCATCACTGATGCAAATTACATTACTTGGTCCTCGAAATGACGCAATATCTTCAACTAAAATAAAAAAACATCAAAAAGAAGATATTCGGAACAAATGCTACTGTTAAAAGTCCGCTATATTATGAATGATGTCTAAGTGCTCTACTCTAAATTATTAATAAATTATTGGCATTTAAATATACTTATTACTGCATTTATCGAGGCCATCTACGATTTTATAGGGTTTCATGGTAACAAAGCAATTTGAGCCGATTACTTACTGGTCCTTTGATACAAATTTTTGGTCCTGTCATACTTGTATCAGATAAAAAGTTATGGCGTCTCTCAGTGTAGCATTGTCCAAATGTAATTTGTTTCCAGTTCATATAAGTCATTTAATACTTTTGTCAGTTGTTTTATTTCGAGGCATGAGTTTTAAAATTGCTTAAAAGACCCTGGTCCACTTTCACGCACGTTGTTAAACATTAAACAACAAACAAGGGTAACATGGAGGTCTTTTAAAAACTTTCTGCAATAGTTTACCTCGACTGTTACTTTTGGTGTAAGAATAACTTCATGAAGATTTAATATGATGGCTAAATTACTACTCATGAATTGACAAATTAATAATAATTTACCACAATGACGTCAGTATAACTTATTTTTAGAAAATGTTTATTATAATATTGTCATTTATATAATAAAGTCATTGCGGACTTTGCAAGGTTATATCTAATATCATCAGAAAATACTAGTTATATTCTAAGAATAATTAGCGCTAAATAATTAAGATTTCAATTTTTTACCATTTGCATTGTTTTTATTCTGTCTACATTTATTTCTGTTATTTGAAGACTTCACAGAATTGGGCATGCCAATTTTACAAATATTTCTGCTCCGCGTGCAATGCATAAGATAAACTTAGATAAGTACCAAAGACGTTGTCTCGTAAATTTTTTAGAGAGCTCGTGTAGTAAAAGTGGACCAAAAGCAGAAATCTAATTCGATTAACTTTAACAATTGATAACACATCACTCTTATATATCATTATATATTAATAATTAATATCAGCATGTAGTTTAATTTAAATCGTAATTCAATTCAATACTGAGCGACTTCTTAACTTCATTCATTATATTGTCAATCACTGTCTTTTTCCAACAATGATACTGTCTATTAGAATCTTTTGAAACTTCACTAGATAAATTAGTAACTGTACATCACTACGCACTGAATTCAATCCTATTCAGATTTCAAAATTTATTTCAGTTCAATTTCAATTGTGAACTGTAGAAACACTTAGATAAAGTAAATTTGAATAATTCAACTAGATATCATTCTAAAGTATTGTGTACATTTCCAACACTGTTAAACTCAAACTTATTCTGTTATTGAGAATTCAATATCCTGAGTTGTATTAAAGGTTTTAAACAACCTTTAGTTTAAATAATAAACTTTTGTATAACCAACCTAAACTAAAATACTTAACCCAAATCGCAACAACCTAATCACCAGATTGATCACTGACCTTGATATTCTTACCCTTAACTATTTTAGGGTAAAGTGAACATCACTTAGTATCCGTCCTAAGAAAATTATATTTTGACTGATCGGTGAGACCAACCTTTAAAAACAAAACTGGTCCTTTTATAGCAATCAATCAATTTCATAACATCCATATTTGTTTACTGTATTGTTTTTTAATCATTATTTTGGAATGGAAAATAAAAATACCTCACAGAAATTGACGGTACTGAAATTAAAGACTACTTTAGTAAACCTACCACTAAACTACAAGTGAAAAGTTTAAGCGAGCATTCCTTTTAAATCAAGCGAGATAGTCAAACGCAAGTCTTCCAAAACTCTCGTCAATTTCTGTTACAGGAACTTAAGTGACCCCAATTACAGTAAATCTGAAAGATGTTCATTTTACCCCCTCACACTCATATTCCACTCCAAATTCATTTTTAATATTACCTTGCAGCCGTTATGAAATGTCCCAAGACCTCCTTGATAAACAAGTGGAGATCCTAGAGCGAAGGTACGGAGGTTTACGTGCAAGGAGGGCAGCGGTCACCATCCAGAGAGCGTTTAGGAGACGACAACTGCTGAAGAAGTTCAGTGCCATCACAGCGATGGCGAAGGCGGCTGACTCCAACGCGAGGAGGCTGCAGGATGGCCCAGATCATGGGCAACTAGTCAATGGTATGAGACTTAGCTATTGAGATATTAATAGTGCTTTATCATAGCTTTAGATCAAACAGAGACAAAAATACTCGTTCTTTGCTTTTCGTCGAGTGGTGTAGATTTTACCTTATTTAAAAGTATTAAGGAGGTCAACAGCCTCAAATATCTAAATGACTAAAGGACCTTACCTTACGATATTGCATTAAGTCAGTAATAGTGTTGCAAAATAGAAGTCACTGCTGTAAAATAGGTGTAACGTTAGGTACTCTGTTATTTGCGATGCAGAAACAAGAAAAAATACCTTATTAACAGAACTTTACGGTTCTATTTAGGGTAGCAACCCTTGTCTATTGTGTAAATTCAGTTTCATATTAAGCTTTTACCATAGGTATATGCTGTTATATATCTTTTAAGTTTATTGTTAAATACATAAAAATACAAAAATAAATTATTTGGTTAGATGTGAGGTGAAATAAATAACACATACTGTCTAGTCGTAAGCCCAATGACCAAACCGTCCAGCATTCTTGATGGTCCTGGGAGACGAGACTATGATCTTTTGAATGATTCCCTCGTTTTTTTTTTCAGGTACAGATATATACGCTAACACACTACTACAGAAGAGTCCTGGTGGCGCAGAGAAGGTTCTGGCTCTCACCAGGCCCATGCGTTCCATGTCGTTACGGGAACGACATGATATTGATATGAGGTAAGGAAATTATTCATTTTTGTTTCATCTGAAATTTAAGAATTGTCAGTAATCATTCAAATTTTTTGTTTAGAGACCATGTGAAGTAAATTTATTATTTTTGTGTAGATAAATAATCTTAATTTCTGGCCTCTGGAGTTTCATCTATTCGATCATTATAGTATCCAATCATTCGAAGATTATGTAGCTTAAACTAAGCGGTACAAGGGCTGCACTGTAGATTATAGAATGGTGGGGAAACGGAAAAACAGTTTGATTGAAAAGATTAAGATTTTTGATAGATTTGAACGCGGCAAAAGAAATGTTTTGTGAGAAAAGACGACTGTCATCGATATAACATGTAGGTGTTGTATAGTTGTTATGTAAACGACTCGTAACACGAAGCAATCGTTTTGTTTTCTCACTCGTCCTACCATGAATACCTGAGTACCGTCAATGATGTGTAATGTAGGCAGTACCCTTAATTTATAATCAGTTGACGCGCCATCTTTACGGCCTGAAAGTAGCGCACACATTTGAATATTTGAACACGTCTTACAACAAATAAAGTTCAATTTAGCGTAGCATCGTTTATTACGATTTGTTTGCGATCAAGTTAATAAAAATAAGGTAAAAGGTGTCGGTGACCGTCCCAAAGGAAATACTCGGGTTTTTTGGGGATAACTACGTTCGATCACTAGCTTTTCAATAGTTGTTGGGTCTGGATATTAAGGGTTGCCTCTTGAGGATTGTGGTTTCATGTGAAGTAAAGGAACAAGTTGCCTATATTGGCAAG
Source organism: Subacronicta megacephala (assembly GCA_958496365.1). Lineage (NCBI taxonomy): Eukaryota > Metazoa > Arthropoda > Insecta > Lepidoptera > Noctuidae > Subacronicta > Subacronicta megacephala. The sequence continues at coordinate 4,474,105 of OY292538.1, forward strand.
ATGTTGTAGGCTTGGACGAGTCGATTTGGAGATTGAATGCTTTTGATACGGTTTTTATATTATTTGGAAGGCAATTTAAAATACTCTCTGAAATTAATACCATTAGTTATATTTAAAATACTCTGTAAAATAACCTTTTAAAGGAGTTGTATATAATTCTAGGGAGAAAATAATTTGATTTAAATATTTTACAGGCAGTATCATAAATGCCTTAGGTATGTATTGAGCCATCCCCATCACAATATCGAGAAAATTTTACTTACCTGATAGAATAGATATATTTCCTAATTCGTCCCATATAAATTTTGTCGACTTGCGGAAGGCAGCTGGCAGTGACTGGATGAGGAAAGCCGAAGATCGGGCTCTGTGGCGTTCACTAGGGGAGGCCTACGTCCAGCAGTGGACGAGTATGGGCTGTTGATGATGATGATGATGAAATTTTGTCGAAGTGTGATCAACACCCTAGCTTTACTTTTAATGTTCTTGTAACTTTATTTTCAGTAACCACATGGGATGCGACCCTCAGAGCGAGGTAGAAGCCATGGTGGCCAGGGTGCAGCAGTCCGCCCACCAGATTCATATGATCACAGCTGACATGCCGCCCCACCATCGCGGAGACGCTGACAGTGGGGTAAGTAGCATTTACTAATATTGAACATATACTATTAGATGTAGAAATAATGTATAAATAAATATCATCATGACAACATGTACCGCACCCACCGAGACCCCGCCGTCCCACCTAGGGTGGGTCAAGTAACAGCTATAGCCCACTGTACAGTCTTTTTGTTCAATTTCTTATAAAGCGCCTGAAAGGCTGACATTCAGTCGAATTCTGGACCAAATACAATGTGAAGAAACTTTATTTTATAATAATCACAGATTAGATTAATGGGACACTTTCTGGGCGGTGGGTTAGGTTGAAACCCCCCAACAATAGAACTAATTAATAACAATAGAAATAATGCAGGCACCCCTTTACAAGGTTTTAGGGTATGTTACTAATCTACTTGTACCCGTGAATCCGATAGATTGATTTTATCAGTAGAATGGCTTTTTGTTAAAACTAAATAATTATATTAAAATATTAGTATTATTCTTTTCTTGGGTGAAAGTATTTTAGTGTCCAAATACTTTCTCTACAAATACATTTTCAAAAGTTCATTAACTACAAGGTACCTCAGTCACAAGTAAATACATTTTTATCACACGACTGATAACATTCTCTTTATAACAACATTGCTTAACTAATTTTATTAATTATCATTGTGTCTCGCGACGCTGGTTCGAAGCTACGTCTATGCGAATTAAGTGTGAGGTATATCAAAAATGGACCAGTCGCGAACCACAGATATTATAAGGAGTATAGTGAAGAATAAAAATGTTATGCTGAGAAAAGTTAAGCGGTTCAAATTGTGGGGTCTAACTGGAAAATATAAAGTGTGTGTATATTGTACATAATTGTATAGAATTTCGTGTGTTTTGAAATTTGTGTAACTGTTGGACTGCCAAGTCTCACGTACCTTCGACTTTTTGAAGTCATTTACAGTGTGTTATAGCTGTTACCTGACCCACCCAGACCCCGCCGTCCCACCTAGGGTGGGTCAGGTAACAGCTATAACCCACTGTACGTATTAATAGTTAATTATCACGCGCTTAAAACGGTAATCATAGTGATGAAACATGCTTGCTTACTTTCTCGACGAATTGTGAAGTCTGCCAACCCGCATTACGCCAGCTATACTACAGCCGAATCTCCGTCATTCTGAGAGTAGACACGTGCCCTGCCCCTGAGATCTTGGATCATATATTGAGTTGATGATAATGATGTATCATCAAATCATTGCCAAATAATGTGCTAACATTACTGTTTTCCGGTTTCAAATTCATTTATTTATCTTACACATCGTTCTTTAGCATGCAAACATGGTTTGGAGTATAATGTAGCTAGTGAAATTACTGGGTAAATGAGACTTTACAATTCATCTATTAGGACATCGAATGATAATGTTGCTAGCATCTATAGGCTTCAGTTATCGCTTACCAACAGGCGGAACAACCTTATTACTTAAAAAAAAGTTAGGCTGTGATCATGGATGCTAATTTGAACTCTATTGTTTTAGTAATAACAATGTTTGTCCATCGCAGGTGTGCAGCTGTTCTGTGAGCGGGTCGGTCACCAACATATCTACGTCATCATCGCACAATGAATCTCTACATAACCATCAGCTGCTCAACAACACAGGTACATACCTAACATGGTGATTTTAGTGATTTTTATATTATCAAATCAATCATACATAATTATTATTATATTATTTGGTATTAACATGCATAAACATTTTCAAAGAAACTAAATTTAATGGTGTAAGTATGTACTCGTAGGTAGTTTAGGTACGCAGGCTCGAATCGTGTCTGGGATCGACTTTTTATTCCGCAAAAAATTATATCATCTATCAGAACTAGAGAATTCTAACAAAGAAGAAAGTTCTAAAAGATTTACATTCACATTCTTCATCTATACATAATAAAATTCTACTGGCCGATGTCTGTACATTGTAGATATTGAAGAAAAACTAATATAAGGCGTCTTTATTAGAAGAACAGAAGCCAAAACAATATTTTTCATAATTTTTGTATTGCTATATGTTTGTACATGCATCACGCAAACTATTGTACGGAAATGGATCAGGTTTTCAAAGTTGTATTGTTCTCAAGTTAAAATTGCATCTGCATGTTTGTACAGCTACAGCTAGTTCATAATAAAATAATACCAAAAGTACAATCAATAACATTCTTCCGCTATTGTTATCACGTTCCATTCATTTCTGAGTTCTTAAAAGCTTTCGTTTATGAACAAATTTTCCTTATTTTACCGCACACACATTTGTATTTGTTTCCATTTCTTCACATTCTTCGCAATATTTTTATCTGCTACGTAAAACAAATATTGTTTAATCATCGCATGAAAATTTTATCTAGCGTTACTGTCGGCTTGTTTACAAATAAGATACCTTAAGATAGTGAGAAACATCTTCAATTCATTCTTATATTTTTTATGCTGCTTCATTCTCGAAGCGTCGATAGCCTAATGGCTAGGGCGTCGGACTTGCGATCATATGGTTGCCGGTTCGAACCCCACCCATTGCACTACCGACGTGAACCCACTCGTAACACAAGCATTTAGCTTAGCACGAGGGGTTAACAAGAATACTAGCAATGTGTGACCCACATCGCTAGTAAGCTTTTTTTTAAAAAAAAAAAAAAAAAAAAAAAAAAAAAAAAAAATCTAATATTTTTTTATGATATTAAACATATACTGCCTCATTAGTCTAGTGGTCCTAGACGCGACTGCTACGATAGACGTCCTGGGTTCGATCCCCAGGTCGAGCATAGTGACATTGGGTTTTTCTATGAAAATCCCAGTAGCAGGTTGGAGTCTGGATTTGTTAATGGCAATATGCTCGCCCCCTATTACATGGGACCTAAAACATACCGGCGAAATGTGGGTGTACATTAGTCCACCTCTGCTAACCCTTCGGGGAATACAGGCGTGATGGTATGTTTAATATTAAACATGTTGTTTGAACTGTAAGCGTCAGAGTGAGTGAATAAATAAATAATGTTTTAAGTTACCTATTTACTCGCGGTTGCTTATTTGGTCATGGCGCCTGTTCTATTGAAACAGAAGACGCAGGTTCGAATCCTGCCCGCAGTCGAATTTTTCCTTCACTAAAATAACTTTATAATCTTACAATCTTATCTTTTTAATCTTGATAAATAATATTTTATCTATTTGTTCCAGGTCCAATTTACGGGAACCTGCTGTCGTCCGGTGGAAAGCCACTGTCGTCTCCTACGGCTCGCCAGCAGCAGCAATTAGCTGCAATACAAGCTGCCAACGCCAGGCGGTTACCACCAGAAGTACCCAAGAGGACCAGCAGTATTACCCTCAAGTGAGTAAACACACTAACTTTTATTTCATTAGAACTCTTTTTAAGTTTAGGTAACAATATCCTACTAATCATATTATAAATGTGAAAGTTTGTTAGGATTTTTCTCGAACCCAGGAGCTCTAGCGTAGCAGTCGCGCTTGCGATCGCTAGACTACTGAGGCTGACTAGGTATATTTTATGTATGAAACTACAATTCATGAGGATAATAGTACAAAAAAACAACCCAGAGAAAACCTTATACAAAAATATATAAATTGTGATATGCTTGATCGTAAAATTTTCGAAAAAAATAATATAAAATCTAACTCGAAAACTAAAAAAAAATTGCGGAACATATATGGGGGTCCAATCGATAGGTATGGTAGTAGCCCCTTTGACCCCGCACCGATTTGACACATTAAAAGAAACACTCTGTACATACATATATTTACTAATCGGTTACTATCGGCCCTACATTGTTAAACTCGCATATCTAATAACATAATTATTGTCTGGACTTTAAAAGAGACCATAATTCTCTGATTTAGTTGCGACGTTTCTTCTCAGAGGTCGTCAGACAGGAAACATCGGCGCCATATAGTAAAAAAAAACGACTTATAAAAGTGTCTTTAAAAGATCTATTTACAGAAATAAACGGTTTAAAATCACTTTGTTTCTCATGGAGAAATAAAATACAAATAAAATAACAAAAATGCGTTGACGGGCAATGTGGGTACTTTTAGAAAATTGTTCACCGGTTTGTAGTTGAGCAAATATAAGGGACGGTTTACATGAAGTTGTTAAATAATATCATTTCATTTCATTTCTATTCCTCAGTGCGGAGAGTCCCGTGTCGTTACGTCGTGCGGAGTGCGGCGCCGTGGTCCGCGGCGGGTCCATGTCCTCCGTGCAGTCCTCGTCCTCCTCCTCCTCGCAGGAACACCGCCATCACTACCATCAACCCTACCAACCTAGGGCACCGGTAAGTCTATAAAACTTTATATACCTGTTAAAACTTTGGTTGAAGACATATTTTCAAGTGAATAACTCAAATATTTTATAGTAGTTCGCATATTATAAGTATGAATTCTTTGACAATTCTCATCATTTTACAATTTCCAAAAAAAAAAAAAATTTATTACACATCAAACTAAACAAATCTATTACAACATGACCTCTCATTGTAAAGGTTTTCTATACAGTAAAAGGTCAGCTTTTGTACATTTTATTGTGTTGTCATGCGTATAATAAAGAATACTATCGAAGTAAATTTATAATGTGCACATAAATGTACAGATAATAACATCATGCTTGTATCTCAGGGCAGAAGGTTGCTGATTAATGGTATGCTTTAGCTCCTATATAAAATCGGGAATTTGATTGGTATTAACCAAACAAAAATGCAAATATCGGCCTGCTGCAGAGAATTTTCTTTTTACCTGAACGTATTTAGTTGTATAATGAGTAAATAATAGAATTTAACAACGACTCAAACAAAGCAAAATTATCACTGTTGCTTAAAAATATTATATTTCGTTCATGAAACCTTTCATAATGGAATGAGCATGTCCCCAACACATCGCATGAACAAGCGCAACCAAATAAAAAAAAAAGCGAAAAGGCTTGAATGTTTTCTTTACAACAAATTAGCAACATAATAATGTTATTTATAAACTTTGTTTTCCGTAATAGCTTGCTGATTTTTTTTCTTGAAATTACAAAACATAAAACTCCAAAAATTTGGTAATAAATTAGATTTTTGGAGTATTTTCTGGGCTCTTTCGATGTTACCTTTCGGAGGTCAGCGATAGGTCCACATTACTAAGAAACTCCCAATAAAACAAAATGGCATGGTCGGCTGCATGTTGTCGTTGGTAAGGCGTGACGTTCCCCGTTCCCCGCACAGGAGGCGCTGGCGGCGCTGGCGGCGCACGCGCCGGACACGTACCAGCACCAGCGCACCGCGTCGGCGTCGGGCGGGTACGAGGCGGAGCGCTACGCCGTGTGGAAGCGCCAGGACGCGCCGCCCTACTACGAGGCGCCGCCCCCGCCCGCCGCCTGCTGCCGCCCGCACCATGACCACCACCAGCACCCGCATCAGCCTCTCAAGGTGCCTCGCCACACAATACCTTCCTGAGCCTTGTGCACCCTTTCTCATTTCCTTATACCTACACCTACATAATCGAAACTACAGTTAGTTCGAAATAAGTAACCGATCGGAAGTTGTCTGCAAGTGGTTTAGAAGTTGTAAATTTTAATAGAAAGAGTCGGTGTAAAGACAATTGGGGTCAATGTTTCACATTTCTAATTATTTTGTTTACTAATTTCGATATTAATGTATTAAAACACTTAATTAAACGATTTTATCAGAACGGCTAACTTCTGACAGGCTTAGTTATTTCGAACAAACTGTACAGTACGTACAGTTTCTTCGAAATAACTAAGCCTTAGCACGCTGTTGGTCGGGATGTCTACATGCCAGCATAAATGGGTCGGCTCGTCCAGGGAAATACTACCCTCCCACAGAATATCGAGTCAGTACTCAAGTAGTAATATGCATGCGGTTGCGTTTCGTAAGTGAGTGAGGGGAGTGTGGAGCCTCGAAAAAAAAGCCTGTCTAAAATTGTCTGCAAGTGGCTTAGTCGTAAATTTTAATAGAAAGAGTCGATGTAAAGACAATTGGGCTCGTAGGTTTCACGTTTGATAATATTTTCTTTACTTATTTCGATATTTATGAATAAAAACACTTAATTTAGCACCATTTTACCAGCGTGGCAGTTCGGAACGGCTAACTTCAGAAAGTGAGTTATTTCGAACGAACTGTACTTATTTGCGATATTTTTTCCAAATTTTCTTTTCGTCACCTAGATCAAAAATAAGACTAACAAAAATTGAGAAACGATCAAATTGAAAACATAAGACCAAAAATGAATTTATTAGTTTTTTTTTAAATCATCGTAGGATCTAGGTGTGCGATTGTACGTCCGGATAATGCCGTCTCAATGACAGTCAATTCGCCGTTGTTTTTAGCAGCAATTAATTTTGTGTTTGTCTACCTATGTTTTTAACCATCCATATTTTGTCAGCTGCACAGCACACTTCTCTATTAGATACACTATACAACGCACTCATTTCCTTCCATTTTCACACTTTAAACTAAAACATCGTCTTGAAGCGTCGGTAGCCTAATGGCTAGGGCGTCGGACTTGCGATCATATGGTTGCCGGTTCGAACCCCACCCATTGCACTACCGACGTGAACCCACTCGTAACACAAGCATTTAGCTTAGCACGAGGGGTTAACAAGAATACTAGCAATGTGTGACCCACATAGCTAGTAAGCTTTTTTTAAGAAAAAAAAAAAAAAAAAAAAAAAAAAAAAAAAAAAAAAAAAAAAAAAAAAACACCAAAACTATGTTCATAGGTATTATCAAAAGTTCAAAACTCATTGAACCAGATTATAAAAGACACACATAAGTACGTCATAATTGGGACAATTTCAACCGTCTTGTCTAATAACTGTTCCTTAATTTGCAGGTGTCCGAAACGGTCCGCAAGCGGCAATACCGCGTTGGTTTGAACTTGTTCAACAAGAAACCAGAACGAGGAATCGCTTACCTGATCTCGCGCGGCTTCCTCGAGAACTCCCCGCGAGGAGTGGCCCGCTTTCTCATCACCAGGAAGGGGCTGAGCAAGCAGATGATCGGAGAGTACTTAGGAAACCTCCAGAATCCATTCAATATGGCTGTGCTTGAGTGAGTTGTGTACCGTGAGACTTATATTTTACTTCCTCTACTCTTTCTGCCGTCCTTCTCCTACCAAACGTTTTCTAAAAGAAGTTTGTCCTTATATTGCAGAAAAATCACATAAATGAGTATTAAAGTATTAATATTAATTCCAACTAATATTATAAATGATAGGTTACTTCTGCATGTATTTTTGTTACGTTTTCACGCCTAAACCGCTGAATAAATTTTGATTAATTTTGGTATTGAGACGTATTTGAGCTTGGAGAACAACATAGAGTGCCTTTTGTGTCAAAAAGTTCTTTGAAATGGTAATAAAACATCAAGCAGTAGCTTTTATAATATAGAAAGACTTTTTAATACTTATGTATTGTCCATAATAACATAATTGCTCTCTTCTTGAAACCTAGAGCTTGTACCAAAACTTTCTTAACCAAATTCTTTGACTTCAACCCACAGGTGCTTCGTAAATGAATTAGACCTATCCGGTATGGCGGTAGACGTGGCTCTCCGTCGCTACCAGGCACACTTCCGTCTTCCGGGCGAAGCGCAGAAGATCGAGCGGCTTGTGGAAGCCTTCGCGAGGAGATACTGCGTCTGCAATACTGACTTCGTGCAGCGGCTTCGGACTCAGGACACGGTGAGTTTTGTTGAAGATCTGTGTTGAATTTTCTTGGAGCAGTAATATTCATGTTATATGATCACTCGACCACTAGATCAAAGGCCGAAGTCGTATCCAAAACACGTTCCTCCAACGTTTCACACGTGCATATAATCTAAAGACCCTTATGACCCGCTAAAGCGGTGAAGTAAAACTTCTTTAGAAAACTTGTATTGAAAACTTGTTTGAACCAACTGTCGATATGAATCGATACGAAATAAGGAGTAAATTACAGACAGGAAATTTTGCCATTTTTCTTTATTTTCCTTCTAGACTATTCGAAACCGATTCTATGAAAAGACTATATATATACTGTTCGGAAATATTTATCGCGTTAATTTACGCATGCACAAACACACCCAAAAAAAGCTATTTCGCAGCGGTAGATAGTTACCTCAATTATTGTGTCATGTGAGGCAAGTTTTACTTCTCTATGAGAAAGCATTGCTCCCAAATAATCCGTTTTCAAGGCCACAAAATTATGTTTTCATCTTTTCCTACAGATATTCGTGCTAGCCTTCGCAATCATAATGTTGAATACGGATCTCCATACACCAAACTTGAAGCCAGAAGCGCGGATGTCCTTGGAGGACTTCGTTCGCAACCTCCGCGGTATCGACGACTGTGGGGACATCGATAAAGACATGCTAGCGGGCATCTACGACAGGGTGAAAGCCAGCGAGTTTAGACCCGGCAGCGATCACGTCACTCAGGTAAAAAGAGCTCTAAATATAATGGTTATAAGAACTAGAAGTCTGGATACACTAAGTCGACTTAGTTTTCAACTTCAGGTTTTCTTCTTCACTTGTTTGAGCATATTTGGGAACCAAAAATGAACCCTCTTAGGCCACAGCAACATCTTAGAAACTAGTCTCAATAGATATAAGAAAATCTTATTTACCTATATAAACAGCTAAGAAGAAGCCTCGTGCCTCTTCGGTCACCGTTGCCCATGTTGTACAAGCCACATCGACCTAAGCTTAACTTTTTATTTATTCTTCCAGGTGATGAAGGTCCAAGCCACGATAGTTGGCAAGAAACCTCATCTAGCCCTGCCGCATCGGCGACTGGTCTGTTACTGTCGCCTATACGAGATACCTGACATACACAAAAAGGAGCGCCCTGGAGTGCATCAGAGAGAGGTATGTTACACATTTACATTGTCAAGTGATAGTTCAAGTTCAAATAAGGTTTTACAAGTATTTATGAAACATTATGACTCTAGTTGCATGGTTCCAAAAAGTTGATCCGATGGATCCGAATCCGGCAAGAAACTCCATGGACACTCTTTTAATAAAGCGTGTTTTAATAAACATTATTCACTGGTACAGTGAGGTGTAGTGAGGTGAGTAGGGTGGGTCAGGTAACAGCTATAACCCACTGTACATGATGGCAATAAGAGAATGTGAGGACATTGGAAGTTAATGTCATGATTATAAAAATCATAAATAACAGGCTCCCACCGTCTGAGAACTTAATGTCATCATGAAAAGTATTTACAGGAATATTAGAATTTTGATAATCATACCATTTGTCTGTGTTCCAGGTGTTTTTATTCAACGACCTGCTGGTGATCACGAAGATCTTCAGCAAGAAGAAGTCATCAGTGACGTACACGTTCCGTCAGTCCTTCCCGCTGTGTGGAATGCTGGTCAATCTCTTCTCCGTACCACGTGAGTACTTTATAAAACAAACATGTTAATTTTGAACGCCCCTTGAAACCTCCAATCGGTATGAGTCTTTGGAGACGGGGTTTCAGTTGGTCTTCACATCCGGAGATTTTAAATTGGTCTTCCAACTCTTTCCAAACATAGAAGGAAATCGGGAACGTGCGAGATAAAACTAACGACCATATCTACCATTTCGCTTGTATTTCCCGATGGGTTATGTAGAGGTACACACATCTCTGGACACTCACAATTCGTCGTTATGTTAAACGGGCGTGACCCTTTTGCCATTGTCCGGTCACAAATTCAAACCCCGAGCTGCCACTGAGAATTTCATATAAAATTGAGTAAGACCGCGCTTGTGAATCGAACCAAGGAGCATGGCAGTTGCTCTTTCGACCACTAGACTAATGAGGCAGTCGAAAACAGTGTAATGAGACCAAAAATGAATATTCCAATCTTTCAGATTACCCATTCGGCATCCGACTATCGCGTCGCGTGGACGGGCGGCGGCTGGCGACGTTCAACGCCCGCAACGAGCACGACCGGTGCAAGTTCGCTGAGGACCTGCGCGAGAGCATCGCCGAGATGGACGAGATGGAGGCCATGAGGATCGAAGGGGAACTCAACAGGGGGAAGGGAAGAGGAGGTGGCAATAATGCCAGGAATGGTCAGTATGATATTTAATGTAACCTTTGCCATGATAATACTCAAAACTCATTATTTTATATAGGTTTTTATTATTAATTTGTAAATCATTCCGCTCGCGGGTTCACTGGCGTGGATTATACGGATACTCCACGCGGGCGAAGCCGCGAGCGGAATTATTCTTATCATTTTACGGGATAATATATATTCTATGTCACTCAGTTATCTGAGATCTGATGATTCGAAAATCCTCTCCCTATAAATTTTTTTTTTTACTAATCTCTTTAATTTATTCAAACAGTGATGGAGAACAGAGACAGCGGTGTGGCCGACGTTGAAATTGATCACCAACAGTGTATGGACCACGTTCATATGCATGGGTGAGAATTAAACATAATTATTCCGAACATTATGTTCTTACAAGTTCTAGTGTTTTTGGACGATGGCTATCACAAACCTTCCTCCCCGCACGTAGGAGATTTTTTTTTATGGGATAACCCGGCAAACGAGCAGGCGAGCTACCTGATGGTAAGTAGTCATCGCCGCTCATGGACATCTGCAAAATCAAAGGAGTTGCAGATGCGTTGCCGAGCCTACTTAAGGAAAAGGGAAGGAAAGGATAAAAGTAGAAGTAAATGCACTACTACTACTACTACTAGAAAATTAGAAAGAGTATGCGCTGTGGTACAATCTGATGGTCTAACTGTCAAGCATACTTGACAAATATGATTTTTTCGCGCTTATAACAAGCAATTACATCTTCATATTGCTTGATGAAATATTTTTGAAAAATGCTTCTTAAGCAAAACATTTAGGGAGGAGAGGGTTGGTTACACTTTACCTTTAAGATGGGTGCCAAATTGTTTTACTGTATGTATGTATGAGCCAACACATAATATTGACGAATGATTTTATTGGTCACGGTGAAACCTAATCCTATGATCATTAAAGAAACTCATACCTAGCAATATATATGAATGTGTGTTAATTCCAGTGTGTTGGTGCCCCCTCCGCCGTCGTGCCCGGCGCCGGCGGCCCCGCGGCTGGCCCAGCACCTGGCCCAGCACCCGCCGCCCACCAGCATCATCAAGCGGAACGTGCTTAGCAACTCGCTCGTCGACATCAACGACCCTGGTAACATATGCACACAATACATATCGATGGCCCCACAGAATAAACGTGTAACTCAAAAACCACAACTTTTCAGGAAAAAATAAAAACGATTAAACTTGAATAACTGTTGTTTGGAAGTATATAGGGTTAAACAAATTATATCAAATTAAAGATAAAAAAATATATTATTACATTAGATTTTTTATTTATTTTTAATTTAAACGGTTTTCCGACAATTTATGAAAAACCATTTTATTTTTTTATTCTTGTTAATTTCTATGACTAGATAACAGTAAACTTTCATTACACGGTTATTCGTGTAAAGTGTCAACAAACAAAATTAATAATATTATATTACACTATTATTCGACAGTAATCAAGTTTCTTTAATACCTAGTTACAAGCATAAGCACGATTGTTTACAGTAACTTACTGTATTGTTTGATTATTGTAAAGATAAAATGCATTTATATCAATGTTCATAAGATCGATTCTCATTTATGTAATATACTTTTGTTATTGCATGGTGTAATAGTGTAAACTTCATCAATTAAGTGAAAGGTTGAAATAAAAGAAAAAGGTTTAATAAAATAAGAATATAATAAAGTAACTATCAACTTGCATAAAAACTAAATAATAATCACAAAGTAAACAACTTAAATCTCTTTCATGATTAGGAAATAGCTACCTATTAGCTTGAACTGATAACAAAAAAAAAACTAATCATATCGTAATCTGAAATACTTAATCTTCTAATTTCCGTCACTATCATTGGTGACAGAGATCGAATTGTCCAAAGGAACTAAGTTTCTATAAAAAGTTTGGTAATGGTCTGGTATGGCTCGTGAATCACACAAACTTATCAAATCCTTATGTAAAGGGAGAGAGAGGTATCTTTTGTTATTTAAATAACTATCAACAAAATCACCTACTTATAGTTCTTGCCTATGACATAGACATAATTAGTAAGTTAATAAAAGAAAATCAGGATTTTCATGATGACAATCAAATGACTACTTTTATAATTTTTCGGTGCCAGATATATCTCCAGTTTTCAAGACAGATCATACTTTAAAAAGTAAGATTAAAGTCAGCTATGCAACAGCTTCGTTTTTTGTTGTCTTGGCTTAAATGAATAGGTAAGTGAAGATAAGAGTTACCTTCTTATGTAAATATTTTTAACAAGAATAGGTACTTACTTTCTATAATGCCAAGACGTAACTCTTATTTAATAATAATAATAACAACTACAACTCTCAGATTCTATAAACCTGAGATCACTCTCCGCAACTGATACCTACAAATACCTGGGTATGTCAGAGGGGTTAGGCATTAACGGGGCTGACATGAAACAAACGTTACAGGAGCGCTTCTTCGGCCGCCTGAAAAAGGTACTTAATAGCTCTTTGTCAGGCGGCAACAAGGTGCGCGCCTTTAACGGTTGGGTCATGCCGGTCCTGATGTACTCCTTTGGCATACTCAAGTGGACCCAGACGGAGTTGGACGCCTTGGATAGGAGAGTCCGGTCGCTGTTGACCGCAAACCGGATGGATTCATCCGGTTTGCGGTCATTAGAGACGAACGTGGGTGATGACCCACGTTCGTCTCTAATGAGGCTGTACATCCCGCAGAAGTGCGGGGGTCGAGGTTTTTTAAATGCTAAGACCCTCCACAACCGGAAGATATACAGTCTCAGAGAATATTTTCTCAAGGCTGACGTGGGTATGCACCGAGATGTGGTCGCAGTGGACAAGGGACTCACCCCGCTATCTTTGGCTAAAGAGAACTGGCGCAAACCTGTGGTGCTTAGTACCAACGACCGCAAGGAAGTATGGCAGAGCAAGGAGCTTCACGGACGCTTTTTCCGTGCCCTTCATGGGCCCGACGTAGATTTTCTAGCGTCCGTGGCCCGGCTACGCTTCGGAGACCTCTTCGGGGAAACCGAGGGTTCGGTCTGTGCAATTATGGATGAAGTTATGCTGACGAACAACTACCGGAAGTATATCATGAAGGACGGGACGATCGACATATGTCGGGAATGCCATTGTCCCGGTGAGGCATATTACTTCTGGGTGTTCTCGTCTAGCTCACGGCGAGTATTTGCACAGGCATAACCAAGTGGCCAGGATTATCCACCAGCAACTTGCTTTAAAATACGGCCTTGTGGATTCTGAGGTACCGTATTACAAGTATGCGCCCGACCCAGTTCTCGAGAATGACCATGTCACGTTGTACTGGGATCGATCTATTATCACTGACAGGACTATTGTAGCCAATAAGCCTAATATAGTGGTAATAGATCGATCAGCGCGCCGCACAATGATTATCGATGTCATCGTCCCGCATGACGAGAACCTCGTGAAGGCTGAGAGTGAGAAGCAGTTGAAATATCTCGACCTTGCTCACGAGGTGGTCGCCATGTGGGATGTGGACTCGGCCATCATTGTGCTGATAGTCGTTACAGTCAATGGACTTATCGCCAAGAGCCTCGACCAACACCTCAGGAGGCTCGAGTTGGGTGGCTGGGTTAAGGGCCTGACTATGCATAAACTTTAACTATTAAGACCAAAACACTAGTATTTGAACACTTAATGCTATAAACAATCCGATTAAATACCGTAGGAGGCAATGCAATACTTTAATTTTAAATAAAAATATATTTTAAAACTTTCATTCCACAAAATGACACATTAGGAATATAAATTGAGTGCGTCATTACACGAATAAACGAGTAAGCTGCTATTATACAAACTCGAAGAAGTGCACAAGTCCTCTCAAACGTTTGCTTGTTTTAACACGTTTATTCGTGTGAACTCGGGGACCTAAAAAGCGTTTAACAATAGCATATAGTTTTATTCTTGTGATATAATTGCATGATTTTTCCCTAGAATAAAGGAATCAAATGATATAATAGGCGTATATTTAAGTCAAAAATTAATACAAAAAATTGAGAAGGTGCTGCATAGGTCAAAAAAACGAAAAATGCAATAAAAAAATATTTGTGTAAGAGCTCTTGCACGTTTATTCTGTGGGGCCATCGATATTTGTACGGTGGCCAGCACAATATGTCAAATTTTCTTGTCAGATTTTGAACTTTATTTTCAATAACTTAAGGTTAAAAATCATTTGGAGAAATTTGACAGTTTGTACTTAAATTTTTCGAAATAACTAACTCTACTTTTTTTTTTAATCATTTCGATATCTTGTCTGTCTCATTAGTCTAGTGGTCCTAAGCGCGACTGCTACGCTAAAGGTCCTGGGTTCGATTCCCAGTTTGAACAAAGTGTTATTACGTTTTTCTACAAAATTCTCAGTAGCACCTCCCACCGGCGAGCCTATTGCCGTTAACCGAGTACAAATCCAGACTACAATTTCATAGGAAAACCCCATTACACTTTGCTCGACCCTGGGGATCGAAACCAGGACCTCTAGCGTAGCAGACTAGCAGTCGACGTACCCCTTGAAGCGTGATGATGATAATGATTTTCTTACAGTGGCACTGGCTGCGGAGCGGCTACAGCGTCGTGGGTCAGTAGGGTCCCTGGACAGTGGGATGTCGGTGTCTTTCCAGCAGGGAAGCCGCAATGCACTGCACGCCACCTCGCCCAGGCATCCTAACGAACAACGATCGCCAGGTAAATAACAAAAAAAAATGACAGAAAAGAAGTACAAACATACCGGCAAACAAACTCTTCATAATTATCGGAGCAATTAGGGAAATTAAACTCTTGATGATCTCAATGGGACAAAAAATCTTTCAAAATGACAGCTATTCGGTGTTCCTATTCAGTGTTCATTCTAGCCATTTAATTAATTTTTTTGGTAGTTTTTTTTTTTTTTTTTTTTTTTTTATGGGATAACTCGGCAAACGAGCAGGCGAGCTACCTGATGGTAAGTAGTCATCGCCGCCCATGGACATCTGCAAAACCAAAGGAGTTGCAGATGCGTTGCCGAGCCTATTAAGGGAAAGGGAGGGGAAGGAGAAAAGGAGAAGAAAGGGGATTGGGGGAGGAATTGGGCCTCCGGCCCTCTCGCTCACCGAACGAAGCGCAGTAACGAATCGCTACTACTCGGACGTCGGTCTTCTGCGAGAGTGTGGTACTTCCCCGGTCAAGCCGGCCCATTCATGCTGCAAACAGCGTGGCCCTACCACAACATAGTTCAGATAATTTTTAAACAGTTTATTCGCTCCGATATATTTGATGCTGTCTGTACAACACTGCCTAACTGTTAAACCGCTAAACACGTTGTTGTTGTTTTGTAGTCAAGAATTTTATAAACACGTGTTCAACAGGTCCTTAACTTTTTTGTAGTAAGATTAATAAAACTAGCGCTTAGTATCAATCTCACGTAAGTCCTTAATTAATTAATTCCTTGTTTTTATTTCCAGGTCGCCTATTCGGTGGCATTGGCGGCATATTCCCCGGACGCATACGTAAATTAAGCGCGTCCGGAATTCCGGACTCCAAGCACGGACAAGTCGGAAAGAGCACCGAAGTTTAAACACATCTCACCGGTAAAAATCGTTATATTTTAAATTTCGAACGGATCCTGATTGGTTGAATTCAATTTCCGAACGTTTTAAGAAAGCATTCGGGAAAATTCGTTTCCCTTAACGATTTTGAGCAAATTGTATTGCTCTAAGAGGTGTTTGTCGAATAATTCTTACGAATGTAATATTTGATTATTTAAATGGTCGGGTACCTCATTTTTAAGTGCCATCTTAATTTTCAAAGCACTCTTTAATAATTATGGGATTGAAGTTTTCGTAGTTGAACACTGATTTTAATTTCACTTTATAATAATATTCACAAATTATATTTTAGAATAGATGGGATACAATTCGACCAGTAATTGGACAGCGTCCTTAGTGGGGATCGTCTTCGGAAACTATAATTTACACTAGTTTCCATGAAGATCATACAATGATTTTGCGGAAATTCTATTGTGAATATTAACTATTCGCGTCTATGCCTCAATATGGCATTCTGAACATTATAATTTTTACGCTCGTAAAAATCTGTTTCAATGACAACATTTTCGCCTTTACCACTTTAGCCATATGTAGCGTTTTGGCTACAAGTGACATTTAAATACAAGTGACATAAAACTAAGGGTGGCATTTTCGCTTCGTGTGAAATTTGACCACTGGATATTTTGGATAGGTACACGTGGCATAATGTTGGCTACATTTGACATAAATCACGTTGGCTGTTTCACAACACACGATATTTCAGCCACGGTTGATATCTTAGCTACAAGTGACATTTTCGCTACAACTGATATTGTGTATGTACGCGGTTCTATCAGGGTAGGTTACGGTTGGGGTGCATTAGGGGTGGTTTTGGATAATTTGTATTAATTATACATTACATTTAGTGCCAACTGTACGGTACTTGAATTTCTAATGACAATCATACATTTGACTGTGTGTAACGGATGTGGAAAAACAAGAAAAAAAATACATTAAAATAAAGTATTATGGACATGCTACATAACATTAATTTAAAATATATAGCCAGCATTCACTAATATATTTTTCTCATAAATGAAAATAATTATATAATTGTAGCTTTTCAAACAAATTAGACGAATAATTACATTTTATTTTCATAGAATCATTATTAGGAAAGGTCTCTAAATACACGATAATAAACCTCATTTGTAAAAAAAGAGGTATTATAACGAAAAAGTAAGGTTATTCGTATGAATCGAAGATAATGTGGGTCCACGTTTTGGATGTAGAAAATATATTCTTAGATGTTGAAAATCGCTACTGATACTATCCCTGTGTATACATATCTCATTATTTTATACAATTAAATTCGTTTTGACTTTAAAAAAATATTATAAATTTTAAAACTTTCTCTAGTAAGTTTTTTCCGTAATTATGCTACTATAATCATAATTTTTGAGCAACCATTGGTCAGTAACCATTATTTACCAGGGATAGTGAAGTATTCTCGAGTCTTGCTAGAGCTAAATATTGAAATACTGGTCAGAACAGAGAAACTATGTTGAGGCAATTTATTGAATTTTGAATTGCTTGATACATTAACATATTAGATTCACATTAAAAAATAATTTTCATTGCATGTTACCAACCATAAAGTATTATAAAGATTACTTTAATGATATAAAGAGAAATTTTATTATCTTAGATATCATGATATTTTCTTTAGAATAAATTGTACATACGTTTGGAATAGCGAATGCAATAGAGATTTTAAAGTACACAAAATATTCTTAATTTCAGCACAAAGCAATACTTACATTATACATCACAGTTAAAAATATATTTATAATAAAATAAAAATACGAATTTATTCACTATTGTTGATGAATTTTATTAGATTAGGCGATTTGAGAAATTTTAAAATAGGGTAGTACCTTTTTCTCATGGCATGAATTAAAGAGACGATTTAGTCTTCGAAGTTGGTCCATTTCCGATTGTCCATAAAAATCTATTACAAAGAAAATATAATAATATTAAGAATTACCTATATCTTCCAAAAATATGTACGATTTTCTGTATTGGACTATATACATAAAGGCTGCTTTTGTTTTTTTTTATGAGTGAACTTTGCAACGTATAATGTATTACCTAACGTTACCGATTCGACTTTTCCTTGGATTTACCGTAACTTATAACTAAATAGTGATAAGCATGTAATGTAATGAATGGCCGGCCTTACACGTAAGATCACGTGTGCACGTGCGTTATATTACGCCCACGTACGTGTACAGACGTGTGGACAAGTGTTAGAAAATGTTGTGATTTTCACTGCAATTATTAAAACTTCTAAATGATCTAAAATGAGTTAATACTACCGTGAAAATATAATAATGCCCATTCGAGGAGAAAAACGTAATTTTTTTTTTTTTATTATTGTTCATAAAACATTTTTTGACACTCGTTTCTCACCAGCCTTATACATTCATAATTCGTATCTGTATCTATTCTTAAAGCAAACACAGGCCTGGAGTTATCTCCAAAAATCAAAAAGATATCGAAATATCGAATGTATAAAGCGTGTTTGATTAGGGTTGGCTCAGTCGAGGCCGAGCGTAAATTTCCGATTACTACATCCGATTTTCTTAATGAGTTTTCAATATTCAATATGGTTATCTGAGGTTCAAAATCATCATAACTAGTGTATATTCGATTCCACTGTTCGCTAATTCGGAATAAGTGATATTTTTTTCAACAAAAAAATACAGAAATTAAACTTTACGTCTTTCTTAATTGATGATTTTATTTCTATATGTTACTTGCTATTTCAAAGATGTTAACCTTATGACAATTGTGTGTAGAATTTGAACTTAATATGCGATTTTTAATCGGCAGTGTGCGCCCGGTCTGTAAAATGTTGACTAATCTAATGTAGCTACTGTTGACTTTGTACCGGTTATTTAGGCATGTTATTTCTACTATTTGATACGAAGGTAGATAGAGAAAAATAAACGACTCTTTATAAGCGGTGGAAATTATGGGATAGTTCAGAACTTCTATTAGTTGAATAGTCTAAAAAATGTCAATGTATGGTTAAAATTAATACTGATGTTACGGAAAAATATAATAAATTTGGTAATATTGGTCAATATAAATGATTAAATTTCACAGATTTATTTATTTTGTGTCATCGATATTAAGTTTAATGCATTCTTATTTCGATATAATTATCCAGAATTGAGCTGTCCATTGTATTTGATTCTGAATCTCTACTCATTATAATATTTTGTGTTTGTTTAGCAATATTTGTACAGTCGAGCACACAGTTAAATTATTTTTTCATTCAAGAATTTTTTTTAACTTTTCTATTCTAACCTCTATGGAACAAGGCTTCAATAAATTTTTGAATCGTTTGTGCGAGCGACTGTACCAAAGTGTACAAGTGTTACAAATTCAAAACTTTCCTAGTTCTTAAAAAATGTAATGCATGACAAATTGAAAGGAATTGATGTAAAAAGTTTCTTCGTTGGATTTTAATCCTAATGTCTATTGTAATAACTATCTTTTTGAATAAAAAAAAATCCCATAAAGTTTTGTCAAGAGACGCCAATGTAATGTTTGTAAGCGTGTTTCAAGCGAGATGCGTCTTAATTTTAATAGTAATATGATATGGTTTTATGTAGACGTGGTGTATTTCTGCTTATCATGACTATTTATTTACATACGGATCAAAATTATTCGTCCTAATATTTTTCTTGCCTTGGCACAAATCACTGGTACTTTTAAATATAAATACATAGGTACCTACAATGTTATCAATCACATCCCATAATGTTTTACAGGATATATTTAACATTTTATATGTATATTCAAATATTGTAATAACATTTTGTCTTATCTGTAAAAACCATGGTAATTATATGAAGAAATACACCATCTCGCTTGTGTGTAAAGAATATATTGTTCGAATCGCTTTTGTAGATTTCGCTTGACGCCAAAGATGTTATAATTCTTGTGTTCAAATCTCAATGAACCCTAATTTTAAACAATTGTCTTAAATTGTTTGTAATTACGATAATTTCGGAGTTAAAACGCTTCAGTTTGAATATATTTCCAAGTAGGCAGTACGGTTTTATTCATAAATTTATGAATAAATATTAAATAACTTCGACTATAATTTTTATAAAATTTAAGTGTGACATTGCAATTGATTTCAAGTGTTTCACTTAAGGCATTAATTAATTCTTTGATAAATATAGTATAATATAATTTATGAATAAAACTGTACAAAATTTATAATTAGTTGTAATAGATTTAAGCGGTTTTCAGTTCTGTAACATACACCTACTAACTTATTTCTATGTATGTATATTGAAGAGGTTTTTCTAATATATATTCTTTAGTTGGAAGTTGTTAAAAAAAGTTAGATTATAAGCAATAACGCGTTTGCGTCTACATGTTGTATCATATTGAAGTTGTTGAGAGTTGCTACAACTAAGTCACTTAATAATAGTTTTATTTAAAACATAAAACGAGAATGTATTTATTTATTAAATATGAATTAACATTCATGAGTAGTTTGTTGTTTCATTTTTTATGATGACACCCTACGAATAGATGATACCCTTATCACAATTATATTTAAACTATTTTTTTATGGGATAACTCGGCAAAAGAGCATGCGAGTCACCAGGTAAGTAGTCATCGCCGCCCATGGACATCTGCAATAACAAAGGAGTTGCAGATGCGTTGCCAAGGAAAAGGGAGAGGAAGGGGACTGAGGAATTGGGTCCCCGGCACTCCACATTCACCGTACGACAAGCAACAGTATGCATACAGCGATTTGAAGTCGATGTTCTGTTATTTATTTATTTCATGTTGGTATACAGACATGGCAGCAAGACACTACTACTATTGTTGTCAATGCTTAAACAATGCTGAAACAAATCGAGTAGTAGTAGGTATGAGATTTTAAATAGGATATAGGTACCTTAAAGTCTTCATAACATTGAGACGATTTTGTCTCTTCAAGCAAATTATTAGAAAAATAATTCATAAGACGTCGTTTGCAAACAGAACGTGGGTATACGCTGCGCGTAAAAGTCCCTTAAAATTAGAATGAAAATAAAAAAAAAAACCTGAAGAATATAAGATATAGGAGAGATAATGGTATACAATAGGATATTCTTTATTGCACCAAAAACTTATTCAAAGTACAGTTTTATAAGTTAAAGAATCAAACAATGGGTAGACTGGTCGGTAAAATATTTCTTCCTACAAGTTGTCCTTACTAAATCGAATCGAGGTCGAATTTTTCTATTGGTTTTTTTTTCGTCGCCTTTGAAAATTTTTAGCAAGCTTTTACGACAAATAAAAAATTCTTAAATTTGCTGATATTAAATGAATTTTATTACTATTTTTTTGAAATAATATTATTTCGAAAACTCAGAGGGGCATGCCAGTCGCCACACTACGCTATTATTGCTTCGTAATAAAAAAAGAAAAATACAAAATTACATCAAATCAATTCTCCCTTTCGACCGTGGTATCGGAATGTGTATAAGTTGGTAAAAGCCGCAGTGGATCTGACAACGGCACAACAGCACTTGTGGGTGTTCGCCCCTCTAAGCCGTGCTTAGCTCCGGAACGAACCTACGACCCGTAGTTATACGTATATAGGTAATAGTAAACGTCATGAGTTTTCTAGGCAAGTGGAACAAAAATTGTAGAGTAGCTATTCAAACTAAAAAAAATATTCTTTCGTTTAAGTTTCGTCACGTCTCAGCCCGTACCATGACGTGTAATTGACATTGATAGATAGGGATGTAGCTCTATAGATGAAATAGCGCTCTTTCTCTCATCCTAAAAATTACCACATTGGTACGGCCCGAGATCATAGGACTTGCTCTGAGATTTTTGATCAACTGGTATGTAATGTGAAAGGTCTTGAACTTGATCTTGTATAAAGGCACGATATTTCGAACTTATTGTAGCAACTATAGACGTACAATATGTGTCTTTGTACAAATTGGAGTGATTTTTGATAAAAAGGCACTGACAAAGCATACCTACGACTGTCATGGTGTGATATATATGCGAGTCATATCCAACTTTTATCCTTACCTAGGACAAACAGCAATGTTACCTGCTTATGCACTACTTTTCATCATCGCCATGAAAAACGACAGTAGCACTGAATCAAACAAACGTAACTATTATTGGATTAGGTTCGCCGAGGAGATGTTGGTGAAGTAATATCATTTTTTTTTAAATTTAAACAAAGTTGTACGATGGTGCCCAGGATCATAGACCGAGGGATATGGAAGGGGCCTTACCTCTGCAGTAGAACCCAAAAAATGTTACCCTAAAAATATATTAAAGATAGGTCATTAACCTTATTTTTTTCAATTTTAGCTAACTAATTCATATATTCCATGAAGTATTTTTGTAAGACAGCTCTACGGATTTCTCTGTTCTGTACAGGCAAGCGCGTGCCCGGTCGTTCAGTCCAGTACAAGTGACCACGTGACAATAGTTACAGGCTTCAGCGACAACAACTATCTAGCCAAATTCAATTAAAAACTGTATTTTTCAGCGACTATGAAAATTGGAACATATTTTTCGTGAATGTAAGTTTTTCAGTGTATTTTTTTTGTAATTATTGTTGCCTGATAAACAATTGTAAAGTTGTTGATCATGAATAATCTGAACCTTCACTTCAAATTATCTAGAACAGGGCCAGATTATATTGTGCTAATATTTTGAGTATATAGTTATTATTTTACAAAATAAATGTACCTATCTACAGTAGAAAAGCTTGAAGTTGTACCCTTAATAGTGATATAGTTGTGATGAATTTAAAATTAATTCTCAGATCATAATGTATTTATGATGTCAGTTCATTACAAAGAGATTTAAATAATAGTGAGCGGACATTGGTGAAATTTTCATTAAAAAAAAATCCCGGTTTAATTTGTTTTCTCTTTATTAGGCTTACATCTAACAGCGACAGATCGAATTAGACAGAGAGATTATTATTTATTAGCAAAAAGTTAGAAGAAGTATAATTACGATTTGGTTCCTGATGTCGTATGTCTTGTCCATCGCTAGTAAAATTTAAATATCATTGGTAAATTTAAGTCAGTAGGTACATAAAGTCAATCTACTGTATCCTCAAAATGACTCAGGAACTAATCGTTTACCATTTAATTAGTTACGTACCTGGTACTGTCGAATTTCTGAGCAAAGATTTCTTCCTAAGCACTATACGGGTATTATACACCATTTACCTATCATTCCACTGTGTCAACAATTTTTCTGTCATTGCTTCCGTTTAATTGCAATATAACATTCACACATTAATTGTTTAATTCACAAAAACTAACACGTAAACTGATCGCAAAAAAAACATAATATAAAAACTACTTAACTATTTATTGAATAATTAACGCGGCTAAAACATTGGTATTAAAATGACAACAAGATAATGATTTCTCAACCCGTAAAACCTTTTTTGAATTGCGCTACCACATTAATCACTGTTTAAAAACTTATTTCCGAACGCATTTCCCGCCAATTTTCATGTCAAACTTAAACTTTTTGGCGGTAAAATTGCGTGCCTCGCGGCGCGAACTAAACGGTACCGTTGCAACAAGTCAATAGAAATACAACACAAATTATACTCATTTAGTGGTAATTTAATAAACTTAACTAAATTAAAGGCATTTAATTCAATTTAAGTGAGTCGTCGACGCTCGGGGAGGGTCATCCACCTTGGTGAGGGTATTGTGTTACTTGAACCAACGGTTATTGATACGTAAATATTATTTTCTAAATCCTTTAACTTTTAGCTTCTTCTAATTATGGTGCAGGCAATGGCATACTAGCTCTAATTGTCTCCGGCTTTGCTCCTGTATACGACTAGTAAGCATTTAATCTGAAACCAACGGTGATGATCTTTTCTTTTAACGGATCTCCGTACAACAGTCAGTTAAACAAACAGACAAACGGAATTGAATTCCAAAATTACTTTTTTGGGATCGGAAGTCGTACTTTTCGTCGACTAAGTTCTAAGGGTAGCAGTCATAACTATAGATGCTTCAGGTCCTCTTAAAACAGGCTACGAAATTATATTGAAAAATCTCGTCCAACTTTCTATTGTAACAGCATGTGGGCCAAAAAAAAAGGAAACAGGCTCAGACCTTGTTTTGAACAATTCATGGCACAAAAGAAACTTATCCTATATTAACAAGCTCTCTATTTTCGTGTTAGCCTTCTGTCGCACCTTTTTAATGAGACAAACAACAAACGGCAAAGGATTGTAGCCTGGAGACTCTTTTTATAAGATGAAAGAAATAAAGAAACAGAAAAGCATACGAGCTGCCTGATGGTAAAGCTTGGTAAATTGTAAACAAATATCAGCAGGGTGTACACAGCATGCTTTTCAGGCGGCTAACTCCGCCAAACGTGACGCGCTTCGCCTACTGCGGCCATTGTCTAATCAGGCAGCGGTCTCCTCAAGTTAGCCGCCTGACCAGACGGTGGCCTTAATAGATAGCATGTTCGAAAAGGATCCAAGGCCAGGCCTGGCCTTCTGGAATGGTCCAGTGGAAGTTGGACAACAGCTTGGCACGGCAAAACCGTCAACCGTCCGTATAGTCATATAGGGCAAGAGAAGGCAAGGAATCCGATATACCCTGCCCCTTCCTCTCCAGGTGGCAGACGATACATGTGGATTTTCCGCACCCCAAAAAAATAAAACAAAAAACGTTATAGACAGCGACATCACTTCCGAGTTCCAGTATGACCAGTGGTATTACTCGCACGTTATCATCTTGAGACTTGAGTTGTTACCTAAACCTAGTAATTTCACTGGCTATGTTAAACCTGGTATTCATTAACAGCCTAAGCAGTGATAGCCTGATATGACCATTGGACTGCTAAGTCAAAAATCTGAAGTTCAAATCTAAGGCACGCTCCTCTTACTATAAGTAATCATGTGCGTATTAATTATTACTTGCTTAAAACGGTGAAGGAAAACATCGCGAGGAAATTTGCATGCGCGCCGTCGAGAAAATCTCTGGCGTGTGAAGTCAACCAACCTACAGTAGGCCAACATACTAGCCTAGTGGTCTATAGCCTAATCCCTTCCACTTTGAGAGGAGACTACTCAGCCGTGGGACAGTAAAATAGATTGATGAAGAATAAGTAACATACAGAAACCAGCCTTGTAAACGTTAACCTCACCTACATAAGCATAGTATACAATGAAAGAGACAACAAGATGGCGCATGTGCATTGCTACCTAATTACATAAATTATAGAGGGCGAATTATAAGCACTTTCTTTTATATGTAAAAGATGGAGGAATCCTTGGACGGTCGCGAGAGTGGCGCAGGCGCAAGCGGGTTCGACTCCGCGGCCATTTTGAACGATGACGTGTCACCTACCACCAGCTTCTGCTACAACATACCAAATCTCTTTAATGGGTGAGTAGTAGTTTGGTTTGACTTTAAAAAAGAAGGGAGTTCTTAATGTTAATGTTCGTAATGTTGACTGCCTCATTAGTCTAGTGGTCCTAAGCGGGACTGCTACGCTAGAGGTCCTGGGTTCGATCTCCAGGTCGAGCAAAGTGTTATTGGGTTTTTCTATGAAATTCCCAGTAGCAGCTCGGAGTCTGGATTTGTGTCCGGTTAATGGCAATAGGCTCGCCCCCTATTACATGGGACCTAAAAACATAACGGTGAAATGTGGGTGTACATTAGTACACCTCTGCCTAACCCTTCGGGAAATACAGGCGTGATGGTATGTTTTTTTTTTGTTTGTGTGCTTACTTGTACTTATAGTGACTTAAGTTGTAGGGCGTAGGTTCGATCCCAGACGGGGCGCTATACTTTGTGTAAATTATATTTTCATCACCGGAGGAGTGCGCTGCTTCAGAACTGGAACTGGAACCAAAAATTCAAAGACATGTGACGTCTGTCATGTGACAACCCGCACTGGGCCCACGTGGTGAATTACGGCCCACTCACTCTCACCGAGAGGAGGCCTGTGTCCCTGCAATGAGAATGCTATGTTAGTTTGGTCGTTAGCTGACCCTCGCAAAATACTTGAAATCAATTTAATTTTCCTAAAATGTAAATTATGTAAGCCAACTCAAAGGTCTCGAGTTCGAATCCAAGGCACGCACCTCTGTCTTTTCGAAGTCATGTGCGTATTAATAATTAATTATCACGCGCTTAAACGGTGAAGGAAAACATCGTGAGGAAACCTGCATGCCTAAGAGATTTTCTTGACGGCATGTGAAGTCTGCCAATCCGCAGTAGGCTAGCGTGGTGGACTATAGCCTAATCCCTCTCGTTCTGAGAGGAGACCCGTGCCCAGCAGTGGGACAATGTAATGGGTTGACGATGTAAATTATGTTACAACAGTAAACTTTATAGACGATAGATGTTAGTTTTACTTATACAGTTGAATGTTCTAAGCACGGTTCTTTTCCTCCCAGATTTCTGATTGAATAGAATACTGCTATTCCTCCAATATTCCTTTGTTACTGTTGTAACTTGTAACACCACAATAACAACCAGAATTGTATTGTAGGGGAATTTGTTACGTCGTTTCTTTTTCCCACCAAACACACTACAGTTTGTTCGAAATAACTCGGTTAGTCTGAAGTTAGTCGTACCAAACTGCCGTACTGGTATAATTACTTTATTAATGAGAGTAGGGTTCTTATTTGTATATTACAATTATTTCACAGGCTCACCAATACACCAAGCACTAGCCTCTCCTATGTCTTCCATAATCTCTCATGACATATGTTTATATCAGGCAATGGTCACACTACCATTATGCCAACTGACAGCTGTTAAGTCAAGCTGTCGGCTACTGCTTATGTATGTGAGACAGTGTTTTTATATCTATTAAATAGATATAGAAGTACAAACACTACAATGAGTTTAGTAAATAAATATTTACAACCCCAATTGTCTTTATACGGAGTCTTTATATTAAAATTTACCACTGCAAACCCACTTGCAGAGAACTTCAGACGAGCCAAGTTATTTTGAACAAACTTCAGGAGGCGGAGAAGGGCGGCTTTATGCGGGCTATCTGAAATGTAAACGTGAAATTCAAAAATTGTCCTGAATAAATGATTTTGACTTTGACTATGTCCCAAATACGAGACCTATAGGCCTGATCAAAAGGTTAAAAGTTAAGGGTTTATGTTCGTACGTTCTTTCGTACGTTCGTCTCTCAGTTTTAATGGTAGTGTCTGACTTATTTGACTTAAACCTCTATTTGCCCTTGAAACAGACATTATAATACGAGTACTATTCCCTCTTGATTTATTTGGTACAGGATTTTTTACTTTCGACTTTTCTACATACATTACGCTTAAAATTTTACTTACGTGTATACTTTTATATCGAAAAAGTAGCATAAACTTTCTTCAAATTATATATTAATTATTATTAAGTCAGCCTTAGGTTTAGAGGTCGTAAACAGGGCTGGGTCGATTCCCAGGTCGTCCAGTGTTATTTGATTCTCCTGTGAAATACTCAGTAATAGGCAATAGGCTATATACATGACAATAGGCTCGCTATGGACATGTTTATGTTTTAAGTTAGACGTATTTCGTTAAGGTATTAGGGCTACCTTCAATTATTAAGTTTCGGTAGAGCTTCACTGCTGTAAACCACAGTTCGCCGGTATATTTAGGTTCTATATTTTATAATAGGCGAGTTAACTGCTAACTGTTAGGTTGGCATACTATATAAGAAGTACCTACCAACTCCACTTTTCATTCCAGCCTCGGTCCCGGATCTGTGTTGTGTGAACGACCGGATACGGAACCCAGTGTGAGCTACACACCGAGCGCGGAACCAGCAGAGGAGGCCACAGAACCCCAGCAGTACGAGGATGACGAAGAATACTCCCCGAAATCTAGTAAGGCTTTATCTTGATATTTATTTATTAATTCTTTATGCACCGTTGGTACAAAATGCGGTCTTAATGCCATTAGGCATTTTCTGTCAGACAACCTTAGGGTGATGCAGAGATAAATACTGCAGTAGTGCACTCGTAAAACAAAGAGAAACTAATTGATTCAAAACTAAATAATTATATGATAGTTTTTTTTTTTAAAAAAAAAAGCTTACTAGCAATGCGGGTCACACATTACTAGTATTCTTACTAATATATCTACATACAATACATAACATTATAAAATATATAACTCATAAGTATACATATATAAATATAAAATATGCAGATGGGTCAAATTCACGAATTTTGACTTGACGATTCACGAATTGTACCTCCCGGTTTCACCCGCTTTGCTCCGCTCTTAAGGATCGTAGCGTGATGCTTGTTAATGTGTTTCTCATTAATGTGGCCCTAGGAATGATGATAAATTTCAGTCACGGTGGTCATACCAACAGCAACGACCAGTCCAAAAACCTATTTTATTAATAGGATATAATTATGTACCTATATTGATGCAAGACTAAAGCCTTATTCCTCTCGTTCTGAAAGCTCAGAGTCCTGGCCCAGCAGTGGGACGATCTAATGGGTTAGTGATGATGATGCTGGTACGAAGGCATAACTGCGCTGATTAGCTGTGGATCATTCTTAACAAATCGAGACCCTTCCGTGCCTCGGAGAGCATGTAAAGCCAACAGTCCCGGTTGTTATGCGAACACCTATGACAATCGATTGAGTAATAATAAAAAATAAATACTAATAATAAATACTTAAATAAATAATTCAAGAATTATATTATTCGATAGATAAATAGATATTAAAGTAAGGACTTAAATAAAGAATATAATAGTAGTTTTAGCCCTTTATATTTCAATTCTTGTAAAATGCCTCTAAGTAATAAAAACCTAACAACATTTATGTAACACCTATATTTGTACACTTAGTATGCAATAAATCTTTGAATCTTGAATCTTTGAATCGTAAGTGGTAGTCAGAAACACAAAATACCTCAAAAATTCTTTAAAGATTAATTTTATTTTTATTGAATTTGCAGATGCAAAAGGTGATATACCGAAACGGAAACAACGACGATACAGGTAATTAATATTCTATAGAATTTCATAAAATTTATATCAAATATAGCGAATGGTTGAATATGTAGGCACCTGAATATATTTATATTATAACTAGCTATTCACTCGCATCCAAAAAGACTTTTTAGGGCCAAAAGGTAGCCTTTGTTTTTCTCCAAGCTCCAATCTATCTCTGCTTCAAAATTCATCAAAATTTGTAGCGGTTTAGGTGTAAAATCGCAACAAACAGAGCGCATTTTAGTATTGTTGTGATAATATTATTAATTTGTTTAGTGAGACTGCCAAGTGATCCTAGTTTCGATACTCAACCTGGAAAATACTCAAAAACAGACTAATATATAAAAAAATGAAGTCTGGAAATGAAACTTGGTTTTTCCCCTTCCTCATTAATTTATGTCCTCCCTGTCTGGAGTTTTTTCTGTCTTGTAGCAAAAATGGGCACAATGTTTCGCGTGTATTATTTATTCCTAGACACCAATGGTATCATATAGTGGTAGAATATATTGGATTCTTACTTATATTGCGTAATATGGTGTGAGAATAGGAATGTGGAAGAAGCGAAGAGACATGCAAGAATCGTAGCAAGTGGCAGTCTATGATTTCTGCCTACCCCTATGTGGGAAAAAGGCGTGAGGGTATGTATGTATGGTATACTATGACTGCGCGCCTAGATAGCCAAGATCGGCGGTGCCAAGAGGTGCGTGGTCTCCACTCGAGATCCTTTTTGCCCCAACGGCCATCAGTTCTACGAGCTATGTGCCCCGCCCACTGCCACTTAAGCTTCCTTATACTTACATAATAAAGATTCATTTTTATATAATAAAAAAATGCATCATTGTTTGCTGTGGTGTTTAATTAAGAACGTCGGAAGCCTAAAATAATGTTATAAATAAATCCCATCCATATAGTGTTGCAGGAACCTCCTACAATATTAATTCGTAGCCGACCAACCGCAATGTGAGCGCGATTTATACGTTAACATCACTATTATTGCCTGAATCTACAATTTGCAGTCTAATATTAATTTGCCGTTAATCAGCATAAAGATTGCTGTCATTTTTTTATCAGTGGAAGGGATATTGTCGGAGTTTAGTCTGAGATATTCTATGTATCTTTTCCCAAAAACTACCGAACACATTTTGGTTTCATGGCAATAGGCTCACCCCTTATTACAACCTAAATATACCGGCAAATTGTGGGTGTACATTAGTATACCTCTACATAAACCTTCGGGGAAAATATTAATGACAGTTAATATGATAGAAAAATCCGAGAAGAATGACAATTAGTATGTAAAAAGCTTCTCACTAGAGATATTTGCATAAGCTTTCATTTGTTTTCAGGACGACGTTTTCTAACGTGCAGTTGGAACAACTGGAGGCGGCGTTCCACAAGACTCACTACCCAGACGTGTTCTTTAGAGAAGAATTAGCCATGAGAATAGATCTCACTGAGGCGAGAGTTCAGGTAATACCTAGGAATTGAACCCAAGACTTAGTAGACGTAATTTAAGTTGAAGTAGGTACATAAATCATGGTATATCATAGGATGACATGAAGAAGATTTTTAAGACCTATTTACATAAAATACATTAAAAAAACAAGAATGGTGTCATGTTATTTATGTAGCAAGGAGGGTCTGTACTGGAATGTCGAGCTGATTCTCGTGTCAAGGTCATATTAAAAAAGCGATATAAGTGATTAAAATTTGGTCACGGATTTCGAAATTCCATGAAGGAGAAAAGAAGCCTATCTGGGTTTCAAAAATAGAGTTGGACAAAGAAGTTTACAATGGTTCCTTCGGAATTATAGATCCGTTACCATTTTGGGAATCTATGCTTCACGCAGACGCAGACTGCAGTGGCCGTAAGTTATCAAAATAGTCAATCTATAAATACTTTCTTTCAAGCGCTTGTGACAAATTTAGGTCGGGATAAATATCTGAACGATTGTAACCCATATTGCTTACTCAGAATAAAGTTGAAAAACATATTTACTACTACAATATTGGGCACGGGTCTCAGAATGAGAGAGGTTAGGCTATAGCCTAACCTCTGTCATTCTGATTTCTATTCTTGGCTAGCGTGATCTATAGATCACGCTAGCCAAGACACTGTCATTAACATCATCAAGGTATGCAGGTTTGAGCCCGTACTACCACGTATTATAGAACTGGATATAATTAGATAAATATTCTGAATTCTGTTTAGCAGTCAGTCCAGTCCGGAATCCAGAAGATCGAAAGACCATTGTAAGTAATTGTTACTCTCGTTGCAGGTTTGGTTTCAAAATCGTCGTGCAAAATGGCGGAAGCAGCAGAAAGCCGGCTGTGAGGGATACCCTGCCGCTCCTAGAGGTCCCAGGTCACCTGACGAGAGATCACCATCAGCTCTCGCTTTGGAGATGAGGGATTTTATCACTATACCTGGTAAGATTATTTTTCAGTTAATTTAATTCAGGTATGGATGAATAGGTACAGAGTAGATAATAGAAGATGCATGAACGGGCTTTGATGTAGCAGGACAGCATTGGGAGTAAAACTGCTGCTTTAATTGAAATAACATTTTTTAAGTGCATAGAGTAATTCATAGAGGATCGTCACCCATCTATATCAAATTAATCAAATTTAATTGCATAGTTACTATCAAAATTAAAGGTCCTTTTTTATGGCTATCGTTAATTAACCTATAAAAAAGACCCAGCCATAAATGCCTCACTTTTTTAA
The DNA here is from genome assembly GCA_958496365.1 of Subacronicta megacephala. Lineage (NCBI taxonomy): Eukaryota > Metazoa > Arthropoda > Insecta > Lepidoptera > Noctuidae > Subacronicta > Subacronicta megacephala. The sequence continues at coordinate 4,506,130 of OY292538.1, forward strand.
GTCATATCACCGAAAACGACAGGATTATTAAAAACTGTTGTGTTCGGAACATTTTTTGTGATAAGAATGTATCATTTTATATTATTTATTATTTTACATTAACGGGATTCAAATAATTTTCTTTCACAGTTTCTTCAACACAAATGATAAATCTAAGCGAGACTCAAACTCAGGTATACGCAACAAAGTCGAAGCCATCACCACCAGCTATCCACATAGCAGCCCTTCCAACCAGACAGAACCCTCAAATGGACCTTCCATCATTTTCCATACCCCTGCAATACAACCTAGGCAGTTTTAAAAAGATTGGCGAAGACGTCCATTTAGATCTTGAAACTACAGACCAAACCAACTGGGATACTAGAATGATCCCCAATTTTAACCTGATGAATTTAAAACCTTTGATAGAGACACGAGACAATAACATGGAACTAAAATATGAAGTAAAAAATGAAAGAAGAGTGAATTTCAATGAGATTCAAACAGTTCAAGCCATAGAAACTGAAGATATACTAAGTAAAGAAGTAGTGAATGAAGGGCAGACGATATCACCAGATTTTGAGATTCAAAGATACCAGAATTATCAAAATGATAATGATAAAAGATTTAGGGAACAGAGTTTTGAAGATTCTATCATGGAAGATGAGAGAAATGAATTTGTATGTGATGGAGATTTTCTATGTAAAAATAATTATGATAAGGTTAATGAGAAAAGAGGTGAATTTGAAGATTGTCATCTCCTAGACAATGATAACACTGTAGGTATTAGCAATTTTGACAGTAATTTGTAGATAAATGAAATTGGACGTTGTAGGTATTGATCTCATAAATAAAGGTATTTAGTTTTAATAGTATTTTAATAAAACAGTGAAGTAGTTTTTAAGGTATTTTTAGTAAATTATTAGCAAAACCTTATGTTTTTATTGTTTCAGGGATGTTTTTTTATAGCAATTGATGTATCGACAAAAACTATTCCTTGGCTTGCTTTATCGTCGTAAAATAAAAAAGGATTTTCCCTCGCTTATTTAAACACAATTGTCTATACTATATCTATCCCACTCACTCGTGTATCAAAACTTTTTAAGTGAAGACTAACAATAGAAAATTACGTTCCTTTTACCAAAAAAAAAACTTTTTTTTTCAAGACTGCGAGTGCAAAATACTAATATTAATTATAATTGTATGTACGTAATAAATCAAAATATTTTTTTTTGTGACAATACCACATGCAAATTCCCTTCAAGATTATGCATTTGACAAAAAATATGTTTAAGTGGGTACATTACAAAAAATGTAGTCTGACATAAAATAAAATCATCTATCAACATGTTGTATTGTGATACGGTCCTATAATAATTTTAGTACTTCAGTTATAAGTTTATGTTTATTATTGTGAATAGTGATTTTAGTCAAGAAATATACAACTGTAAGTATTATAACAATTGCATTAAATTTATTTTTATGAGTAGTTCGATATTATCGATCTTTTTTTTGACGCTTTTGCTAGGCGAAGACAGACGTTCCTTCATTCAACTAAACTACTACTAATATAGCTAGATTCACCGTCCTTCAATGACTTGAGCAATATTACCTTCAATTTGAAGCAACCAGAAGCGAATTAAGAATTTAAACGCGAACTTATCTAAATCTCGAGTGCAGGCCGGCCATTATGCTTGATGTAAACACCCTTTGTGGCGTGGGCGTAAGGATGGAGACAGCGGTGCTATTTTGCGATTTGCGTTTTGTTGAAATAATTTAGTTTTGTCTATATTGAAAATATAGGTGTTTAATCATCAATCTGATCAAGCCTTGAGTAGCAACAGGGAAAGGTTTTGACGTTCAATAGTAAACCAGAGTAAGTTAAGAAAGTTATAATTTTTTTAAGTATAAATAAACCTTATCAAATATACACAACATAATTATCACCATCATTTCTGTATACCCCGAAGGTTCAGGCAAAGGTGTAGTACCTATACCTATCGTTAGCCAGTTTGTTTTAAGTGTCATGTAGCAGCGGGTCACAAACCAAAAATCTGTAATACCATTGAGAATGGAATAAAATTGAATTGAATTTCATAGAAATATCCAGCAACAATTTGCTTAATCTGGACCCCTAGCTTAGTACCCGCATCTTCGATATTGCGACTATATTAATGAGCAAGTTACTCGACAAAGATCTGACGATTTTTATTTAGTATCTCAATCGCAACACTATGTAGCCCTTATAGTCCATATTTATATGGTTTCAGATTTAATCGATGCGATGCTTAGTCGTAAAATGTGTGATTGCCCTAAAACTAATTCCCTCCACTAAAAATATAAGTTTTAAACCCGGGCTGGTTATAATGGCAGCTTTCTTTATGAAATCACGCTATGCTACCTAAAATAGTTCATACTTTGTGTGAAGTATTATAATATTCAGAGTTTAGCTTTTGTTAGAATTATTTAAATAAACGTTTTGAATGTTACTAGCGGCATGTAGAGGGTGTCTTCATCATCCTAGGCGTTTTCGTATGATTGTATGTCTTATATTTTTAAAATATCAGTTTCAAATTATACCGGTACGTTTGGGTCTCATATAATTGGGGGCGAGCTTTTTGCCATTAACTAGGTCCAAATCCAGAGTTACTAATGAAAATTTTATAGAAAAACCCAATAACACTTTACTCGATCCCGGGAATCGAAGCCAGGACTTCTAGCGTAGCAGTCGTGCTTGGGACCACTTCACTAATAAGGTGGTAACTATGGTGAATATGGTTCATTCAATCATACGCAAAATATACAAAATCATATACAAAAAGAATTTTTTAAATCCAACTGTTAGTTCTAGAGATTAGCGCATTCAACAAACAAACATACGCTTCAGTTTTATTTTATAAGTATAGATTGAGGAGATGTCACTTTAAAAAAAAGCTTACAGGCAATCTGGGTCGCGCATTACTAGTATTCTTGTTATCCCCTCGTACTAAGCTTGTGGTACTTGTGTTACGAGTGGGTTTACGTCGGTATGGCAAAGGATGGGTTACGAACAGGCAACCACATGATCGCAAGTCCGACGCCCTAGCTATAAGGCTACCATCGCTTCACTGTTTCATATCACTAACTCATTTGACTCTTTGATGAGAGAACGTGTATGACAATTAGAGAACATCGTTGTTGTGAGTAAGAGATTGAGTTAGAAAAAGTACAAACAGAATAAAAGAATATTATGAACTACTATGTTATTGCTGCATACATCGACGGAGTTCACGATCCGATCAATATTACAACAAAATTCAAGCCGCAAATAATGCTAGAATTTAATTTTGTTTTTTCCAAACAGTTAATTATTTCAGTTAAGTGTTTCACCGTTATCGTGCTTTATAAAGGTATATTTTCCTTCCGCCTGTGGCTACATTGTAGCTAGTGCGTGCGTGTAGCCACGTCACGACTTCCCAGAACCAATATCGTTGATCCTTTATGCCGTTGTTACAGCTAATGACGTGGTCTTTGTTTTACGACGAAGGTTTAGCAGTTGTATAGCCTTTTTGGACTATAGTTTTGTTAAATTTTCGTAGTAATAGTGTCTGCTGGCATGTCTACATGCTAGCATGAATGGGTCGGCACAACCGGAGAAGTACTACCTTACCTCAGAATATCTACGTCAAGTATATATGTATACTGTTGCGTTTCGTACGGCGAATTTGAACGCAGGGGGCTCAATTCCTCCCTCAGTCCCCTTCCTTCTCCTTTATCCTTCCCCTTCCGTTACCTTGACTCGGCAATGCTTCTGCAACTCTTTTGGTATTGCCTACTGACTACTTACCATCAGGTAGCTCGCCTGTTAGTTTGTCGAGTAATCCCCAAAAAAAACTATTCTTTTTTGAAGTTAGTTTAGTTTAGTTTAGGAAGTTAGTAGCAATGTGGGTTGTACATGACTGGTATTCTTGTTTACCCCTCGTACTAAGCTAAATGCTTGTGTTACGAGTGGGTTCACGTCGGTAGTGCAATGGGTGGGTTTCGAACCGGCAACCACATGATCACAAGTCCGACGCCCTAGCCATTCAAGTTCCTAGTAGTTAAGTAAGTTTCTCTACTGAATTTTGTTCTTATACTCCATTCGTTTACCTATACTTTTAAAGAAGTCTGCCGAAGTTTTGCTTTTAGTCATTCTTCTGAGCGAAGTCTCAATTCTTTCTATGATAGAAGAAAGAAGAAGAAAGAAAGAAAGAAAAATATTTTATTTAGGGTACCCATCGTGACACATACTATTAAATACATAAGAAAAAAAAAACAATAAAATATTAAACATTATTGGCGTAGTTAGTATGTCTCTCGGGACTCCACTAAATAGGACCTGGTTCAGCATCTGTCAGACATTTGCCTAGCGCTGGTTTTCAACCAGACCCTTGGTGACCCCTGGATGCGAAACTTGAGTAAATAATTATATTCAGATACAATGTAAATTTGCTAATATTACCTTATACCTTAACATTTAAAGTCATAGGCTGAAATTAAGCAACTATGCTAATAGTAACTATTTTATAACTACATAAATAATATTATAATAATTTATCCTTCATAAAGCCTGGTTCAATCAGCTGACAGGGTTCAACTTAAATACAGGAAAATACAGAACAACAAGTCCACAAGGTGACCTCCTCAGGATTTCAATCGATGTAATGATCGCAAGCAAGGCTGAACGTGAGGTCCTGGGTTGAATTTGTTTCTTATTTCTAAATTCGCAGCTTGGAGTTTGGATAAGTGCAACGTTAGTAGCAATCGGCTCGATCCTTATACTATAAAAAATATGTATTCAAGTAAATTTCGTCTTGTTTTCTATCAGCTGCCGAAATTAATAAACCAGATCGTACTTCCTGATATTTATTCGTTATTATTTTATTTTAATTGGAAAGTGCGTGTGGGAGTCAAACCTACACAGTTAAATGGGAATTCTTTTTAAGAACTGTCGTTATATCTTTCATTTTCACGCCCACCCTTAAATGCTCGGCCCGTGATTAATCGTTCTATAAATTATTTATTTCTACAAATAAATTCTTTTTAACATACCAGCACACGCCTGTATTGCCCGAAGGGTTAGGTAGAGGTGTACTAATGTACACCCACATTTCACCGATTTCGCGGGTATATTTCGGTCCCATGTAATGGGGCGAGCCTATTTCCATGAACCGAGCACAAATCCAGACTTCGAACTGCTACTGGGAATTTCATAGAAAAACGCAATAACACTTTGCTCGACCTGGGGATCGAACTTAGGACCTCTAACGTATCAGTCGCGCATAGGACTTAACTGTTTAATCTTAACATAACACAAAATGTCATAATTGTCATCAATAATACCGAGAGTTGATAAATTATAAAAACCAACATAAAATGCATTGTTTTATATCATTTACTTGGATTTCGTCAATTTCAGTACCCAATTCCAGTACAGTTTCGTGAACACTAACAGTGGTGTAAATCAAAGTTTTAAGCTCAATCCCAGCTAATTCTGGCACGCCAGGATTGTAAGCTGGACCAGACAGTTCAAGTTTCTTCCAACTGCAAACTGATCCAAGTTATTTTTGAGTCCGTTCGATAGGTATTTCCTAGTCATCCTAGGATATCTTGTTGTATTTTTTAGGCATTCTCCATGCAAAGATTATTAATGTATTTTAGTGAAGGTGTTTCCTTCACTAAAATACATTACGTTACATCAAAGAAGAAATTAAAAATGTAAAGGCAAATTTTGACTAGGCGGGTGGGACTCGCGGTGGCTTAGCGGTCATAGCATAGCGTCTGGTGTACTTAACCAGAAGACGCAGGGTCGAATCCTGCCCGCGGTCATGTTTTTCCTTCACTAAAATAACTAACTAACTAATAGTCGTAAAAAAGATAGCATCTTTGAAATTAACATTCTAATTAATTTACTTGCAATTATGCCTGCATTTCCTGGAGGATTTGGTAGAAGTGTACTTAAGTACAGTCACAGTTCGCCGGTATGTTGAAGTCTGTTTCATGTAATAGAGGGCGAGCCTATTGCCATTAACCGAGCACAAATATAAACGCTGAGTAGCTATTGAGAATTTCGCAGAAAAACCCATTAACACTTTGCTCGACCTAGGAATCGCACTGAGGAGCTTTAGTGTAACCAAACCATTATACAATAATGTCATCTCTTACACAGTTCCAAAAAAATGTATAAATCGGTTTGGCAAAAGATATGAATTTTCTAGTAAAAGAAAAATTCGGCCTCGGGCAGGGTTCTAACATGCGTCCCTCCACATACGTACACCGGACGCTTTACCAACTGAGCTACCGAGACCACTGCCTGTGATGTCGAATTTCTCTTTCATATTTTCAAACGACTGCCTCGTTAGTCTAGTGGTCCCAATCGAGACTGCTACGCTAGAGGTTTTGGGTTCGATCGCCAGGTCGAGCAAAGTGTTATTGGGTTTTTCTATGAAATTCTCAGTAGCAGCTCGGAGTCTGGATTTGTGCCCGGTGAATGGCAATAGGCTCGCCCCCTATTACATGGGACCTAAACATACCGGCGAACTGTGGGTGTACATTAAGTACACCTCTGCCTAACCCTTTGGGGAATACAGGCGTGATGGTATGTATTTTCAACCGACTTCAAAAAGGAGGAGGTTCTCAATTCGTCTGTATGTTTTACCATCACAAGTTTGGTTCAATAATCACGGATTTCTAACAAGAATATCGACGTCAAGTAGCAGTATGCATACTGTTGCGTAACGTACGGTGAGTGTGGAGCGCTGAAGACCCAATTCCTCCCTCAGTCCCCTTTCTTCTCCTTTTCTCTGTCCCCTCCCTTTTCCTTCAATGGGCTCGGTAACGCATCTGCAACTCCTTTAGTGGTATTGCAGATGTCCATGGGCGGCGACGACTACTTACCATCAGGTAGCTTGCGTGCTCGTTGGCCAAGTTATGCTGAAAAAAACCGAATTGAGAGAATGCTCCTCTTTTTGAAGTCGGCTAAAGAGTCATTTTAGCGGTTGAATTATGGCCAATTAATATTCAAATTCGAAATATGACCGCAACACAACAACTTGAGGCTTACCTCCAATAACTCTGAACTAATAGTTCTTCAGGTAAGCAACAAGTATCTTGTTAATTTTAGATAAACCTAAAGCTTAATTGTTCACAGATTATTGGTAGAGCTGAATATTTACCTTTAACTGAATGGTTCAAGCGAAACACCTGAATGATGTTTATCGTCGTTACACACCATCACGCCTGTATTCCACGAAGGGTTAAGCAGAGGTGAACTAATGTACCCACAATTCGCCGGTACGTTTAGGTCCCATGTAAAAGGGGGCGAGCCTATTGCCATTAACCGTGCACGAGCTGCTACTGAGAATTTCATAGAAAAACTCAATAACACTCGGCTCAACAACTTACAATTCGCGCTTGGGACCACTAGACTAATGATTTATCGTCGTTACAGGTAATAATATTATGGGACTTCAATACCTATTCTATAATAGTTCGTATGTTGAACGAATCAGGTCAACCCGTCTGGGTCATATAGTTTAAATATACCTCACTTTTCTACCTCACGTTCTTTTTCTACCAATATGAACTTAATAATAAAGATGATAGAATTCCAAGTCTCTTGTCAGAGCGTTGGGTACAGTTTGAGCTGTAAACAGACAGAAGAGTTAAGACTTAGATTCAAAACACATCGGGTAGTTTTTCTGTTTGAAGGGTTAACTTTGGTTTCGATTGTGAATGATTTTCTATGGGTATGGAATATTGAGTATGGCAGTAGAGAAATTAAAAATAATAAATGCTAGACTAACTACCTCAATAGTCTAGTGGTCCCAAGCGCGACTGCTACGCTGGATGTCTTGGGTCCGATTCCGAGGTCGAGAAAAGTATTATTGGATTTTTCTATGAAATTCTCGGTAGCCGCTCGGAGATTGGAATTGTGCCCGGTGAATAGCAATAGGCTTGTTCCCTATTGCATGGGACCTAAACATACTGGCAATCTGTGGGTGTTCATTAGTACACCTCTGCTTAACCGTCGGGGAATACATGCGTGATGATATGTTATGGTATTAAATGCTAGACTACGAGACTTGCTCATTAGTCTACTCGTCTTATGTGCGGTCGACTGCTGAGCTTGACGTCATAGGTTCGATATTGGTCGAGCAGTGTTATTGGGTATTTCTATGAAATTCTAGAAGCTTGGAGTCTTAATTTGTCCTATTAATTGGGACTTAAACAACCGTAACGTAGAAACACCTCTACCGAACCTTCCGGATGAAACAAGCGTGTTGGTATGTCGAATAATTAGGTATATTGGACGAGATATTTAGAAGAACTTAACTGCTTACCTCTTTGGAGGACAAATAGTTAAGTTGATATTCTATGCTGTTCCTTACTGTGTCTCCTGTACTTTGAGTTTCTTCTTACTTTCCTTAGTTAAGTGAATTTCAACAGTGGTACAAAGATATAAAAAAAAAAACATTGGAATATCATTTTTTCCCCTCGATGAGTTGATACGGCTCCTCCGCGACCCTTGCAAGGTCGTTGTTCTATCTAGTGGGGGGAGTTTCCCTTTGCATTCTTTTATCAGCATTTTTAGTTCAATAGGTGAGTTACACTTGAAGCACGGTCACGTAAGTTAAAAGTTCACGATACTAAAAATTATTATATTTATTATCATTATCATTAACCCATTACATGTCATTGTCCCACTGTTGGGCAAGGATTTCCTCTGAGAACGAGAGGAATTAGGCTATAGACCACCACACTAGCTAACTGTGGTTTGGTAGACATCACATCGTCAAGTAAATACATTCATACATAAATTAAAAATATTGCTTATAAATAAATGTTTAAACGACAAATCCCAAAAATTTTAATTGCTTCGTGCTTTTTTATAAAAACATAAAAATGTTGCTTGACAGGGTTCACCGCTATTCCTATTGTCGAATATAACCATCTAAGAATGTAACATACATTGTGAAATGCAGTAAATATATTCAGTATTGAGCAATACAAAATATATAAGTATCTCAGTAATAGTCTCAATGCTAGTAAAAGAAAATAATATTTACAGGTTTTTTTTTTTTAATTATATTATAATAGCTTAGGAAAGTGTCGAGCCTGCGGCAGGACAATGCTGCCTATATCTTATTCTTAGAAGCCTTCAATAAGATCTTTATAAACGGTAGTTACAGTAGCTTTAAAAAAGCTTACAAGATCGTAGCGATTGGCTACAGCAAGCTACGAGAGCTACGAAATCGTAGCAAGCATAGTATACCGTAGCAAAAAACGATAATTTTGGAGATGTGTGTACAATATTGTTTTAGTGACATATATGTATAATGTTTTCGTTTTGAGTAAGTATATTATTACTTATACTATTGAGGCGTACTATAGGTATGTAACAAAAAAAGAATCATCAAAATTAATCCATAATAAACGGGATTATCGCGTAAGAAACATAAAAAACTAGCTTTCCGTCCACAGCTTTGCCCACGTGGACCATACGTTTCTTGTCATATTACGAAATAATATATAGCCTATGTCATTCAGGAATAATGTAGCTTATTATTGCTAAAAGATTTTTTCTAATCGGTCCAGTAGTTTTAGAGCCTATTGAATGCAAACAAACAATCAAATCTTTCCTGTTTATAATATTAGTTTAGATAGTTTAGAAAACATACAGTCGAGTTGAGAACTTCCTCCTTTTGAATTCCGTTGGTAAAATAAGGAATATTCTACTATTAATGAATTCGTTTAAAAATAAGTAGGTCCGTATGTTTTTGTAATTAATAATAATAAATCCGGTGTGCATAACCGGAGAGACGCGAGAGAGGTTTGTTTCTAAGATCCTAAAATAAGATAAGAGCCTAAGATCGTACTTTTTTATGTGTACAAAATTCATATCTTTGTACATTAAATTATTGCAAAAGAATTTGCCAACTCATACTATTTAGCAATTTTATAATATTAAATATTATTGATAAAAATATTCGCTTATCCCGCCGAGAAAACGACAACACAATGTGAAACACACATCTGTTAAAGTAGATTACTTAAAATCTTTCTCACTTAAAAAAAACATTGAAGTGTGAGTCGTTGTTCTACACTTAGTGTTTCGTGTACTCATTAGGTACTTACTTTTTGTTGTAAACTGTCAAAATTATTATTTATTCATTTTTGTCATTTAATCCTCATGTTTTTAACATTAAATTTCTTCTTTGAAAGTAAAAAATTACGATATAGTATGAAATTTATTATTCATATGCCCGGGGCCCTTACCTACGTCATCATCATCGTTATCATTAACCCATTTACGGTCCCTGCTAGACACAGGTCTCCTTTCGAAGTGATTGGGGTTTGGCTATAGTTCACCAGGCTAGCCTACTTCGGTTTGGTAGATTTCATAGGTTGTCGAGAAAATTTCTCAGGCAAGCAAGTTTCCTCATGATATTTTTCTTCACCGGACTATTTTTTTCAAGTTCGATTGGACATTTCTTTTTTTCTATTAGTTATATTCCTAAAAACATCAATAATGTGTCTGTCTTGAAAAATTCTAAGACCTACATTTATCTATCTTTATCTGAGTATTGAATTTTGGATTTTTGAGTTTTTTTTAGATGCTTGTAGTTTTTTCTGTAGATTACGGTCTGAAAACAAAGTTTATTTTTATTATTACATAACTTTAATGCATTTCTGAAAATTAGTAACAATACTGTTTTACAAATTTTAGTTCGGAACCCCAAAAAATACCTTTTCGAAGTTGCGTAAAATCCATTTAAGTGCGACTGCATTCACTTAAAGTCATTCTGTCTAGAGGTCATTCAGGCGTGTTAAATTTATGATAAATTCGTAATGGAATTTGGTTAAAAGATTACTTTAACTTTGAAACGGGTTTGTGTTTAAGAATGCCTTTGAAATGTGTTTGTTGTATACTTTTACTGATATTTTTAACCATTCTGTAGATTTGGCTTCAAAAGCATGACACGCAAGTATTGTTGATTGAGATCTATGCTAGTTTAAATGTCACCTTATGTAATTATGACTGCCTCGTTGGTCTAGTGGTCCCAATCGCGACTGCTATTCTAGAGGTCTTGGGTTCGATCCTCAGGTCGAGCAAAGTGTTATTGAGTTTTTCTATGAAATTCTCAGTAGCAGCTCGGAGTCTGGATTTGTGCCCGGTGAATGGCAATAGGCTCGCCCCCTATTACATGGGACCCAAACATACCGGCGAACTGTGGGTGTACATTAAGTACACCTCTGCCTAACCCTTCGGAGAATACAGGCGTGATGGTATGTTATGATGTTATGTAATTATTAAAAATTGTATTAGGTTATAGAACAGACAATTCATCTATCATTCAAAAAAAAAATCAAAAAATAACTTATTTGATTTTGAACTGAGTCTGGATTTGTGGCCGAGGAAACTTGCGTCTCAGCAGCGGGAACATTATATGCCACTTATATATATATATATATATATACAAGGTCCGTTTTAGTATACACAAAACACGAAACACGTGTCTAGTATTTTTAGACAAAGAATCTATGTACAAAGTTTCAACACTGTATCTTGAAAAATGACAAAGTTGTAAGCTTGTTATGTTATCTGGTTGTCCGTCACATCAATCTGCAGCATCGACTTCGGGCGACTGAAGGGGTTATTTTATCCCCTGTCCTGCTGTGCGCCCCTGCCTAGTGCCACTATGACCGGCAGTGACCTGTTTTGTGCGCGTATAATTGCCGATAGGTACTTGGTATAGGTACTTAAAATTTTTGGGAAAAAATATAACATGCTGTAAAAATTATTGGAATCGATTCAGTTCAGATTCTGAACAAACTTTATTCTGGTTTCGCATATACTAAAATAATGTTGTATAGCTATCCGTGCCCACTTCGTCGGGCGATAAAGCCTATGACACTCACAAATTACGGCTTACTATAGGTAATTAAGGCCCAATTCCTCCCCCAATCCCCTTCCTTCTCCTTTTCTCCTTCCCCTCCCTTTCCCTAAATAGGCTCGGCAACGCATCTGCAACTCCTTTGGTTTTGCAGATGTCCATGGGTGGCGATGACTACTTACCATCAGGTAGCTCGCCTGCTCGTTTGCCGAGTTATACCATAAAAAAAAAGGTAAAAGATTTTTCAAAATGGGTTCAGTAGATCCAGAGATTACCCTCTACAACTTCATAAACTTACAAACTTTACCTCTTCGTAGTATAGTAGTATAGTAAATATCAATATAACTGAGTTAAAGCGATGCATTGCGCAAGTATTAAAATTCGAAAAGTAGGCGTTATATGCATTTGTGGTGTGAGATAAGCGATGTGCTGGCAATCACTCAATATTTAACGCTGTTCTATCAGATTTTAACCAGCACAGTATAATACATTTCAAACAAGATATTAAAACTACTTCATTGTTTGGCTGCTTCAAGCGCACCTGCTTAGAATAAGGTTTTGGGATTATTCCCAGGTAGAGCAAATTGTTGGAATTGAACTAAAAATAGACTATTTGTAGCTACTCGGAGTTTAGTTTTGCCCCCGTTTTTTCGTTTGTCTGTATGTGGGTTTGTACACTTAAGCAAAAACAAAAAAAAATGGTTTTCACAGTTGTATTGCTCCAGCAAAACAACTTTGAAAACTTCTGATTTCATGATATAATTTCTAAGTCCTTCAGGACTAACTAAAAATCTAATGCATGTTTCATATTGATACGCCGCCAAATCCAGACTCTGAGCTGCTACAGAGAATTTCATAGAAATACTCAATAACACTTTATTTAACCTGAGAATCGAATCCTGCCCAGCGTAGCAGTCGCGCTTGAGACTGCTATACTAATGAGGCAGTCCGAAATAAAAACATGAAAGCGATTTACATACTGAAACATAGAACGCGCCAATTTGTTTTAACAGCGATCCATAACCGACGGATCTACCGTCCCTCCGAGGTAACGTCGCGTCGCGATCACTCCTCTTAATATCCTCCAAGGACAAAATGCATCTCCTCCTAAAGAAAATGCACTCCTTATGATACTCATTTGACAAAATCTACGCCGGCATTAATATCAGTCCCTCGGTGTTAAATTTCGATTTTTCTAGTTACTCACCCCCATTCTAAAATGCATTCTAAACAAGGTGAAATAAGTCATAAAATCAAACGGTCAATTTCCTAAGCTCTGTACCAGCTAATATGAACCGTGGAAAGCAAACAGTACACTCGGAAAGTCTCTCAAGAAATACGAAAATGAGCCTTATAAGGAAAAGTATAAGAACGATTATTATTTAACACAATTAGACCGTAATCGAATTCGGACGTTTGTGTACACTGCACACATATACATCCCGCTTTAGTAATCTTTCTTATTCATGATTAAAAGTCACCCTTAAAACTAGAGTAATTAAGTTGAAAATCGATTATGATTAATATAAATTGTACAACCTATTGACTCGCGGGACGGCGTGCATTCGGTTTTCCGACACATAACTGTACCAAAAGGAATTCAAATTTTATACCTTAAGATAGAGCTCAATTTTCAATGGGGTGTTTCTGTAGAATATTATGTTTTGTACGTGAAGTAGTAGCCACGGTCGAGGGCTGAAAGGGGTGTTGGCGGGCGCGCGGGGCGGGGTAGGGGCAGCTAAAGCCTTTCCAGGTCTACTACGTTAGTACCGCCGCGTCTGTCGTATCGTACGCACGGATGGCGCGCACGAATACGCGCGTGCGCTTTACGATTTTTTTAAAACGTAATACTCATCATCCCTCCTTTTCTAACTGCTTCTATGATATTCATTATTGGTTTTTAAACTTTATTAGTTGTTTGTGTGTTAGTGTTGTGGCTGACTTCTTTGGATATACAACGGCTGAGTTTTAATAGATGCGATGTGATCGTATACGATTGGTATACAGCGAATGTATGACCTACTTATGTAGGTATGGAAGCGTGCAGGTGGCAATATTTAAAAAGAATTGAAGGCTGAATGGGTCGCGGGTCGTGTACAATCGAAATTAAAAAATAGAACTGTCTAGCAAAAGCGCGGGAAACCACACGGCGGGTAAAAATGGCGGGAACGGTATTGTAAAAGCAGTGAAAGTGCGTAAGGTAGAATTTTCTCTTATTAAAATTTCAAGTAGAATTTAAAATGGAAATTGTTCTGTAATCCTGCAAGCTTGGATGCCGTTAAAGGGAAATTGGGAATTAAAATATTAAACAGGAACTTGTTAATGCTAAGTTTATGGTGAAGATGAGGTATTTTTCGTCAAGTATATATACATTATAGGCGGTTATTTTAATCATAAATCCTTTAGAAGTGAAGGCTTTCTCATTCGGAGCACGATTTAATATCTGAAGTAGTCTTCTTGATAAAAAATGTACTGAAAGAACTCGAACAGGCGAAGTACATAGACATGTTATGCCGTAGAACACTCCCATATATAAAATACTAACATATAATCACGCTTGTATGATCCGAGCGGCTAGGCAGATGTGTTATGATATACACCCACAGTTAAAGAAAGTTATGATATAGTAATTTATCGGGCACTAATAGAACTCCAAGCTGAAAAAATCAATCTTGGAATCAAAACCAGGTTTCATGAACCTCAGGTCGATTAGGCATATCCGAGATATTCATAATAGTTAGTGTTTGAAAAATTGCCTTACAATTCAAGAGGTTGCAATACGATCGCTGACAGTGAGATTCTAGTTTTGATTCCCAGGTCGAGTAAAGTTTAATTGGGTTTAGTAGAGCTTGGTTGAGGTCGCTTAATGGGGTTGGATTAGTTCGCTATTATATATGACGCAAAACATATCGCAATCTTATTCCAATACCGTCACGAAACGAAATTTTTCAAAAACTTAACTCCATCTACGTGTAGATTGAGTTAAAAACAAGTTTTTGAAAAATTTCGTTTATATGTTGTATATCTCTGCCGGCGCCTTTAGGAATACAGGGGTAATGGTACTTTATGTTTTATTAAGTGATAAAAATTCTAGGTTGTTATTTAGAAATTCCAAACAAAAATCTCACTAAGTTTTATGCAAATTTGTAATTGTAGATTTCAAAATTATGTAATCAGAATATCTGTATTATGTTTTCAAGATGTCAGAGTAATATTGACGGAATTTCAAGACAGATTATGATTTATGCAAATGTATAACATTCATGGCAAACTTATGACGTAAGCCTTTAACCTTCAACAGAGGTCGCTATAAAATAACCTTACTGCACTTTTCTATATTTACGCTGATCGAAGTAGAGTCTATTGTAGTAAAAAATAAATTCTTTATTCTTTTTCCATCAAATGGTTGTCTGTGGAAATTGCTCTTCGCGATAAGACCGCCAATTGTACTTTTGTAACAGAGTATTTTTCTTTTCTGACTTGTCCTTTAGTATACAATAAAGAATATTATATCTATCTATCCATCTAAAATAGTTTCTCATTCCACTACGGTCTAGTAAGTAAAATTACCTTTATCGCTAATAAAATGTTCTTCATATCAAATAAACTATGATAAAACCTACTCACATAAGTGCTACTAATCCTCGCTGTAACGCAGGTACACCTCTATCTTAGTAAAACTAGAGATGCTCCTCGAATACATATAAAAAAGGCGAAACATAAATATTATTTTTAGTACGACATTTTACGATGTAACGTATTGGGATGTACACTAAATGTCGTAGCCGTAGCAAAGGTCTACGAAAATTCGTAGCAGTCTACGAAAGTTCGTAGCGGGCTACGAAGTGTGTAATTGTATTATTAATACTGAATACATTTTTTATATAGGTAGATATATTTATTACTAGCTGACCTGACAGACTTCTGTCTTAGCTATGAATATCAATTCGAATTGGAATAAAAGTTAATAGTAACTATTTTCTTTTTTTTTCTGTAAGAACTTGTCCTTGTGCCTTAACGAAGATATAAAAAATATCCAAATCGGTCTAGCCGTTCGAGTTTTGCACTTAGCAACACATTTGGCAATTTATTTTTATTTCATATAGATAGATTAGTACTCATATTAATTGTAAGGTTAGCAGCAGTAACAATTATTTGTATGGCACTACTTGTGCGTAGGGGGTTCGGAATATTTAACTCGGAATTTTACGTAGCAATTTTAGTTACTATAGTAACTAATTTAATTTTAATTTGTGTTGATCTTTTCGTCTATTTTACAACTTTCGGAATATAATACGAGTATGTATTGGAAGGGTGTGGTATAGTTATTTTTGTATTAATTGTGACCATCAAGGAACATCTTGGTGCGCTGATAATAATCACCCATCCAACTGATAGCGGCAAGAACTGCTTAACTCATGATGAATACAATATGCAAGAATAAAAACATATTAGAAAATGACATACTCGTATTTGTAAAAAAATGTTTGACAATACGAGTTCTGGGCAAAAACCATGGCAATGTGGATGCCACAAAATGCCAGAAGACGTCGCGGTCAACCCAGAATGAGATGGTGGGACGAGCTTAACTCTTACTGCGGGGGGATGCTGAAAGCTTCAACCGGGAAGAGTGGAAGATGGAAAGGGGGCCTCCCTTTGCACAACAGTGGGAAGATCACGGCTGATAATATTAATAAAAATAGGTCACGCACAATGAAAACTCCTTGCATGGAATTCGAATGTCAAAATAATCGATATTTTATGATATCTCATCGCGCATAATCTTTAACGCCTGAATCTACGTTCAGGTAAAAATTTCACCACGGAATGCATGAATATCTTACACAAACACCACCCGGGGGAGTCGTGGGACCTACCGCCGATTCCTCTACGCATTGATTACGTAAAAATGGTAGACCGGTTCCGATTGCACGATCGAAATGTGTATTCATGACTTTTGGTTAGTAAGGTATGATTTTTTAAGGTATATTTTTTAAAGCGTTCTACAGTGTGCCGATTTTTACAATATCTATGGTGAATCATGAATTGCGTCGTGAGTGTAGTGGCCCTAAGTGCGACTGGTATACTAGAGGTCTTGGGTTCGATTCTCAGTTCGAGCAAAGTGTAATGAGTAGGTTTTTTTATGAAATTCTCAGTAGCAGCTTGGAGTTTGGATATGTGCGCGGTGAATGATAATACGCTCGCCCTCTATTAGATGGACTTAAAAGTACCAGCAAACTGTGGGTGTACATTAAGTACAGCTCTACCTAATCCTTCGCGGCATACAGGCGTCATGGTATGAATGGTGAATTTTGCTAAAAGGAAATCTAGAACCAAAAATACTTACCTTGACTTGCTATAACTATTGATACATACCTCTGGTAGTATTATTAAGTATCATTAACAACAACAGAGAAACAGACCAGTGATTATTTCTTCACTGCTAGCCAATATTTAATTTCCCCCATATATTTATGTCTCTACATATTTTTATTTTTCCAACTATAATAATTATCTCTTCACTACATTAATACAAGTTTCTATAATACCGTAAAGAAGTCCTACATATAACTTTTAAATAAACAGCGCCTATACGATCTTGGGTACTCTGTATCCCTACATCTCAGACGCCTGAGAAACCTATCCCTTTTTACGTCTCCTGATAAAAGTATCGAGAGTTTTCCAATATGTAGTTTCGTTAGGGAACCAATCGAAATAAATCACTATATCACGATTGTCTTGGAGTCGCTCGTACCGAATAATCGAATCGTTTTGTAGAATCGCTTCGATGCAAGGGCATTGCGTAATCGATAGCAGACAGGCCGCGTTCTCGTTTTAAATCATAAATATGACGTTAATAAATGTACCATTTTTAAATTAATATAGCCGGTTTATAGCCTGTCAGCGAAACAATATTGATAGTATGAGTTTGTAGCTTGAAATAAGTATGTATATGGATATAAGTGACATTGTGAAGGGTAAACAGCGGTAATAAACTACTGTAGAAATACGACTGCAATGAAAGTTGCCAATCCAAAAAAAAAAACAAAAATATATTTAAATAAAGATGCACATTACAAAATCCATTCTTATTTTAATTTTAAAATACTTGCATATTTTAAAAAAGTTACCGTGCAAACAGTTGCTTAATCATGAGGAATGAGCGTTGTATTTATTACACAAATCGCTTGGCCCTACGGGAGTTTGCCTTTGCCTCGAACGGTCAGTGCGTGCCTTGACCGGAAGTCGGCCATATTTTATTTATAGCAACGTGTAGGCGCTGGCGGGAAAAATAGCAGTGAAGACCTTTTATGCTTATTGATTTGGAATATGAAGGTTGCTTAGTAGGGTTTTGTGTGTGGGTAGGTTTTGTAAACAATTTATGCAACGTTGTTTGCTATTGTTTTTTTTAATATTCTAAGACTAAACTTATAGATCCAAAATTATTTTTTTATGTTGAAATTCAGTTCAAAATTAATTTATATCTGAAATTAGGTAGCCTTCATATTTGCTGCCTCTTTACAATGTAATAGTTTGAATTTGTGCCCGGTGAATGGCAATAGGCTTTGCTTTATAGAGAACCTTTAACATACCGGTGAAGTGTGGATTTACAGGAATATATCTCTGCCTTACCCTTTTATCTTATAAAATGACC
The DNA here is from genome assembly GCA_958496365.1 of Subacronicta megacephala. NCBI lineage: Eukaryota > Metazoa > Arthropoda > Insecta > Lepidoptera > Noctuidae > Subacronicta > Subacronicta megacephala. The sequence continues at coordinate 4,524,679 of OY292538.1, forward strand.
TCAACATAAGGATTAACTTCAAATGAAAAGGTTTTTACAAGTTACCGAATTCCCTCTATCCTTGGGATTGTGACGTAATTTTTGATTCGTTGACAAAACTTTACAGACTTTTTGGTTATCTGTATTTCGAACCATAAAGTAAGTACTTATTATAGTTTACATTTCAAAGGTATCTTTAGGCCCAATGTAATAAGGGGTGAGCCTATTGCTTATGTTTAACGGGGCACAAATCCAAACAACGACCTACTATTGAGAATTCCATAGAAAAACCCACCCCCAAACCCACTTTGCTCGACCTGGAAATCGAACCCTAGACCTCTAGCGTAGCCCGCATAGCAGATAGCAGTCGCTTTTGATAACGCTTGACTAATGTGGCAGTTTCAGTATATTTCAAATTTTGCAAACTTTTATGAATACTTTAATTTAGTTCCAAAGATACTACGAATTTATTAAGATGTTTAAACATAAAATATTAAAAAAGATACACTTACCTGATTAAATTTAGAATTAATACCTTCAATTCTAATTTCAAATTCATGAAAATAATCGTGTTTATCTGACGTCATTAATCATTTTAGCTAACCTTTTTAGCTACGGTTGCCATCGAAGGTCCAAAGTCAAGTTCAAATAGCAGTCAAGTCATACAAAATTCAACTTCGAAATAATTTGTTGAACAAAACTTTAATATTCCAGCCGACTTAGCACTTTAGTTTACTAAGATCTATCAATTTAAGGTGAAAACCAAATTATAATTTTATGCGAAATCCAGCAAATTAAAAGTTTGGGATTTATACTTTAGGGTTGTCAGTTTCTTGCGTAAAAAAGTGCGTGAGTTTGCGAAGGTATATTAATTAAACAAATAAATAAAAAATATGCAAATATTTGGTGACTTTTTTTTTGTTTACGGAGGGAAACCTTCAAAACGCGACCGGTCTTTGGGGATTAGACCGGACTGTGTGGGATTCTTATTCACTAAAGCTACCTTGGTAACCACCATAAGCACATAGATGGGGGCACTGTGACCTCTTAATAGACCACCCCAGCACCCTTGTGCAACGCATGTTAGGGCAAATCCCTAGGTCATATTTAGTACCTACTACTGTACTATAATTACTAATTTTTACTTCTATGATTTTATTAAGTCAATCGATGTTTTCATGCTAATTTAAACGTGGAAACATTAATGTACTCACGGCTACAAGTCAAGCTATACAGTCCAGTTTAAGCTGATGTCGTTATGGTATATTCTTTCCATACAATAAGAGGCCAGCGTAAACTGGATTTGTATAGCTTTATGTGTAGCCGTGCGTACATTAAACAATTTTGACAAGTTTTTCTAAATCTTAATAAATACGAGTACTTAGATACAAAAATTTAAAATTTTAGGCTCATTATTATTACATATAAATAAGAAGTAATTTTACGAAGGTCCCTACCAATTATTTGGCGAGTGACAACCCTATTCAAAAGTCCGTTATGCCTTTAGTCGGGCTAATTGCTAAAGTTGAACTTGATGCTCAAAAGAAATCATACGACTCCTGGGCTATGTCTTGAACGTTTTTATGACAAGTACCTACCTACTTTGGAAAGCCGCAACGAGCTTATTATTTTCTTTATTTAATCCTTTTTATGATTGCAAGCTATGCTGACATATCTTATATTTAATATTGCAGCAAAGTTCTTAAAGCCAGCATTCACTAAACTTTTGTGTCATCTGTTGTCATCCGTTATTAATAAAATTATTTAAAATAACAATAAAATTTGACATATGTCAAATTTGACGTTCCTTCGATGTTGTATGACGTTTTAGCAATTATAAATTAAGGTCTAAAACTAAAGTGGTTTTCTGATTTTCAAGGTTTTTTTTTTCACAAAACACACGTGACGTTTATTTGACAGATAAAATCAATTGATCCATGCGAAACGACTTTAGTTGTCAAATACTAATGAATTGATGTTGATTCATTTGACCGTTCAATTTAATTATGTAGCAGAGAAAATTGGGGCTCAACGTCTATTTATAAATAAACGTATTCCCAAGAAAATCTCATTTTATTTTTTATAATTAATTATAATTAATCGTTCTTAATATTATGAAAAAGTGTACTAAATTGTAATAAAGTAAATTCAAGAAATATTGGACTGCAAAACATTCCTAATTTTGACTCATTAACCAAGTTTTTACAGCTTGTAAATCACACCTTATTACTAAAAATTAAAAACAAGATAAGAATAATTAAAAGAACAAACTCTAAGACGAACAAAAAAAATTAAATCTCTCGTAAGAATTACAATTAAAATAAATTATCACAGCTCAAAGCGAAACAAAAGGGAATGGTTTGAAGAAAAAAATATATCTTGGCCCATTTAATGAAATTTCAACGAAAATAGGAGAAGTTTTCAAAGTAGGTAGAAAAGTAATATGCGTTAGGATTTCGAACAAAAAGTTAAATAGCGTATTAGGAATTCAATTTGTTTAATGCCCTCTTAACTTTAGGCCGCTTATATATAGCCCAGGAATTTTAACTTTTTTATAATTCCGCTTAAGAATGAGGCCCTGCTTAAATGGTTTATGGATGAGCCCAATATGAAACTATTGCCACGGATTTGAAATGAATGGAAAATGTATGTCAGTGGTTTTCAATTTAGTATAGCGGGAAAAATGAGTTAAATTTGAATTTTTTTTTTTGCAGTTTTTTACCTTCATGCTAATTAATCATCCTCATTATTTTGCTAACATTTTTAAAATCACACATTTTTTTTCGTTACAGATTTAAATAAATACAAATATTTATTACAAATTATTATACAATAAGAACAGTATAAGTTCCGTGCAAAAATTAAAGTCAATTATGTACCTATGAGTTAAGTGGTCGTCGAAAACAAAATCGATACATATCATAAAATTAAGTAAAAAATATAGATGTAACATTTTGAAGTGTCATGTGAAATAAGTGTCAGATGACAGAACCAAAGGATGTTTGCAATGATAATGAAAGAAAAACGGCGGGGCGTGAAAAAGAGACCAAAACATCTTTTCAAGTACAAAAACAAAGCAAGATAGAAGATATAACCAGTGTTTTGCCATTCAAAAAACAAAATTCGATAATTACAAAATTTGATGTATCACACTCACTTCTAAATTCAAATCAACGCGTTCCAAAAACAAATACTAAAACCGCGCGACCAGTAAAATCGCAGTTATTTCCCACCATTGCAAAATTGGGTGTTTTTGCAAAAGTGAGTTTGTTTTTGGGGTCGATGTCTCGTGGGTGTTTTGGGTTGAGTGGAATATGGTCCGTGGTGGGTGTCGTGGTACTTTTGGTGGCCCGGGTGGGGGGGAGTGAGTTCCCGGAGAGAGAATGTTGCGACCCGGTTTACCCCCCGAATACGGCGACGACGGCGGCAGCACCGATAACACCTCCGATACCGAAGCTAGCAGGTATGTCCTTCAATATTTTTCCGTTTAAAGTTATATGTAAGTATGTTTTAAATACTGAGCGTAATTGTGTGCGTATTTGTGTACTAGATATGTATTTTTGTAAAAAAAAACTTTTTTCTTTTATCGTATGTTCTATGACGCCTGTATTCCCGGAAAGGTTAGGCAGAGGTGTACTAATATACACCCACATTTCGCCGGACGTTTTTTTAAGTCCCATGTAATATAGGGCGAGCCTATTGCTATTAACCGGGTAGAAATCCTAACTCCGAGCAGCTACTGAGAATTTCACAGAAAAACTAAATAATAGTTTCCTCGATCTGGGAATCGGACGTGGGACCTCGAGCATAGCTTTATACAGTTCTTTTACTTCCATCACTTATTCTAGTTCAGTGTTAACTTGAAGTTAAACTTCAAATTTGAATACAGGATTCCCTGTATACCAATATCGAATAGATAATATACAAAAATTCCACGAGCAAACATCGTCAGTAAAGTTTATATATTTTCTATTTTCATGCTCAGAATTTCTGTGATCTCGGCTAAACTGCCTCGGAAAAATCTATGCAAAGGAAAATTCCTTTTCCGTTACGCTGTTACGGAATAAAATACAAATTTTTGCCGGTATTTTCAACTTTTTTACTAAGTGTATTATTTAGCTTGCTTGCATTTAATTTGGTATTCGATAGATTGTTGGCAGATAAATAATGTAAATTTTTACAATCTCTAGAGTGTTTTCGTTCCGTTTTTCGATATAAATTGATATATAGTATGTTATGACAATTATTTACTCAATTAATTTATTTTATTTATTCATCATTAACAATTTATCATTTATCATATTATAATTTATTTATTACATGGTGTTTGATACAATACATACATCATTATCAATAATATTATATAGATGCAAAAAAAAAAAATTACATGCAATAAACAAAGAACAAATATAGTTAATAAACACAAAAACAATAAATAGTGTTATTTTGTATTTTTTTTCTAAAGTTAAAGTTCGTCTATTGAGTGCAGGTTTTTATCTAACAGAAATGCTTTGAGCTTAGTCTTAAAAGAGCTAGTGTACACTTTCAAATCCGCTGGCAGTCTATTAAACATTTGTACAGCTTGGTAATGAGAGCTATGCTTGACAGTATTAAAATTAGGTACAAGTTTATTTTTAAAGTCCATTCTGCGAGTGTTTTCTCTGACTATTCTTTCTTCAGCTGTTTCGTATTCATGGATATATTTTTTAAAACTAACTAACAATACAAGAATGTATAAAGTAGGCAATGTCAAAATCTTTCAACGCTGAAAATGAGATCGACAGCTTTCTCTTTGGGTGATTCTGACAATTGTACGTATAGCTCTCTTTTGGAGAACGAAGGGTCGCTGTGAATTATAACCATAGCTTTTTCCCTAGAACTGTATACTGTATCGAAGTATACTGTATCGAAGTATACTGTATCGAAGTCTCGACTCGACAAGAGCGTAATATAATACTTTAACCGTTCCATATTTATTTCATCTCTCAATGTTCTCAACGCATAACACGCAAATGATATAGTAGAGTCTATATGTGCTAGTTATTTTTTCCAGTTCAGCAAATCATCCAAATGGATACCTAGAAATTTTACGTTTCTCGCTAAATCAATTTTTACACTGTCCAGGGTTACATTCATATTATCTTTATTACCTGCTGTGGTTCGAAATAACATGATATTAGTTTATTTTAATATTTATTATTATTAATCTATTAGTGTTGAACCAAAACTGAAAAGCTGCCAATGTGGTATTGACCTATTTCACTGTTGGACGTACTTCAAGTTCAAAATTTGACTTGGCTAGTTTTCAGTGCAGTATTTTTTTCATCAACCCCTGAAAACATACTGACGGACAATAATTCTAAAAATTACTTTTTTGAATGCGGGGACGTTTATATACTCCAACCGACTCCAACCAAAATAGTTTTTATTTTTATTTTATTTGGGAAACAAACAGATACAATATATTATTAAGTTATTACATAGCAGGTTACATACAATCCAAAACAGTTTCCGCATATTAGCAAAACAATTTGTGACGGACTTAAAGTTAAGAACAAGACAAGGGCGCAATTATATATGTAATTAATTAATTATGTTATTCAAACAATATAAATTATGGAATTATGATAACTATCATTGTGTATTTATATAAATCAACTTGAACTAGCAACCAGATTCTCATTTAAGTACTTCTTATATTTAGCCAGAGAGAGGTGGAAAACATCTAACAAATCTTTTTGACTGGACGAAGATAAGATATTATTATATGATCGGCAAGATCTTCTAATGAAATTGTTCATGCAATAATTAGTCCTAGCCAAAGGAATGTGGAAGAGAGAAATCTTACGCTTACTGATACGTGGACATCCGAAATTTAACTTACTTAAAAGGTAAGGGGAATGCACTAGATTTCTTACAATTTTAAGGAGAAATACTAGATCTCGTTCAGTTCGTCGTGATTTTAAAGAGGGTAGAATAGGTATGACACTATCGTTATTGTTGGTCCTATTATTGTTATTACTCCTCCATGTGACATGTTTCAATAGTTTATTCTGTATCCCTTCTATTTGGTCAATATAAACGTTATATTGGGGATTCCATATTACCGATGCATACTCAACTATTGGTCGAACAATAGTTTTATAAAGGAGTAACAGTGTGCTTAAACGTTTAAACTCTTTAGATACTCTCAATACAAATCCTAACATTCTAAAAGCTTTATTAGTAACCGACGCAACGTGACGGTCGAAGATTAATTTACTATCCAGTTGAACCCCCAGGTCTCGCACCTCAGACACCCTTGTGATAGTTTGTTTGTTAAGAGTATATTTAAATTCTAGACTAATTTTTTTTCTTGTAAATGAGATGATATTGCATTTTTTTACATTGAGATGAAGCAAATTTATATTACAGTAATTACAAAGATTATCTAGATCCTTTTGAAGTGCCTGACAGTCATTTAAATTATTTACGATTTTGTAGATTTTTTTATCATCTGCATAGAGCAAGATTTTAGAATTTTGAAAAATTTTAGATACGTCATTAATATAAATATTAAACAAAAGGGGCCCGAGATGCGAACCCTGTGGTACACCAGATGTAACCGGTGTAAAGGTAGAACAAAAACCTTTTATAGTGACAGCCTGATTACGGTCCCGGAGGTATGAAGCCAGCCAACGGAGTAAATCGCCGTGTATACCGATATGCTCAAGCTTATGCAGAAGTATTCTATGTGAATTTTTATCAAATGCTTTAGAGTAATCAGTATACACAACATCCACCTGACTGCCACTATCCATAGCGGTGGTCACAGCGTCAATAAATTCGCACAAATTTGTTTCCGTTGACTTTTTACCAATAAATCCATGCTGTTCTGATATAAGAATAGGTTTGATCAATGGCGTTATAATATCACAAATAATACGTTCGAATAGTTTTGGGATAACGCTAAGTTTACAAATAGGGCGATAGTTCATTATGTTATGTTTATCCCCACTTTTATAAATGGGAACGACGTAACATTGTTTCCACAGTAATGGCATAACACCAGATTGCAAGGATAAATAAGTTTCTTCTTTAAATACTACAATGTACAGATTCAGGTTTATTTAAATGAGCTACGTAATATAGTATTTTATGTTTACTACATATGGACAAAAATTGATCTTGTTTAACTTATAAAAAATAATGTTTATTTTATTGACTCGCAATTCGTAATCTGCTGGGTCGCTGGGAAGATATTCTTGTTCAGCTTCAAAAAAAGTCGCAAGCACAGTCGCGAGAATAGCTTGTTTTAGCAAAATGTTAAATAAAGACGGCGTTAAGTAAATAGGGCACTTACCGACATTGAAGATACTGGTGTAATCGTGTGATAAGTAGGAAGTTACGACACAGGGTAAGTGTGAACTAACGCCCCCTCGATTTGAGCTTGCGTGGGTTTCATTCCAATGCTTCTGTGGCTATTAAAACCACGGTTTTTAAGAAAGCTCGTTTATAACTGAACTGTAGATATTTATAACATTAATTAATTAACATTTATGTACATATTTATAAATATTTTGACAAAAGTTTATAAAAAAATATTTTCCAAACTAATTACTTTTATTCTAGCCCATTTCGGCCCACTGCTGGGCAAAGGCCTCCCTTGCTTTACACCTTGTTAGCCAGCAAACAAGTTCTTGTGAGAACTAGAGCATGAGAGTAAATAAACTGACCGTTGATTAAAGAAGATTTGCAAACAACGATTCTTTAAATTCCAACAAATAATAATTTCCTCTTTAAAAGCTTTTTCGAAAGAGTCGAGTTGACCACGCTGTCGCTCCGCTCCGTGTGGGATCCAATTTGTGGCATCCAAACGAATGTTACTCGTATGTAAATGCCAAAACAACTTTGCTGTCCGTCTGTTTGTTACGTTTCCACGCCTAAACTGCTGAACCAATTTTTATGTTGGATCTTGGAAAAGGACATGGCGGAACTGTACCTATTATTATGGTGCTCGCGGCTTACAGGCGTCCCAAAAGGACTACCTGTTTGTTATTTTTTTAAAACCAAGGCGTTAACATATCGTTACCTTCGTTAAGTTCTGATCTATCTCCTTGCCAAAATTTTATCGACATCTCTTCAGCGAAATTAGGTTCTTTTGCATTTATAATAATATGATCTAGTACATTACAATGCTTAAGATCTTATTTATTCATTTTGTTAATTTGCCTAATGTTACCCTTGTTTTACGAATACAGTATGTCCTTTCTGTTTCTGTTATATGATTTGCTTTCCTCATCCAATTTTCTCGTTCTCCTTTTTTTAGCAATTTTAGTGGCCCACAATAATAGCAGCTGAGTACGTCTTGATAGACGTTGAGTGAGGCTTATGACAATACGCCCACTATGCTAAAAACATATTGTTATCTCAGATCAAATAAAAAGTTAGGATGGAACTTTGCGGCGAAAGAAGTGAGGCCGGCTAAAACTACGTCTAGCCGTGTACAACACACAATTACACGCACACACGTATACCGAAACTACGCCTTATCTTGTCAGTCGAGCTATAGAAAGCTCGACTGACAAAATAAGGCGTAGTTAACTAATACATGTGTGCGTGTAATTGTGTATTGTAGTAGTAGTAGTATGTAGTTTTAGCCGGCCTCACTTCTTTGTTCGCAAAGTTCCATCTTAACTTTTTATTTGATCTGAGACTGTTATGTGTGGGAAGAATCAGTTTTCCTCCTTGATCCGTCGTCATAAGTAACTCAATATACATATTATATTTCTATCATATACTATCACACCGGTAGTCTCCTTAAGAGTTAGGCAGTGGTACACCCACTGACCATATGTATATTAATGTCCCATGTAATACGGAGCCTATTGCCGAACCGGGCAAAATCTAAGCTCTGGCATGCTACTTAAACATACTTAAATAAATAAATAAATTGTTTATTTTCTCCACAATATTTCAGGTACATAGCAGTAGTAGTACATAATTTATAATATTGTGGGAGACTGGCGCCTAAGCTAGGCCGAAACCTGTGTTTCAGGACACCAGGTCCCCACTCCGAATAACAACATCTTACGAAAACAGCGTTGTGGAGATTTGTATGATAATATGTATTGATGTGTATTTGTATGTGTGTGTGTGATTGTGTGTGTGAGTGAGTGGGTGTGTGTGATATTTATGACTTAATTACTTGTTCGGTGCTATCGTACGACAGCTGTAATAACCAACTGGTTAGTTTCCTTTTTATTTATTTATTTTATTTATTTCTGCTCAGAGAATATAGGTATTATATCAAGAAGGCGATGGATTTTGTTGTAGATTCGCATATCTAGGCAAAACCAATATTCGAAGGAAAGATTGATTGTCAGGTTTTTTGGGCTTTTAGCTACAACTAACGATTGTCTTCAGTGTTTGTATGACCACCAGAATCGATGGCTTCACGTGCTCTTCAAGGCACGGAGGCGTTACTTTCGCATTTACAATATAGTATGGAAGTATTGAATTTTCATTTCCCTCCCAAGTCACGTTTTAAAAACGTATTAAGAAGTTATCTCTTGATACTAGAATTACCCTATCTACCCTTTGATTTTTCATAGTTTACATGAAATTCCCAGCTTGGTACCCTCATTTACATAAATGAATCTATTTGCCTGATAGGTTGATTGTTATTATATATTTAGCATAAATTATTAATAACTCAATGTTCAAGACGGGCCCTTCGGAATACGCACTGGGGTTTGGAATTAGTTCTCTTGAAATGTTATTATGAAATTTAGCAATAACAAGCCCTTGCCTGCGATTTTACTCGCATTCCAGAGGATTTATATAACCTTCCTTTATAACCTTCTCCTAAGCTTTCTCCTCACTCTTTATATCTACTAATCAAAATTATTTCAGCGGTACATTATTATATAAATAAACAAATGGTTAGAGTTAGTTAAAGACTGCCTCATAAGTCAAGTGGTTCCAAGTGCGAACCCAATAACACTTTGCTCAACCTGGGGATCGAACCTAAGACCTCTGTCGTTGCAGTCGCGATTGGGATCACTAGACTAACGAGGCAGTCAAAAAACATATTACTGTGGAATAAAGGGCAATGCCTTCGGACAATACAGGCGTGATGGTATGTTCTGTTATAAATTTAACTTTTAATGTTCTTGAACCATTTCCCATTTAAATAGGTTCTTCTATATTGTCTTTTTAAATAAAATCGCAAGAACTAAAATCACGACAATGCTGAAATTACAAATCTGAACTTATTCATAAGCGAACTGATTATTCATATAGCTACCGGCGTACGCGGCCGCAAAATAATTATTGAAGTTTGTAATAGAGTTCTATTCATGACCAAGTACAGTGGGTTAGAATGAGGCTGTCTTATATGAACTCTGAAGAACAAAGTTTAATGTAGCAAAGAGTTGAAACTGTCATTATGTAAACCTCTTTAAAATAGTATTATAGAAGTATGTGTGTGTGAAAGTGGACGAAGTTAAGGGATTATGCGAAGCAAGTGGAAGTTCTGTAGTGTCTACCTACCCTTATGAGAGAAAGGCGTAAGTGTCTGAATAAGTGTATTTATAAAAAAAAACATTAGTATGATCCCCTTTTTAAAATACTGAACAGTAAGTCTTGTCTAGTGGTCCTAAGCGCGAATGCTACGCTAGCGAGGTCCTGGGTTCGATCCCCAGGTTGAGCAGTGTTATTGGGATTTTCTATGAAATTCTCAGTAGCAGCTCGGAGTCTGGATTTGTGCCCGGTTAATGGCAATAGGCTCGCCACCTATTACATGGGACCTAAACAAACTTATAGATTTTCGAAGGGTTTGACAAAGGTGTAGGTCCCCATGTACACCCATAGCTCGTCGGTAAATAATGTTTAATGTTCTAAGCAATACAGGACGAGCCAAAAGACAAATCCAAATTAAAGAGAACTTTATGAAAAACCCAATAACACTGCTAGACCTAGGAATAAAATCCTGAACCTCACGGTCAGTAACCACAATTGACACAATTCTAGGACAAATAGGTACATCTGTATATTGCTTCAATTTAGTCATCAATCCAATTTGGTCATATTTATGTTTCGAAATATGATCATAGTCCCGTATAACCTGCAATATCGCTCCAACCGAGCCCAAATTGGCGCCTACATTTGTATTCATAAACGCGAACCGATGGTCCGAGCCGATAGCCGACGAGGTGGGGTGCCACTGTGAGCGATAAACAAGGGCATTCAAATTGCATATATCTATTAATGACAAAACATACCATCACGTCTTATTCCCCGGAGGATCGTTTTTTTTAAATCTTAAGTTACTAGGAATCTGGGTCACACATTACTAGTATTTTTGTTAACCCCTCGTGCTAAGCTAAATGCTTGTACGAGGTACGACGCCCTGGCCATTAGGCTACCGCCGCTTCAATATTATAATTATGTTTAGTTCCCATGCAATAGAGGGCGAGCCTATTGTCCGATTAAAAACCAAATAACATTTTGCTCGACCTAGGGATTAAGCCCAGGACTTATAGCGTAGCAGACCACTAGACTAATGAGACACACAACATGCAATAAGGAATAGTCTATCTCATATTTATTGTCGTCGAACTTTGAATCCGAAAGTGTGAACACAAGTTATTGAATCGCAAATTATTTTTGGTGTATACATAAATACATTGTTTTAGAGGACAAAGAGGTTTACCTAATGACAGTTTCAACGCTGTGCTACATTAAACTTTGTTCTTCAGTGTTCAAATAAGAGCGTCTCATTCTAACCCACTGTTGCTCGTGAATATAGAACTCTATTACAAACTTTAATCATTATTATGCGGCTGCGTTTGCTTGTAGCTATATGAATAACCAGTTTGCTATACCTATGAAACAAATCATTTTTGGTGTATAAATATATTCGTCATCTTAAAACTGTAGTCGCTTTGTTGCTCCTAACTTACACTACCTCAATACTCAGAACACACCTCAACCTAATCTAAGAAATAACACATATAACACCGCTATCAGTGGAACCATAACATTAATTTTACGAACTGATTTGTTCGTCGAAATAACCCTATAATAGCTAGGCCATTTCAACCCCACTAGTATAACTATGCTTAGTTGGGTTTGAAATGCATTTCGGTATGAAAAGATGTTCCGTAGTCATTTGGCGAATGAAAAAAGCGCGCAAAAAAGTCATTAGTTCGCGATATGGGTCAAGGTTTTGCTGTGTAGTTCGGCATATTTTTACAATGGATGTTTTCCGTGAATTTGGGGTGTGTGTCACCCCTTTAGGGGCGTAAAGGTATGTTTATGTGTGTATTTGAAAGGTGAACGTGGTCATAATATATTAGGAGGGTCTTTATGTGATCGGTATGGGTTTTTTAGGAAGGTTTTTTAGATGATGGGAACATGAGTAAGGGAATTACTTACTAAATTTCATTAACTTTTGTGTTTGTATAAATGATCATAGGTAATATTATGTAGTACCGTAGAGAAATACTTTTAGGATTGTATTTAAAATGTTTTTTTTTTTCAATAATATAAATTTTGATAAAGTGATTTTTTGTGTTTTGATTAGTGGGTTAAAAGTATTGACCTTTATTATACTTAGAATATCCTAAGTAGTTTATGGAGGATGTGTAAGTGTACATGCTATATAAACTGTAATAATTAAAAAATAAAGATTGATTTTTAAGGAATATTTTACCAAACTACTCCTGAAAATCCTCGAACGGTTAGGCAGAGGTGTGTTAACATACATCCACATTTCGCCGGTATATTTAAGTCCCATGTTCTAGGAGCTGAGCCCATTGCTATGAACCTCTTTCTGAGCTGCTGTGATAATTTCATCGGAAACTCAATGACACTTTGCCTGGGAATCGAACCCAGGACTAATGACTACTAATGTACACCCACACTTAACCGGTATGTTTAGGTCTCATGTGGTAGTTTGCACCTTTGCACAACTCGCTGTCACATTTTTAAAAGATTATCAAGAAAAATCTTGTTTATCTGTGGTTCACTCCGGGTCCGCTCTATGTGATCTGTCAACTTCATTCTTTCAAAGCATAAGACCAGGACTTCACAAAGGTTGGAACAGGTGTTGTATAGTCCCAACCGTAACAACACAACTTTCCACCGGGTTAATACTTAGAATCTAATATACCCGAGCAGGGTAATATTTGGGGAGGGGGCGAGCCTATTGCCATTAACCGGGCACAATTCCAGACTTCGAGCTGCTACTGAGAAATTTCATAGAAAAATCCAATAACACTTTGCTCGACCTGGGGATCGAACCCAGGACCTCTAGCGTAGCAGTCGCGCTTAGGACCACTAGACAAGACTTACTGTTCAGTATTTTAAAAAGGGGATCAGTGTTTTTTTTACAAATACACATATTCATACACTTACGCCTTTCTCCCATAAGGGTAGGTAGAAACTACAAAACTTCCACTTGCTTCGCATAATCCTTTTGCTTCGTCCACTTTAACACACACATACTTCTATAATACTATTTTAAAGAGGTTTACATAATGACAGTTTCAACTCTTTGCTACATTAAACTTTGTTCTTCAGAGTTCATATAAGACAGCCTCATTCTAACCCACTGTACTTGGTCATGAATAGAACTCTATTACAAACTTCAATAATTATTTTGCGGCCGCGTACGCCGGTAGCTATATGAATAATCAGTTCGCTTATGAATAAGTTCAGATTTGTAATTTCAGCAATGTTATGATTCTAGTTCTTGCGATTTTATTTAAAAAGACAATTTAGAAGAACCTATTTAAGTGGAAAATAAACATTAAAATTTAATTTATAACAAAATATACCATCACGCCTGTATTTTCCGAAGGCTTTGCCCTTTATTCCACAGTATATGTTTTTTGACTGCCTCGTTAGTCTAGTGATCCCAATCGCGACTGCAACAACAGAGGTCTTAGGTTCGATCCCCAGGTTGAGCAAAGTGTTATTGGGTTTTTCTATGAAATTCTCAGTAGCAGCTCGGAGTCTGGATCTGTGCCCGGTGAATGGCAATGGGCTTGCCTCCTATTACATGGGACCTAAACATACCGGCGAACTGTGGGTGTACATTAAGTACACCTCTGCCTAACCATTCGGGGAATACAGGCGCGATGGTATATTATGTTATATGTTTTTAAAAAATCTTCTATTTTTAGCATTTATGGTAAAACAGAGAAAAAACCAGATGCGATAAATTGTTGTGCCTTTTTAATGGGATAACTCGGCAAACGAGCAGGCGAGCAACCTGATGGTAAGTAGTCATCGCCGCCCATGGACATCTGCAATACCAAAGGAGTTGCAGATGCGTTACCGCGTTTATTTAAGGAAAGAGAGGGGAAAGAGAACAGGATAAGAAAGGGGACTGAGGGAGGAATTGGGCCTCTGGCGCTCCACACTCACCGTGTGAATCGCAACAGTATGCATGCTGCGACTAGGCGTATATATGCTGTGGGAGGTTATTACTTCCCCGATCGTGCCGACCCATCCATCCTGGCCTGTAGAGATGCCAGCTAGGCACGACTTCTACTAGTCTATTAAAAAGGAGGTAACTATTACGAAATATTCATAGACTTAAATTATCAATTTTATTCGCCAAACCGCCTGACTGTTTCGGTATTGACACACAAAGTCGCTTAGCAAAGAGTTTAAAGTGCTTCAGTTTGGTGCTTATGAATATAAAGCGATATTTACTTTGTTACGACAACGATTATCTTCGAATTCATTGCTTTAAAGGTTCATTTACTTCAATATTGTAAAATGTAACTCGTGCTTTTAATAATTTATAAGTTTAGGATTATTAATAGATTTTATATTTTACTAGCTGACCCGAAAAACATTGTTCTGCCAGACTCCAATCGCTATTAAAAAAATAGGGATGGAGATAGGAGGGTGAATAATACTTACGACCTATTCTTATATATACAAAAATAAAACATTGAAATCGGTCCAGCCGTTTCGAAGGAGTGCAACCACAAACACCGTGACACGAGATATTAGATTACCATTTTTAGCAGACCATTTGTGTTGGCAACCTTACAAGAATTAAGAAATATTACCTACTTAGCTATTAATCAATATCAATTATCTGTCGTAATGATCGGCACGGGTTTCCCCTAAGAATGTGAAGGGTTAAGGTATAGTTCACCACCTTGGCATATTACGCGTTGGCTAGCCTCCGTTTTAAAATCTCATAGGCATGCAAGTTTTCTCACGATATTTTTCTTCACTGCATTGAAAACATTATTTGTATAAAGATGAGCAGTAGCACAACAATTCTCAAATAGTGTAAAAGATAATTTAGACCGACCGACAATGCAACACACACGAGAATTTAAAAAGCTCCCCACACAATACATAAAGGACATGTGAGACTTTGCAAGACTTTGCAAGACCTACAATTCTTGCAATTCCGCGTAACAAGAACGCAGTCCCACCTTTGTCACGGCGAACTGTCACTTTCTGTAATTAATTCCGCCTTTGCCGTGAGCGGGTTAACTTTTATGTTTTTAAAATGCTTCTTTTATGTCTCGTCTTTTAAGACTTTCATTTGTTATTTTATAGACTTTGGTGTTTAGAAAGCCTGTTTGTGTTTTTTAAATCCTCTACCTATACATACATACCATCACGAATGATTTCTGAAGGGTTAGGTAGAAGACTTAGTGTACTCATGTACAGCCACAATTCCTCCTGGTATATCAGCATATGTGATGCCTTCGGTTTTTTTAACTTATCCAAAAAAAAAGTGAGTGCTCTCTACTCTAAAGGCAAATAATATTTTTTATATAAAATATATTACACGATCTGTCTCCCTGCTTCATTTCATCGAAATGTGTTAATATAAAAATGCATCACTATGAATACTGTAAGCTGTTTACCTAGTTCAAGTAAATTGAGATAGGGTTGGTACTCGCTTATCATTTCGCGCCCGTATCCGCACTACATCTCAGCGAAGCAGCACTCATGTAAGCTTCTACATACAACGTTATTGTAAAATGTATGCGGTACAGTACTGAGGCAAAATGGATTGGAATAATGAATGACAACCCTAGGATGTGTTATAAAGATTTTGAGTGATGTGTCACGCTTATATTCTTACTAATATTGTACGAGTAAAAATATGGAACACTGGCTGTGGTTTTATTTGCACTTAAAAGGATTTTTAGTTCCAAAACGTAGTTAATATCATTACCAAAATTCATAAAAATTGGCCCAGTGGTTAATGCGTGAAAACGTAACAAACAGAGTTGTTTAGTTAAATTCGCATTTATAATTTAATTTTAGTTTGGATTTTTTCAAAATAAAGCTTTCTTCAATGTGGGTAGCGCGTTACTAATATATATGTTTACTACTCATGCTAAGCTTTTTCGCATTTTTGTTTTTTTTTTGGTTGAAAAATACGAAAATGAAGGTTTGTGGACGTTTTAAGGCAGTCTTTGGTCGCTGATTAGGCTGGAAAGCGATCCTATCATATTTTATTAATTACACTTGAACGAACAATGCAATCCCCACATAGAAACAAAACGGCCTAACTCCAAAACACGCACGACATAAATAATATCTTTACGATTACCTACCTAATCAATTGGCCACGCAATGTCCGCTGGCTTATTTCTACGGGTACATAATTCTTATTACAATATTGTTAATCTAGGTATTGTATGATTGCTGTCTGGGTAGAGATAAATCTTTTTATTTTTATTTGAATGTAGGATTATATATTATATTCAATTAGGTAACAACTGATTGAAGGCTTTGTGATGTTTAGTTATTAAATATTAGCTGTGCCCCCAGGTTTAATCAGCGTTTTTTAATAATTAAAATAAGTGTACAATGGTGATTATATTAAACTAAACATCTCATTAACTTATCTATACTGTTTGAGAAACGTTATTTTGTAGTTTAAATACACAATCCTAAAACCTACCTAATATAGTATTATAAAAACAAACCTACCTACCCGCAGAAACTCGACACCGCATCCCAAAGCTTATCACTCGCCTGACGTAGACGACGGTCAGAATCATTCAGTTCACTCGCTCACTCATTCTACTCGTTCACTCGCACCCAAAATCGGGTGACAGCCGTATGAACTCGGCTTACTTTAACTGTGTAGTGGATCTGCAAATGTCAAGTGTAATCTTGAAAGGTTTATGCGTGATCTTTCAAATAAGACTGTGTTTAGTACTTAAATTATCTGTTAAAGTCATGATGTATGATAGAATATATTTTGATTAAAAAAATATGATAAAAGTTTTAAAGCACTATCCTGGTCAAGATGTGGTTTCATCATTTTCAGTGGTTTCAGTAATTCTGAATATTAAGACTGCCTCATTAGTCTAGTGGCTCCAAGCGCGACTGCTATGCTAGAGGTCTTGGGTTCAATCTTCAGGTCGAGCAAAGTGTTATTGTGTGTGTAAGTGTGTTTTTCTATGAAATTATCAGTACAAGCTTAGGGTCTGGATATGTGCCCGGTGGATGCAAAAGATTCGTCCCCTATTACATATCCAAATCAAACAGACCGATTGCGAAAAGTGGATGAACTGCAATTGATCTGAATAAAACGAGATAAAAAGTGGAAAAAAGCGCATAAATCTAGAGTATATTCACTGTTATAACAGTTTTGATAACATCTTGATGTTAATTCAACTCAACGTACAGTTTGTTCGAAATAAGTAAGCCGATCGGAAGTTAGCCGTTCCGAACTACCGCGGTGATAAAATCGTTTAATTAAGTGTTTTAATACATAAATATTGAAATAAGTAAACAAGATAATTAGAAATGTGAAACATATACGACTCTAATTATCTTTACAGCGACTCTTTCTATTAAAATTTACCACTTCTAAACCACTTGCAGACAACTTCCGATCGGCTTACTTATTTCGAACAAACTGTAGCACTCATCTAGACATAAGAACCATATTTGATAACAGATACACATACCATCACGTCTTTATTCTCCGAAGAATAGGCTAATGTACACCCACAGTTCGCCGGTATGTTTTGGTCCCATGTAATAGGTGGCAAGCCTCTTCCCATTGACCGGACACAAATCCAGCCTCCGAGCTGCTACTGAGAATTTCATGGAAAAACCCGATAACACTTTGCTCGCCCTGAGGATCGAACCCAGGACCTATAACGTAGCAGTCGTGCTTAGGACCACAAGGCTAATGCGGCATTATATATTTTTAAAGGTTTTTTTTTTATATTGGAGATATGCTTAATTAAGTCTTAGGCTTAATGGCCTCTTTTCAAGGTTCTCTGGCATTTTGCCATAGATATTTCATGAAAGTTACGTAAGTCGTACGATTATTAGCAACCTCATATATGATATGCCTAGTCGCAAGTTTGCAGTGAGTCGTTTGCTGTCTGTTTATTATGAAGGTGTTTTATTCGAAAGTCCTTCACTACATAGCATAAAACAAAGTTGCTTCCCGCTGTCTGTCCGTCCCTATGTATGCATAGGGCAAACTGTAAGTGTACATTAGTACACCGCTGCCTAACCCTTCGGGGAATATAGGCGTGATGGTATTTATATAGGTAGAAGAGTCTATCTTTAAAACTACGCAATGGATTTTTATGCGGTTTTTTAATAAATAGAGTGATTCAAGAGGAAGGTTTTTATGTTCATTCATACATATTATAGTACAGTAAAGTCGAGAAAACACGCGGGCGAAACCGTGGACGGAAAGCTAGTAAATGATAATAATCAACTTATACGGTTAAAAATCAAAAATTTAAATCTGCTCAGTAGTTTTCGCTGTTGAGTTTTAGAAACAGGTTAATTACAAAGTTATTTTAGTGAATGAAAAATACGACCGAGGGCAGGATTCGAACCTGCGTCTTCTGGCTAAGTACACCAGACGCTATGACCGCTAAGCCACCGTGAGTCCCACCCGCCAATTCGAAATTTGCCTTCGCATTTTTAAGGCGACGTCTACATCTTTGCTTGGAAAATACCTAAAATACAAAAATAAGGTTATTTACAATTTTATAATACCTAGTATAGATTATGCGATCCATTAGTTGCGTATTGATCGAATCCGTTATAAATTCGCACTTCACGTAGCCCTGACCTTAGACGGACCCCACAAGCTTAATCTCTCTTAAATATTGATGTCCATCAAATAGTCTGTCAAAGGAATGTAGGACGATATGGATACTTTCTGGTTTCATCAACAAAAATCGTTGAATAAATACTAGTTGGCTGAAAATGTGGGTTCAAGAAAACGTTTGTCCATACTGCATAAGTTAAGGGTTCTCAAGAGTTACTTTAAATATCTTCTTTGTTGTGTTTTGCAGTACTACTGGACCAGATGTAGAGTGCTCGGCTTAAAAACATGTTACATACACCGTAATATAATAGTTTGACAGTCAAAAGCCTATTTCCATTAACTTGGCGCAAATCCAGACTCCAAGCTGCTACTGAAAATTTAAGTCCTTACTTTGCTCAACCTGGGAACCTAGGACCCCTAGCGTAGCAGTCGCGCTTACGGACTATACTAAACTAATGATGCAGTCCAAAATCGGTTACATTAAATATCAAAATCGTAAACTTCTTAATACCATCCCGAGTGGACGAGGATCAAAGTTTTGACAAACACGGAATTGAAAAAAGGTAAAACTTTAAGTGGGATGTGTTGTTTGTTACTACCAAAGTTTTTCAGAAACTGGCGGCTGATTTAGGGGCGGCCTGATTCGTCCCAACAAAACGTGCTCTTAATTTTCTTTATAACCTTCGCCGTTTCGTTCTATTTTGTGGGGAACTGAACTAAACTTATAAACAAAGAGCCAAAGCAGAGTAGAGAGTTTAGAGTTAATCTTTAGTTAAATTTATTCCTACCTTTTGCTGCGGCTACAAATAGAAACGAATAAAAACAGTATAGATTGGGGGCGAAGCACTTGTCCAAATACAACAAGATTTTTTTACCATCAAAAACACTTTTTGACTTATTCAAAATTATTGTTTATTTTTAAACCAACAAACCATGTAAAAATTCCACCTCCTTGTACGTACCGGTTTCTACATCCATTTGTCTAGCTATTACTAAATAACTAGCTAAGCTAGCGTGGTGGACTATAAGCCTTATCCCTCTCACTCTGAGACCCATGCCCAGCAGTGGGAGTATAAATGAGATAATAATAACGGCAATCAAATCAGACGCTATTACGATCATGGGACCCAGAACATACCGGTGAACTGTGGGTGTAATTCTGCCTATACTTTTTAGGTTATAGGCATCATAGTATGATGCTTACCAAACTCCATGGTCAACCGAAAATAGTACAGAGACAATCGAATCGCAAAAAACCGACATAAACTGATAATGTCGAAGTAATTTGTCAGTCCTTCTTCAATGTCGTGTATTGACGTCGCGTGCCCCGCGGCACTTACCGACCATCGGCCCAATTCATTTGGTTGCCCCTGACTTTTGCCAAATACTCCAAGATACGGCAAGAGTTTGATTTAGGTGCGTCTGGACTTATTGGATTCAGTTAATGGGTTTGTCCCATTTCAATCTTGAGTGTAGGGTAATTGAATTGTTGATGTGTACTAAGTTTTGATTATAAAAATGACGTTTTGATTTAAGAAGTTAAGCGCTCCAGATGGTATTCAGGTATTAAGTACTAAGATTTTAGTGATTCTTGGACACGGCTACATATTCAGCTACAGGTACACATTCAGTTTTAGCTCACATATAAATGTACAGAAAGGCAATACACACTACGAGCTGAGCTCTAATGTTTCATCCACTTAACCACGCTACTGAGGATCGTAGCAGACTGCTATTTAGCCTTCGGTATTAATGTACCTATCATGTGTAAACACGTTTTCTCAAATCCGGCTAGTAGTTCCAGAGATCAGCGCGTTCAAACAAACCAACTCCTCAGCTTTATTACATTACTAACTTTCCGCCCGCGTCTGCGACCGCGTAGCCTATACCTACGTTTCTTTTCATTTTACGAATATATACTCTATGTAATTCAGGAATAAATAGCTTTCTATTGATGAAAGAATTTTCAAAATTGGTACAGTAGATCCAGAGATTACCCCCTACTACCTCACAAACTCTCTCCTCTCTCTCTCTCTCCCTCTTTATAATAAATATTAGTATAGATAAGTGTAGATTAATAATTTATTTCTCCCTTTCTCTTCTCATTGAGGCGAAAACTCAGCAGTATAAAGAAAGCTTTGAGTGAATTACTTATAAAACTTTCCTAATTAATAACTATTATATTTATCTTCCAAAAAATACTTACTAAAAAATCCCAGCAAAGTTATTGCTCTTTTTCTCTTAAATTATACCAAGGCTGACCTAAAAAAGTTTCATAAAACTGTTCAAATGTAACAAATACTTTATATACCTACTTCGGCAATAATATTCTATTACAATGAGGCTTAGGTATATTCTTAGTGTAGTTTTAACTCTTAAGAATTTTGTGCTTTTGTTTTGGTATCTTTAATAACTATTTGTTATTATTAGTTTCAATGTTATATCTCTAACTGACTCTTAGATATATATAGATATATCTACGCTATATAGTGGTCGAAAATGCACGACTCTGCATAGCGGACTCTTTAGTCCGCTATGCTAGATATATATAGATATATCTACGCTATATAGCGGTCGAAAACGCGAGTGCTACGCTAGAGGTCCTAGTTTCGATTCACAGGTCGAGCAAATTGTTATTGGGTTTATCTATGAAATTCTGAGTAAGAGTTTGGACTTGGGCTCGGTTATAATAGTTATATCTATAATGGTCTTTAGACCATAGATATCATAATGACGTAACAGATTTGCCTCAAAATTGTCCTAATTTACTCTTCCCCCATTTTAGTAGTCCCAAGCAAATCGTGAAGCGCTGCACGTAGTCAGCTACTCCAATTAGCTAATACTCGAGGTAGAGCAAGAAAATAATCTGGTACTCGTATTTCCGAGAACACCAAGGAGAATGTTAACCAGTTCTTGCTACTTGCACTTTTCTAGAAGTCTTTTGATAATGTTGAAATGAAAGAACAACTTTTTAGATTTTATCGCCTCATATTGATATTTTAAACAGCATGCATAGTCCATATACCATCACGACTGTATTACTCGAAGAGTTTGGCAGATGTGTACTATGTACACTTACAGTTCGCTGGTATGTTTAGGTCCCATGTAATAGGGCGAGCCTATTGCCATTAGAGGGGTACAAAAACATTGGTATTGCAGATGTCCATGGGCGGCAATGAGTTCTTACCGTCAGGTGGCTCGCTTACTGCGTTTGCCGAGCGGAGCCGTGCCAGAAAAAATAATACAACCACATCATACAATTAATACAATATTAAAGTTAACTGCTACGCTAGAGGTCCTGGGTTCAATCCTCGACCTGGGGACTGCAAAGTGTTATTGGGTTTTTCTATGAAATTCTCACTAGCAGCTCGGTGTCTTGATTCGTCCCCGGTTAATGGCAATAGGCTCATCCCCTATTACATGGGACCTAAACATACCGGCGAACTGCGGTTGTACACTAAGCACACTGCCTAATCCTTCAGGGAATACAGGCGTGATAGTATGTTATGTAGGCACATAATTACGGCATGAAACACACGCTAAATAAATACGGTAGTCAACATATAGCTTTTAGATCTTATTTTTATTAACAACGTGATATCCGCGGTCAATAGCCATAAATTACAAGCGTCTATTACATTTAAATACATTAAAAGTCAAAAGAAAAACCGAAGAATTTAAAACAGTGGGTTACAACATCCTATACCCATTGTAATGAGGAAATAAATCAACCGCGCAGAAAACTGGCAGGCAATTCCGTTAAAGGCTCCGGTTGGTAACCAGGAACCAATTTGAAGTGACCCCCCAATTCCCACCATGGCCCTCTTCTGTCGTCCTTTTTATGTGTTCAGCAGGGGGGAAGGGAAGATCAAGTTACAGTGGTGTTTCGTTTGTGGCCTATCTCTTAGAGTTAACTTGAGCTTCCCTGACATTTCGTAAATCCACTCCTTTATTTGCCATCCTTATTTTAGTTTCGTTACTTTTGAAGTGCAATGTTATATTGACGAGTAAGTTGCTTTTCAATAATTCTATGTTTTCGCCAGCCAATAAGTTATCACAAATTTTCTCAGTTGATTTTTTAACTTAACCATTTACATTTTAAGTTTAAAATCATTCGGAGAAATTTTACAGTTTATTATTGGGTTATCAGGTTATTATTGGTAGTGCTGGCGACTGAACATTCAAAGTCAATTTTTTTTTTACATAAACATACATACCATCACGCCTATATTCCCCGAAGGGTTAGGCAGAGGTGTACTAATGTACACCTACATTTCGCCGGTATATTTACGTCCCATGCAATAGGGGGCGAGCCTTTTACTATTAACCGAGCACTGAGCTGCTACTGAGAATTTCATAGAAAACTCCGGTAACAGTAAAAAGTCAGTACCTAATAGTATAATACAGGTTTATTCCTTATGGGCTTGGAAATCCAAACTCCGCTATTGTCAATTTTATAGAAAAACTCAATAGATAAAATTTTGCTTAACCTGGTAATTGAATTTAGGGCCTCTAGCGTAGCAGTCGCACTTAGTACCACTAGACTAATGAGGCAGACCTTATTATTATTTTATGATGTAGTGAGAAAAGAATTATATCACCTACTATTGCAACTCTTTTTTCCATCGTAATATAATACGATAGACAATACAATTAAACGACAAAAAAAAACAATTTTAGAAAAAAAATACTTCAAATATTATCACTACAATCATTGAATAATAAATAACTTCCGCCTAAAAGCAATGAAAAACACATTAAATTTATCAAATGATTGCCTCCACTAGTATTAATGAAGTGGTATTAATTGCTCTATGTTATATCAGGGATGATTAAGTACCCGCACACGAACTCATGAATATTTTTCATTAGATATTCAATATTGATAATTTATTGGGCATTAGGCGTCGACCGTTTTGTTCCGCTATGAAACATGGTTGTAAACATAAAGAGTAATAGCCAAATAGCTTAGATTTCAGGGTCAGGAGCAAGAGATCGGGAGTTTGAATGAAGTGACTTCTTCTTATACTGCATAATTAGCTTTATTTTGGGCGGTTTAAAAACATATTTGTATTAGAAATCATTATTTTTAGACAGTTTTTCATCAACCTGCCTACCACCTTCACAAGTAACAGGAAGGTGGACTACAATAAAATTCTAGAAAGCTCAAGAGTATTACTCACAATCTGCGATCCGAAAGGTACCTACCGGATAAAAATTATGTTGTCTTACCTTGGCTATAATTATGCGAAAACTAGTCAAAATAGAGAAATTTTTACTAGTTTTGGCATTACTAAATACTAAATATCTTTAGACTTATTTTTTTTTTTTATTTTTTTTTTTTTTTTTTTAATCATAGGGAACAACAAACAGCTACAAAATACAGTGTTACAAAAGAGATACACATAAATAAGTACAATATTGTAGCCCACAACGCTGTTCACAGATAAAGCTGTGGAATATGGTATTTAATTAGTAAAACGCTAGGATAATAGTTGAAGAATGATAACAATAAAAACTAGACTAACTTGACTGTCGCGTCCATCTATCTACACTTTTACACAATAGAACCAAGAAATCAAGAGAGCTCCTTTAATATAAGACCCTTGAACCTACTGGGAGAACATGCAAAAATATCAATGTGTTCAAAAGTCTTATTATAGTTATCTAAGATTCTGCGAACAGGCGAGCGCAGACCAGTATTAGAATGACAAGTTGTAGTAGAGAATAGTCTGCCAGCGCGCACCTTTCGCTTATACACTGTTCTAGGAACAACATAGCACAACATGTTGGTCAATTCAATGCAATCAAAATTATTAGTAACGATGTTATATAGGTTCATGGCTTCTAAGTATTTGCGTCTATTTTCAAGTGATGGGAGTTTGTACTTGTTGAGTAAATCCTGATATGGCAAATAGTGACCAAAGCATCTAAAATTCATAGCACGTAGGAATCTGTGTTGAACACACTCAATAGCCTCAATGTATTTTTTATAATATGGACTCCAGACGGATACGGCGTATTCTAATTGAGAACGTATGAGAGATTTATATAGGCAAATATATGAGGAAGGTTTCTTAAAATCTAAAGTCGAGCGCATAACAAATCCATAAAGCTGATACGCTTTATTTACAATTTTGCTAATGTGCAAGTCTAAGCAAAGTTTGGAGTCAAGAATAATGCCAAGGTCACGGATAGACTCCACTTTAGTTAGGGGGACATCGCACATTGTGTATGTATAATTTACGATATTTTTGTTCTTTGTAAAGTTCAAAAGATTACACTTAGGTAAACTTAGCTGCAACTTATTTCCACGACAGTAGTTCGACAGTCTGTCTAGATCTTGTTGCAATAGAAGGCAATCATTCAAATCACGTATAGTTCTATATACCTTAAGATCATCGGCATATAGGAGGAATTTGGTGTTAAGAAAACATTGACTTATGTCGTTAATATACAAAACAAATAAAAGGGGACCGAGAATAGAGCCTTGGGGTACACCGGAGGTGACCTGTGCGATGCAAGAAGAATGACCATTAATTACAACTCTCTGACTACGGTTAGTGATGTATGAAGAAAACCACCTCAGCAGGTTACCACGGATTCCATTGAACGCTAATTTATTGAGTAATATTTCGTGGTCTACCTTGTCGAAAGCCTTGCAGAAGTCAGTATACACTGCGTCAACCTGTACACGGTTGTCTGCATTGTCGAACAGAAAGCTGGAGAACAGCAGGAGGTTAGTGACTGTGGACCGTCGCTTAACAAAACCGTGCTGTTGTTGGATAATAATATTATGCAGAATAGGATATAGTTCATTATGCACTAACCTCTCAAAGAGCTTCGACAAGGCAGACAATATGGAAATAGGTCGATAGTGTTCAACATTGCGTCTTGATCCGCCTTTGTGGACGGGCACAATATAGGCATCCTTCCACAGTTTGGGCACCACGCCTTCCAACAGGCATTTATTATAAACAATAAAAAGAGGCCTACATATAGAGACGGCGGTGTTTTTCAAAAAATAAGGGGATATACCATCTGGTCCAGGTCCTTTTGATGTATCTAAAGATTTTAGCTCTTTAAGTATTTTATCTTCACTAAGCGATATATCACAGATCAAAGTATCATGTAGTGCAGTGTCAGGCGGAGGACTCCATTGAGGCAGCGACGGTGAAGCAGGTTCAAAGACGGAGTAGAAGAAGTTAGAGAACATGTTGCAGACAGAAATTGGATCACTAGATTCGGAGTTATTGTACTGAAGCTTAGCTGGTATCCCAGGTTTCTGTTTCCGATTTGAGATGTACGTCCAGAAATGCTTAATATTTTTACCCAAGCTATCCTCCACAGATCTAATATATGAGTTGAAACATTTTAGACACATTTCCTTAAAATGGCTTCTGTAGTTAGCGAATATATTGTAGTCCGAAATGTTATGATACTTCTTCCACTTAACCCACGCTTTTTGTTTCTTTTTCGAGATAGTTATAAGAGCCCTTGAGAACCAGATAGGATAACTAACAGATCTAGCACGAGATAAAGGGGTGCTTTGCTTAATAATATTATCCAACTCATCATAGAAGGAAGTTAGTGCGTCTTCGGAGTTTTTAGAGCCAAGCAGATCTGCCCAATTCGTTTGCTGTATGTTACAATTAATGTTGACAAAATTAGCTTTATGGAAATTATATTTGTGTAGGGGGATCTTAGTCAGAGGGGAGATTTTAATATCCAAGCAAGTCTCACAGGTTAATGCAGGGTGGTAAGTGTCGATAGGTAGTAGCGCAGTAGTGGAACGGGAAACCATGCAGGCGTTGTTAGATATTATTAAGTCAAGTATTTTGCCTTTGTCATTCACTACATTATTGAGTTGAGAAGCACCAAGAAATGAGATGAGATTATACAATTCAACACAGGTCACAGACGCCGCAGAGTGGAGGGAGACAGCACTGGAGGAATCCGTAACAGAGGATGCTAACCAATTAGCCTCTGGTATATTGTAGTCACCCAAAATATAGAAGCTGCCAACAGTAGGATGACTCAACACTTCCTGTAATGTTTCGAAATGCTTGTTGTACACTAATGAAGAAGTCTTAGGTGGTATATAGGCAGCACTTAAAATATGTCGTTTTTTATTACACGTGCTTTGCAATTCAACAATGAGGTGTTCGATATGGCTATGTAAGAGGTCTCTACGCTGAGTTAGTGCGAGATCCAGCTCAGACGGCTTGAGCCGTCTATTATAAATATAAATATCTATTCTTATAGTTTTAACAGTTAAATAATTTACTCCACGGTTATTTCATATAGTCACCTCACTGCTACTGTTGCGCCGTGTATCGTGGATTCGATTTTCACCCGATACAAAAATGTGTTGCGAAAACAGAAATTTTTTTTTGGGTCTAGTTGTACTTTTTTTCCGTTGCATGTTTGTGAAGTCCTGGATACAGAGTTCATTATTCAAGTGCGAAAAAAAAATCCACCATTAGAAATTAAAAAGACACATTTAAAAAAAATTTAGATCAGAAAAGTAGACTAAAACTTGACCTAACTTTTCACCTCTGGCGTTTCTCGTCAAATTCATACAACAATGGTCTATTATTATATATGACAATCATTATAATAATAATGCTTGGTCGTAGGGCACTTCAATAAGCCTTACAAGTGGGGACGGTGATAACGAGGTCCTAAGTGACACTACGAGTATGTGCGAGACAAGGACAGAAATAGGTTTGTTGACATCGATTTCTTGTGACCTCCAAATAGGTTATTATACGGTGTATTGTATGTATATTGATAAGGTTAATACGATGATTTTAAGAGGATGATTGTGAAGGGTTATTTTTACATCATGTTGGCATAAGTCTGTTAAAAAACATGTTTACATGGTAAACGTCTTAAAATGTTTAGTTGAACTGTATGTTCTTCTAATGAAATTGGTGTACAAATAATAATAATTTAAGTATTTTTATAGTATTGTAGTAATTAACATAGTACGTAATGTCATAAAAATATAAAATATTTACAATTACAATGTCAGAGGCCTTTAGTAATAAAATGATGTTCAAAAATATAATTAATTTTTTTGTCAATTATTGCCTAAAATATTTTTGGATAACCTAAATAAAATAACCTCTGAAAATACTCACTGAACCGATTTTATTAATTCTTTCAAAAGCTACATACCTACTTCTAGATTTACATCAGCTATTAATTAACTTAATAATGACATCACATGCGAGCGAAGACGCGGACAACCGTCTAGTTTTGAATATAATTCTTGGACTGATATTTAAAATACTTTCGCTTATTTCCATTTCATAACAATGTCGTTATAATTGAAAACTGAAGAAAACCGAGAATTAATTTTCATTAATATATATTTGTATACAAAGCTATACAAAATGAACTTTGTCAAGGATAATGGGGTACTGCGGTATTTGCGGCAGTCAGTTACAAACTTGCAGTAAGCAACTGCTACATAGAGCAATATAATTATGTACAATCATTTATTATATCGGAGTATAACAGCTGCGTCTATCATCACTACATAGTATAAAACAAAGTCGCTTTCTCTGTCCCTATGTCCCTTTGTATGCTTAAATCTTTGAAACTACGCAACGGATTTTGATGCGGTTTTTAATAGATAGAGTGATTCAAGAGGAAGGTTTATATGTATAATACATACATATTTTAGTATAGAAAAGCCAATAAACCACGCGGGCGAAGCCGTGGGCGGAAAGCTAGTTGGGTATAATTAAAGTTTTTGATGGGGATTGAGAGACGATGCTCTGTCACTTTTTCGCAAAAAGTGATAGTAATTGTATATAGAAATTGTATGACATATCGGATTGTGACGTCACAAGCCGATATAGGGAGTTCTTTGTCAAGCATTATATCTATACTATATTATTTATTATTATTATTATTAATATTATAAAGCTGAAGAGTTTGTTTGTTTGTTTGCTTGAACACGCTAATATCAGGAACTACTGGTCTGATTTGAAAAATTATTTAAGAGTTAGATAGCCCATTTATCGAGGAAGGCTATTGGCTTTACATCATCACGCTAAGACCAATAGGAGCTGAGCATAAATGAAAAATGTTGCAAAAACGGGAAAAAAATATTCCTTTTAAATACAGAAAAGCCGAAAAAACCAGGCGGGCGAAGCCGTGGGCGGAAAGCTAGTATATATATAGGGTAAAGCACCCTATTACTGACACCCCCCCAATTTATTGACACTCTATTTTTATTATCAAAATATAAGGAAACTTGGTAACCTAAGTGTATTATTTATTAAAATCATTTTTGATAGTTTATTTTTGTATACCACTGGCAAAACTAATCTGTTAAAAGAACTAAGACGGCGCCAAATAGCTGATTCAAATAGAGCAATCAGTGTTTTAGAAGGAGAAAGTTGGTTTCCTTAAAGTTTCGATAAGGTAAGCGTTCATTTTAATCGTGTTAAAGTATTCAGAAATTCGAAAACCTTTCTTTGAATGTTGTGTTATTCTAATTTTGAAGGTTTATATAGCAGATTTCAATGGTTATTTCTCACTTTACTGTATTAGTTTAATTTTTACAGGGTGTCGATTTTTGGTATGTCGAAAATAGTGAAATTCCAATTTATTGACACCCATGTCAATAAATGGAATTTTCAAATTAATTTTATAAGAGGCTAATTCAATTGTATATACCTAGTTTATGACTTGATATATGACTACAAATTAGATTAAAGTCAAAATACACCTTTATTCCAAATTCCGACATGGGTGTCAAATCAATATTCTCTATACAAACATCAGTGTTGATAATTGGGCAAGGCTATGTCAATAATTGGAATACAATGAAGACATAAGAACTCTCTTCCATAAGTTACATGTTTGGATACTTCTGCATCCTTTACACTCATAAAATAAGGATTATGCAAGTTATGATCAGATAATAATGCGGTTATTATCATCAGACGCACATTATGCTTGTGTCACATGATCGCTTTCATTAGTGCATAGGTATGTGTTTTGTAGTTAGACAATTCCTAACATAAAACTTCGAACATCATTGATTAAAAGACTTCAGAACCCTCAACATGAAGCCTGTCCGGGTCCTGTTACTCTCCTGACCGAAGCCGAAGAAAATTACTTAGTGGAGTGGATCAAGAATCATTTAAGATAGAGAAAATCCTCCTATGATATTAGAAACCTCAATATCATTTTTAAAGACCTATCCATAGATACCTCACACATATGGGTACAAAATTTTTGAGTTTCAGTTCTAAGTATGGGGAACCCCATTTTTTTTTCTATTTTTGTGTAAAAATCTTAATGCGGTTTACAGAATACATCTACTTACCAAGTTTCAACAGCATAGCTCGTATAGTTTCAGAGAAAAAATGCTGTGGCATACGGACGGACAGACAGAAAGACAGACAGACATGACGAATCTATAAGGGTTCCGTTCTTTGCCATTTGGCTACGGAACCCTAAAAATGAAGCATTGACTGTAGAAGAAATCGAAAGATTTTAATCACAAAGATAATACCCAAGTAGGTACCTATTTAGAAGTTCCTCATAAAAATTACCTCATTATTTCCAGTGATTTCAAGTATAAACAAAAATACGAATTATTTGTTAAGTTGACTGACTATACTCAAGTTTTTCTATTCGTAAATACAATTTCATAATAAAATAGGTTAATTACAAACAATTAAGATTTGTTTGATTTAAAAAAACCGTATGTAATTTTTATTAATAGGTAAACCTACTAAGGAAATTGCAGTGTCAATAAATTGGTTCAACACCTGACGATAATAGGGCAAAATGTGTCAATAATTGGGTAAATCATAGTAAATCAATAAAACTTGAAAAAATAATACCAATTATCATCTAAATATGTTTTTTGGTAATTATCAAGGAAATACAATACTTGCTCTATTATTATAAACTGGATATCCAACGGGCAATACCATAAAATGGCAGATATTAAACTATTTTGGTACGACAGCCCTTAAAGTGTCAATAATTGGGTATCTTACCCTATATACTTGCCAGAAATTTGGTTCTTTATTACCTTATTTGGAAATTAATTAATTTGCTATGTTTACAGTTTTATATATATATATATATATATATATATATATATATATAGTTTACAGTTTTATATATATATCGCACCTTCGGTGCAACAAAGTCACAACAGCTCATTTTTAAATTTTACAGTAGACAAAATACTTTTCGTATTTATTTACTCATTTCTGGATTACTATATATAGTAGGTTTGAAATCTTAATAAAAATCATTGTTCATTTTGTTTGCTATAGTTTTACGTAAAAATCTTAAATATTGAATTACCAAAACAAAAGACATAACAAAAAAAAGTGTCCTGAATTGTGACTTTGTTGCACCGAAGGTGCGATATATATATAAAACTGTAAACTATATATATATAAGACTATTTATTACAAATTACGAAATAATAAAGATTTGTGTTGCTTTGATAACAAAGAAACGACATAAACGTTTATTCTTCAACTAAATTTTACATATTCCAATTAAATCATTTTACATAAATCTTTAAATAATATTCATATGTCATCGAAGATGACAAGTCCAAAAACAATCTTCTATTAACATAGATATTACGAAAGAGGTTAATTAAACATAATGCAATATAATCTCTTTACATCTCCCCCCCCAAGGGAAGAAAATTTACGAATAAATTTTCTCTCAAGACTGTGTCTCTATTCTTTTTCTTCATATTCTGCTTCCATTACAGGTTTTGGAATAAGTTTCGTTATATGAAAAAAATTCGACTCCATTTTCTTGTGACCAGTATCGATTCTATATATAGTTTTTGAAATTTCTTCAATAATCTTAAATGGTCCAATTTTTATTTCTTCTAACTTTTTCCTATTTAGCTTGTTTCCATTTTCCACATACACCATATCTCCAACTTTAAACTCATGGTATTTTCTATTTTTATCAAATAAAATCTTGTTGTAGTTATGTGATTTTATTGTGTTTTCTAGTGCAGTCTTTCTATCTTTGACCCAGTCATTTTGTGATTTTTTATGTTTCAATTCTTTTGGTAATATCGAAACATCTGTACCATACAAAAGATAACTTGGTGAGAAACCAGTTACTGAGTGAATAGTTTCATTATATTTGTTTGCACATTCATGAGCTATTGTTGTCCATGTTCTCTTATTCTTATCTTCATTTATTTTGCATCTGATTTTGTTTACCAACGTTTGATTCAGTCTTTCATTTAAGCCATTTGAAAATGCAGCATTTACTGCAGTAAACACCATAGGTATCTGTTTGTCGTTTAGGAAATCCTTGAATTCCTTCGAATTTATCCCTGGATATTGGTCAGTAAGAAGCATACCAATGTCCTCTGTATCTGCTATATTCCTGACTAATTTAACAAAATCATTTGCAGTCTGAGTTTTTGATGTCATAATAAATGCGTACCTGGTGAAGTGATCCACCAACAGATGTAAATATTTTTTTGTTGATCTTGATCCTCCAAGGCCTCCAATAGTATCTATTGAAATTATTTCAAATGGTTTTTTCGCCGGACCCAGATGCGACATAAATCCAAATTTATCCTGTCCTCTTGATTTATTTTTTATACAAATCTCACAGTTTTGACATACTTTTTTAATATTATTTGTTAGATTTCTAGAAATGTATAGCGTACTAATTGACTTCATCATCTGTTTTATTCCAATGTGACAAAGATCTTCATGTATATTTTTTATAAGTTTTTTACTGAATTCTTCTGAAAGTATAATTTTTTCTTTATTTCTGACTTTTTTGAAGTATACATTTTGTTTGTTTATCATTTTACTTTTATTCTTCTGTATTTCTTCATTTCTATTTTGATCTATTATAATATCTTCTAGATTAATCAAGTTTACAATCTTCAGTTGTTCATCTGTGTTTTCGTTCGATTCTAATACGGGATTCCTACTTAAACAGTCTGCTTCCAAATTGTTCTTTCCCGGTGCATACTTTATTTTAAAATCATACTGTGATAGATAATATGTTAAGTCACCTAATTCTTCGTCAGTTCTCGATTTCAAATTCATATTTTCTAATGGCTTGTGGTCCGAATAAACTGTAAATGTCTTGCCTATTAACCAATATTGCCAGTATCTTACAGCTTCTTTGATAGCTAAACATTCTAAGTATATAGCTTTTTTCTTTTTCTGTGCTCCATTTAGCTTCTTTGAGAAGTAAGCCACTGGTTTTTCTTTACCATCAGGCTGCGTTTGTTTCAAAATGGCTCCGATACCTTCTATGGATGCATCTGTGTAAATAGTAATTGGTAATTCTTGATCAAAAATTTCAAGAACTGGTTGAGAGCATAGCATATTTTTTATTTTTTCGAATGTTATTTGGCATTCATCAGACCAAATAAATTTTTGATTCTTTCTGAGTAAATTATGCAATGGATCCAGTATTATTGCACTACTTGGTATGTATTCATGATAAAAATTAATTTTTCCCAGAAATTGTCTTACATTCTTCTGTGTTGTTGGAACAGGAAAAGTTCGTATAGAAATGAGGTTATCTTTTACTGGTTTAATTGAATTATTTTGGATTATATAACCCAGGTATTTTACTGAGTCTGACGCAAATGTGCATTTTGTAAATTTTAATCGGAAACCTTCCGTTTTAATAGCTTTGAATAACTGTGTTAAATGGTTAACATGTTGATCGAAAGATTTCGAAAATATTAGAATGTCATCTATGTAGTTTACAGCAAAATCCGTAAGTTTGTACTTTCTTAAAATATTGCTCAGAATCCTTTGGAAAATTGCTGGCGCAGTCTTTAGTCCGAATGGTAGACAAGTCCATTGGAAATGTCCTTCTTGTGTTACAAATCCCGTCTTTTTCTTGTCTTCTACTCGTAAAGGGATAGACCAAAATGCAGAATTTATGTCAAGTGTTGAATAAAATTTACAATTTCTTGTCTTTGTCATTAAATCTTCGATCAATGGAAATGGTTGAGCTTGAGGTACTACTATTTTATTCAAATCTCTGAAGTCTATACATAGTCTGGACTTCCTATTATCTTCTTTTTTAAATGCCAAAGTCACAGGTGCAGCAAAAGGGCTGTAGGATTCTTCTATGAGTTTATAATCAAGTAACTTTGCAATCTGTTCTTCTATTTCTTTTTTATCTTCTATAGTACATCTGTAGGGCCTCTTACTGCAATATTTGTCTACTAATAAGTCTATTCTTGCTTCATATCCATTAACATTTCCAACGTCATATTTATTTTTTGCAAAAACTGATTCATATTTATCAATTAATGTGTTTATCTGAGATTTCTGATATTCATCTAAATGATTTATTTTTATTTCAAAATCTTCTTCTTTTACATGTTCGTTAAAGTTAATCATGTATTCTTTTGTACGCTTGCTTTCTATATTTGTTGAAATTTGTTCGATCTTATTTTCCTTTTTCTGAGTAACTTTTAGGTCTTCATTTTGTATTAGTTTAAATTTTTTAATCATGTCTAATCCAATCAAGAAATCATATTTAAAATCTTGTTCATCCATAATGTAAACATCAATGTATTCTTCTATTTCAAAGATTTTAATTTTTAAATTTGTCAAACCACTTGCCTTCTTGACACCATTAATTGTCACCAAACTTGCTTCATTCAAACTGTTCCCTTTGCCTTTTAATTTTAATAACTTTGAATTAATTAAAGAAACATTTGAACCTGAATCATATACACCATTTATTTCATTTTTTTCATTCAAGAGAAGTTTGACATTTATTAATGGTGTCACTATTAGTTTTTTTGGTTCGTTTCATTTAACTCTGCTTCTATTACCGAATTGTTAACATGTTTAATGTATCTTTCTCTCGTTTTTTCATCTTCTTTTGGTTTAAACCAGCATTTAGATTCAGGGTGATAGCGAGTACCTTTGTTTAACTTTTCACAAATTTTACATGGGTTACGTTCTTCATTTTTATTATTATTTATAGGATATCCATATTTCCTGTAGACCGAATAACTCTTTTTATTAACCATATGTTCATACTTGCTTAACTCATTAAACAAACCCACTGTATCTTTCAATGTCTCTCTGTCAATCTTGCTGAGTATGAATTCAGGCAAACCAGCCGCAACAAGATCTACAAGGGTACCCATATCAATAGATTTTCTCATATCCAGTAAAAGTTTTTCTTTCTTTATAGTATAATCCATTAATGATCCATCTTTGTATTTAAATAATAGTGCGTAGGTAACATGGTTCCATCCTTTATTTGTAAATGATTCACAAAAATTATTTTTCCATATTGACCATTCCGTGTTCATGGTAAATTTTATTATCATAGAACTGTACCAATCTACACAACTTTTATCCATAAACAATCTTAATATTTCAATTTTTTTCTCATCTTCCGTCACATCAAAACGTAAACATTCTTTTTCAAAAATGCTCATCCATTGATTCGCATTCGAATTTTTGCTTGTAAATTTTTCGATTACAAACTTCTCCGCAATCTGTTTTAAGGTCTGCTGCCTAGTTTCTTGTGTACTTTTAACTAACTTTTCTAATATTTTTTCCAATGTAACTGTTTCTTTATTATGGGCAGCTGTTTGTTCTTGATTAACTTCCTCCAAATATTGATCTCCAAATTGTACATTACCATCTTCATCTATATATGTTTCTTTGAGTTC
Source organism: Subacronicta megacephala (assembly GCA_958496365.1). Taxonomy (NCBI): domain Eukaryota; kingdom Metazoa; phylum Arthropoda; class Insecta; order Lepidoptera; family Noctuidae; genus Subacronicta; species Subacronicta megacephala. The sequence continues at coordinate 4,560,432 of OY292538.1, forward strand.
TTTTGTCATTGTTATCCAAACCTTTCGTGTTTGATATCTTTTCTTTAGACTATTTTTCACCTTGGTATAACCCGCTGTCTTTATCAGCTCTTTATGAAGACCAGCAGATTGGCATTCTTCTGGTATAGCGTATACCTTATTCTCACTCGTGGCTATGGAGGTTATACAGGAGACGTTTGATTTTCCATTGCTTCCTGGTAATATTGCGAAGTCAAAACGAAGTTTTTCCATTATTGTATGTGTATTTATTTCATATAAACAAAAATGTCGTTTTATAAGACTATTTATTACAAATTACGAAATAATAAAGATTTGTGTTGCTTTGATAACAAAGAAACGACATAAACGTTTATTCTTCAACTAAATTTTACATATTCCAATTAAATCATTTTACATAAATCTTTAAATAATATTCATATGTCATCGAAGATGACAAGTCCAAAAACAATCTTCTATTAACATAGATATTACGAAAGAGGTTAATTAAACATAATGCAATATAATCTCTTTACATATATATATATAAAACTGTAAACATAGCAAATTAATTAATTTGGCACGTTGATTACAACGTGTATTTTATTTTTCTGTTATATTATTACACTAGAAACAGGTAAAATTGGGTCAAAACTGGTTCAAACTATTTAAGGTAAAGGCCATTGTATTCATTGTTGAGAACGGAAGTTAAATTGTTTTGTGAGTATATTTGGATGAATCTGAAGGAAGTACTACAACTTAGCACATATCCATCACGCCTTAAGTCTATAGAGATTAAGGCAGAGTTGAACTTATGAACAGCCAAAGACGTTCAAACCTTAACAAGGCTACAAAGAAATCTTTTAATTTGAAATATGTTTTTGAAATTCACTGTTGAAAAACATTTCAAAACGCTGCTAGAAGCACTAACCGCTGAATTGAACCAGTAATAACGAGTTAACTGCTATTTAATCGATAGCTGAGCAGAAGTCAGGGAGTCCGACTAAGAAATGTAGTAGGTATTATTTAATAGATTAAAGCGGTTGCTAGTTCGAAACTCAGCCATTGCATTACCGACGTAAACCCACTCGTAATACAAGTATTTTAGCTTAGAACGAGGGGGTAAAAAGATTATTACTAATGTGCGTTTTTTAGAAAAAAGAAAGACAACATTGTTTTAGTTAAATAAATATAGAAAAAGGTCACTAAAATACAAAAAAAAACTGCAAACGTCTACCTATATTACCGTTTCAGCGCATGAGAAGTGAAATCATCATCATCATTATCAAACCATTTGCTATCCCACTGCTGGGCACGGGTCCCTCTCAGAGTGATAGTCCACCACGCTACTCTATTACAAGCTGGCAGACTTCACACGCTGTCGAGAACATCTGTCAGGCGTGCAGGTTTCCTCGCAATGTGTTCGTACCCTGTTTTAAACGAGCAATAAGTTGATTATAATATTATTATTTTTTTATTTATAAAAAAAGCTTACTAGCAATGTGATTTAACATATAACCCACACCATTGTCAACAGATTAATTTAAGATTCATTCGGAGGCGGCATTACTTAATTCTGTATCTTACTTACTAAGTTTTAAGTTAAGTATTTTACTTTAAGTTATTTTCAGTGCTTGTTTTTTTTTTAAAAAAAAGCTTACTTGCTATGTGGGTCACACATTATTAGTATTCTTGTTAACCCCTCGTGCTAAGCTAAATGCTTGTGTTACGAGTGGGTTCACGTCGGTAGTGCAATGGGTGAGTTTCGAACCGGCAACCATATGATCGGAAGTCCGACGCCCTAGCCCTTAGGCTACCGTCGCGCCGCTTCAAATATCTCATCATAATCCCTCTAGCCTTTTCCCAATTATGTTGGTTGGCCTCCAGTCTAACTAGATGCGGCTCATCATCAGCCCATACTCGTCCACTGCTGGACGTAGGCGTCTCCTAGTGAACACCACAGAGCCCGATCTTCGGCTTTCCTCATCCAGTCACTGCCAGCTGCCTTCCGCAAGTCGTCACTCCATCTGGCCGGCGGGCGCCCTACACTACGCTTGCCTAGACGCGGTCACCACTCGAGAACTCGTTTGCTCCAGCGTTTGTCAGTTCTCCGATAGATGCGGCTGAATATCAGTAATTTACACGAAGCTACTGCCATGAGAGTCCAAAGTGCTAACCATTACACAGCAATCATAGCCTCATGATATGACCATAGGACTGCCATGTCAAAAACTGCTGCAATTTTGACGTGCCAAGAGGATGGCATAGGAGGGCCACCGGTGCGTTCTTTGGAGATCTCGGAGCCCGCCTCCTCTTTGTGCTATGGATGGCCGTGTGTTTTTAGTCGGTAGGAGTCCGACATAATCCTCCGCTTTTTCTTTTGAGAGGCGGAGGACACCCATGAGGATTTTTACAGGACTGCCATGTCAAAAGTCTCGAGTTCGAATCCAAGGCACGCTCCTCTGACTTTTCGAAATCATGTCCGTATTAATACTTAATTATCACGCGCTTAAACGATGAAGGAATACAACGCGACGAAACCTGCATACCGGAGATATTTTCTGGATATCGTGTGAGGTCTGCCAACCTGCAGTAGGCTAGCGTAGCGGACTACAGCCTAATTCCTCTTATTCTGAGAGAAGACCCGTGCCCAGCAGTGGGACAATATGTGGGTTGATGATGATTACTGCCATCAGACCTACACAACCAAATTTCTGGCAAGTATATGCCACCCAGTCCCCAAGAAGTCCTATGACGGAATAAAAGAAGCACCTACAAGGGGATTGGTGTAATACCACCCATAATAACGGCTAATAGCCGGTTGGCTATAAAATTGATTAGCCTGGCTTTACTTCGGGATTCAATCCTAATTTTATGGTGGTTAAACGTAAAATTAACTATTTTTACAAGGTTCCAGTTTATGTCTTTGTAGGTTGATTAGGTTTTTCATGTCATCATATATGTTTCTTATTGTATTTTTTAGGCATTTTCCATGCAAAGATTATTAGGTATGTTAGTGGAGGAAAAATACGACCGCGGGCAGGATTCGAAACTGCGTCTTCTGGTTATGTACACCAGAAGCTATGACGTCGCCTCAAAGACGTAAATTAAAAATGTGAAGGCAAATTTCGACTTGGCGGGTGGGGGTCGCGGTTGCTTAGCGGTCATAGCGTCTGGTGTACTTAACCAGAAGACGCAGGTTCATCATATATGGTTAAATTGGTTATATAAACATTCAAATTACCCAGTAAAATAGGTTTAAAATGAAACTTCGATACAATTGTATCTGTATATCTCTATCTGTGGTTAATTAACCACAAAAAATAGCTATGTAAGCTTATAATTAAGTACCTCATTAGTCTAGTGGTCCTAAGCGCGACTGCTACGCTAAAGGTCCTGGGTTCGATTCCCAGGACGAGCAAAGTGTTATAGGGTTTTTCTATGAAATTCTCATTAGCAGTTCGGAGTTTGGGTTTGTGCCTGGTTAGTGGCAATAGGTCCGCCCCCTATTACATGGGACCTAAACATACCGGCGATCTGTGGGTGTACATTAGTACATCTCTGCCTAACCCTTCGGGGAAAACAGACATCTTGGACGAAGTTATGGGAAGCCTTTGCCCAGCAGTGAAAAAACGTATAATTTACCTAATACCTAAAGGTTGGCTAATGAGTTTCATTTCCAGGTCAAACAGTGTTATTGTATTTTAAATGCATTCTTTCTGGATAACGGTAATAGGCTGGCCCCTTATTACATAGGACCCAGAACTATGGGTGTACATCACCTCTCACTCTGAAATAGCATAATCGGCCTATAATGTTCCCACTGTTGGGACACAGGCCTCCGCTCGGTGAGAGGGAGTGGGCCGTAACCCACCACGCGGGCCCAGTGCGGGTTGGTAGGTGTCACAATTGTCTTCGATTTTTTTCTTCTAGGACATGTCCATTTATCACGATGTTTCCCGTCACCATATAATTTACGCAAACTAAAGCAACGGTCTGGGTTCGAACCTACGTCTCGCAAGTCGCGGCTGTTACCACTGGGCCACCACAGCTCTCTTGAATACATTCGTGATAATGTACTTAACAGTTATTTACTCTAAAAACTTCAAAGTCAAAGCCGTGAACACAATTCCACAATTAACAAAGATCATTAACCGCAAGATTACTCGAAGCAGCCTACTTTGAATATAATATAATACATGTACCATTTGGGGGTTACACAAAAGGATCACACATGCGAAATCCTTCGTTTACGACTGTTAAGCAGGGTTAACGTTGTTTTGTGACGTACACTAAATATGTGCAGAAGGTTAACTCAATACAGCACTGATAAAACATGTATAATATTTTACACAATATAATTTAAGCAGTAATTAAATATATAAATTGTAGTGCAAGAAATAGCTATATTTTTCCGTTATATCTTTGTTGTGTTTACCATGCTTTAGTGTCAATTATAAAAAATAAACAATGCAAAAAATATTAGCCAGTTTTAAAATAATTTTTCAATACATTTTATTTTAAAAAGTTTTAAAATTATATCAAAACTCTTATCTAAACTAATTCTATAATTTTCCTGAAGCGCGTTTTAAAAACTTTTAGTATTCTGAACCCACAAAAGTGTATACTACTGTACACATTTTCTACCAAACTATTACTTGAATATTTTTAATAATCATTACGTCACATCATCTTCGTATCCTTTTCCCAATTATGATGGTCGGCATCCAATCCAATAAAATGCGGTTGAATATCAGTATTTTACAGGAAGCGACTGCCAGAAGACCTTTGTTTGCAACCCAATTCCTAGTCAATATCGATATTCGAAGGATAAACTCAGGCTTATAATTATTGCCATAGGTGTTAGTATGACGCTTTACGAACTTTCTTTCCGATGCACGGCACTCTATATTGTAAGAATTGTCACCCACAGATTGACTGCAGCAAGCGTAGCGTAACCTTGAACCTCTAACTTATCCACGAGTCCCCCAATCACGCACAATGGAACTTCTGTTCATCTATATTTATGTGATGTACTCTCGCGAGTGCGTTATTAGCTTAAAACGTCACGTTTCCACCCTAATAGAGACGGTTGAACTACTTACTATAAGACTATACATCTTTTGTTCTGGAAAGTGTGCGCTATTTTACTTAATCATAGTTTTGACCGACTTTCGGCGTTGGATACTATAGGAAAAACTACTGTTTGAGGTCACGTGAAACTTTTTTTGGCGATCTAGTTGTTTCTGTAAGGAAAAAACGATTAGGAAAGAATGATGAAATATTTACGATATTGGGAAGGAAAACATCGTGGAGAATGCGTATTGACCTATGTAGAAAAATGAGTTTTAATAACGTCTTCTAATATCGAATGAGGTGTAAAATAACTGGCGACTGTTACGCTAGAGGTCTTGGATTCGATTGGATTGCTAGAGGTTTTCGATTTGTGTCCGATTATTGGCAATACGCTCGACCTAAAACGCCCTATACTGGCGAATTGTGGGTGCCTACATCAGAACACCTCTGCCTAACCCTTCGGGGAATACAGGCGTGATAGTATGTTATTCTTAGATTTAAACTAAAGTCACAAACAACAGACGAAGGTGAGTGGTAATTACGTAGTATGATCGATAATATGGCGCCAGTGAGGCTGAATACATTGTATAACTGCTGTTATTTTAACACGATAAGCTTTTTCGTTAGTTTTAAGTTGAGTTTTATGGTTTAAATGTTATTGGTATTACTATTATTGTATTAGTTTAACTCTCTCGACTACAATGATATGACAATTAGAATGTTAAGTCATAGGTCTGAGGTTCGAATCTAAGGCGAATTTATTTTCAATATTTCAAATTAAAAATTAAAAAAAATGCCAATAAGTGTAGCTTATGCGGTAGTAGCCTAATGGCTAGGGCGTTGGACTTGCGATCATGTCGGTGCCTGTTCGAAAACAACCCATTGCACTACCGACGTGAACCCACTTGTAATACAAGTATTTAGCTTAGCACGAGGGGTTAACAAGAATGTGCGATCCACATTGCAAGAAAGCTTTTTTTTAAGCACTGAAAATCTTAAATAACTTTAATAATAACTTTATTTAGCATCACTAATGATGACTGAATGATGATATTGACTGCCTCATTAGTCTAGTGGTCCTAAGCGCGACTGCTACGCTAGAGGTCCTGGGTTCGATCCCCGGGTCGAGCAAAGTGTTATTGGGTTTTTCTATGAAATTCCCAGTAGCAGCTCGAAGTCTGAATTTGTGCCCGGTTAATGGCAATAGGCTCGCCCCCTATAACATGGGACCTAAACATACCGGCGAAATGTGGGTGTACATTGTTACACCTCTGCCTAACCCTTCGGGGAATACAGGCGTGATGGTATGTTATGTTATGTTTTTATGTTATTTAGCATCAGTATAAACATTGTAGTACATTATTTGGTTACAAAAATGGATTGTGTACTTTAAAGTCTACAATACAAGTCGGATGAGATACTGTAATCCTAGCTAGGTTAATGTACAACCTGTATTAAGGAGTACAGAGCTTATCCCCAATGGATTTATGATAGAATCGTACAGTATGTAATAGTGCTCTAGGTTCATACTACAAGATAGCTAGATTGGGTAGATTGGCTTTTTACAGTTATACAAAATTAAAGGTAACAAAAAATTTTAAATCTCCTAACTTAACTTCAAGTAAAATACTTAACTTAAAACTTAGTACGTAAGAAACGCAATTAAGTAATGATAATGATCCGCCTCCGTTTCCTTATTCCTTAAATTAATCTGTTGACAATGGTCTGGATTATATGTTTACCTACTTATCTTTAAGAATCTCATTGTATCATAATAACATGTAACTATTCTTGTCCCTAATTATTTTTTATCCCTATTTGTATATATTTTTGTCCCTAATAAATAAAATCGCACCTCTGACTTTTCGTAATCACATGAATTAGGTACTTACCTATAGTCTGTACCTGTGTTGTGGCAGTCCGCAGTCCGTAAGGTAATCTTACATACCATTACGCCTGTACTCCCGGAAGGGTAAGGCAGAGGTATAATTACCGTACACCCACAGTTCGCCGGTATGATTTAGGTCCCATGAAATAGGGGGCCAGCCTATTGTCATTTACATATACATATTTATTTATCAAAGCTCCAAGCTACTACAGAGAATTTCATAGAAAAACCCAATAACACTTTGCTCGACTTGGGAATCGAACCTAAGACCTCTAGCGTAGCAGTCGTACTTAGGACCACTAGGCTAATGAGACTTGCCTTACAGTCATGGCTATGGGTGACATTGGCTATAATTATGACAGGTACTTTTAGTAATGAGAGTTTGTTAATGCTTTACTAATAACCCTGAATTGTATTTCTACAGACAGCATCTCACATTACTGTCTGCGGTAACAACGCGAGCTTATTTCAACAGCTAGGTTTATTCGTCTCGTAAACACAAAAAGGCTAAAGATGTCTAAACTTTCTGACCCTATTAAAAACTTAAGTAAGACGTAACGTCATTGCCCGACTTTGGGCACTTCTCTTGTTTATTCCTGGCTTACTCAGAGGTATATACATTAAATAATAAGTACCGTATGGCACTCATCCAGAAGAAATTATAATGGAGTATATATTTCTTGTTTAATGCCAAATTCAGAGGTGTATGGTAACTAACATTGTGACACGAGAATTTTATATATTAGATAAGAAGAAATTATTTAATCTCAGACTTCCGCGACATAGGACGTGAGTTGATTATCTCACGCAATAATATTAATAATACTAAATTAATTCTTCATCATTCAACCCATTAACCATCCCACTGTTTAAGGTATCGCGCTGGCCCAGTTTCACACACCTGCCGTCGAGAAAATTTCTCAGGCATGCATGTTTTCTCAAAATGTTTCGCATCACCGTCTAAGTAAATGATTTTTTGTTTCTTCACTACATAGTATAAAACAAAGTCGCTTTCTCTGTCCCTATGTCCCTTTGTATGCTTAAATCTTTGAAACTACGCAACGGATTTTGATGTCTTTTTTTTATAAAAGAGTGATTGAAGAGGTAGGTTTATATGTATAATACATACATTATTGTAAAGAAAAGCCGAGAAAACACGCGGGCAAAGCCGTGGGCGGAAAGCTAGGTAATAATAATAAGCACATGATTGCAAAAAGACAGAACTTGAAGTGCGTACTTTGAATTCAAACTTTAAAGCGGCGGTAGCCTAATGGCTAGGGCATCGGATTTGCGATCATGTGTTGTTCGAACCCCACCCATTGCACTACCGTCGTGAATCCACTCGTAACACAGGCATTTAGCTTAGCACGAGGGGTTAACAAGAATACTAGTAATGTGTGACCCACATTGCTAGTACGGTTTAAAAAAAAAAAAAACTCGTGACCTTCGACTTGGCAGACCATATACTATATACTCAGTAAAATCTTACAATATTCTGGTTTGCATGACCAAGGACACAGAATTGGTCGACGGTTTGATCATATTTTTTTATGGTACGGAAAATTGTTATGGAAAAGCGACGGGGTATGTCGAATTAGGGCAAGAAGAGGCAAGTAAGGTTTTTAGTTTGTACGAGTCTGACAAACCCTGTCGCCTATTGTAAATATAGGACTAATAATTATTTATTGCCAGGAAACATTGTACATTTTACATTACCTTATCCTAGTACTTATATCTAATTAATTTAACCTAGTGACCAGAAGGTAATTTTTGATAAGTGGCCCCCACACTAGGTCTAGCTTATCATGTGGAAACCTAGAGATCAAGTTAACACATAAGTATAGGTAATGGGGACGGTATTTTTGTATGTATTGTGTCGCTCCCTATTACATGAGACCTAAAAATACCGACGAAGTGTGGGTGGGTGTTCAACTCTTCGGGAATACAGGCGTGATGGTATGTTATTTTTGTATGAAAACATCATTAAATAGACATGGAAATTCACCCAGGCAAAGCCAGGCACTAACCACTAGTCTATAATAAGGGCTAGAGCATTCGTGAATACATTTATTCAATGATTCCGATACGATTAACAAACTTTATTCCCAAAAAACAACAAAAACAAAGTACTTATAATTAGAACATTAACTTAACCTCACGTTTCAAGTTTCATCTCAATCCCCAAGTCTCGGGACATGACACTCTACTTAGCATGTTGCTCACGAGTAAAAAACTTTAATGTGGCGTTGTAAACGGTTCATAAAGTAGACGCGGGCGCATTAAGGTCCGTTAGTGGGCCAAAGGGGCAATCCGCTGGCTAATTTGATAGCTACAAACAAACGAGCTGACATTATGATGATGTGTGAGTCATTGGAGGGAGCGGGAGCGATTCGTAGTTAATTTTACATACATTTCAAGTAAAATAAAAGCTTGTAAAAATGATATCGACTTAATATTTAAAAGCTTTATGTAAATGTTTGTATATGTTTTTAATGTATGTTTGTTTGGGTAAAATCTTGCAACTGAATTTTAAAGCAGTTATCCTTAATCTAGTGCGCTAAAATTTTCCATACACATTTAGTTTTGGTGACAACGCATGGTTAGCAAAGTTATTCTAAATCCAATATGGCAAATTATAAAAGCTTTTTAATCAATAAATAAGAAAATTCACTTTTAATATGTCACATTAGCCAACTAAGCTAGAGACAACTGCCTGTGATATCAAATCTTTCTTTCACATTCCACATTCTTAAGATGATGTCAGACGTCATTTTTAGATTTTAGACAGCCTTCAAAACGTCCGCCATTAACCGCCTCCTAGCGCATTTTCCCGAAAGAAGGAGGAGCGCATCAAACTCCCTAGCAACACATTCCTGTCTGTTAATTTATTAAGATATTATATGTAACATAAATATACACTTTCACAAAAGAGTATACATACGACATACTGTGTGCCCGTGTTTCCTCACTGGTAATGTTTGTGAAGAAAAAAAAAACTAAAAGATCATGAACTACTTTATAGTGATATTGTATCGTAGTAAAATAAAAAAGCGGCGGTAGCCTAATGGCTAGGGCGTCGGCCTTGCGATCATGTGGTTGCCGGTTCGAACCCCACCCATTGCACTATCGACGTGAATCCACTCGTAACACAAGCATTTAGCTTAGCACGAGGGGTTAACACGATTACTAGTAATGTGTGACCCACATTGCTAGTACGCTTTGTTTTTTAAAAAAAACAATAATGTTTAAACTTTAAAAGATCTGAAATGTCCTTATTTCTACAGATGACATACCATCACGCCTGTATTCCCCGAAGGGTTACGCAGAGGCACTAATGTATACCCACATTTTGCCGGTATATTTAGGTCCCTTGTACTACAGAGCGAGCCTATTGCCATTAAGCAAACTTGGAAAATCAAATAATACTTTGCCTGACCTGGGAATAGAACCAAGACTAGCGGAGAAATATTTACTGAGTAGGTATTTGGGTGGGTTTTGTACAGGCAACCACATGATCGCAAGTCCGACGCCCTAACTATTAGGCTGCCGCCACCTATTTGTTTTATAGACTCTATGAAAAAAAGGTTGAATCCAATGCTCTAAACGTATAAATCTTTATTCCGTCATGAGTAAAAAGGCTATCAACAGAAACGAAAATGAAATTGTAAAGTTATTGCCAAGTCATGTAATGCCAATAATAATCAAATAATCGTGCTCACACAGATCCATAAATCAATTAACAGAGTTCAACTCTGTCACATTGTCATACAGCCAAAGGCGTTATTCTGTTGCTTAATTTGACATACACGGATATACTGATGTCCAAGTTATAGGGGAAGAGGCAGAGTTTCAATGTAAATGATTTAAATTCTATTGAATAAAAAAAATATTCCTTGATATCTTTATGATTAAACCTATCTTCAAAAGGCCTGTTCAAATTGTTCCCTACATTGTAAACTCGCACATCTTATAATATTACTACTGTCTGGCCTTTGAAAGAGACCATAATTATCTGAGTCTGTTTCGACTTTTCGTCAGAACGCAAAAGTGGTACCGTCTAGTTAAAAAAAAGGGAAACATTGATTGTAAAAGTGTCTTTAAGGATCTATTTACAGAAATAAAATATAATTTCGTCATAGCATTTCATGTTTTATTTGCTTATATGTGTCGTTCTATTTTAAAAAAAACATTTTCTAATAGGTATTTAAAAAAAGCCTTAAAATAGTGTCGATATTAAAGGTTTAATTGTAGTGCAGATAAGAAAAAAAGAAGTAGATAGATACACAAGTTACACAATTCCAGTACAAGCTGATCTCACATTGTATAGACTTTCTATACAATAAGAGGCCAGGGTAAACTAGATTTGTCCAGCGCGACGGGTAGTCGTCCATACTTACATTTTTAAATTTTTACGCAGTTGATCGTTGCTGGTGGAATAATGTTTATTCAATGAGATACTTTTACTCTCAGATTAGCATAAAAACAATCAAATCTTAAATAATATTTCTTTAATATGAAGCAGGGAATGTAGATTACGCTACACAGACTCTAAGACTGGGTTGCCTAATGCTATTAAGACTGGGGTACGTGTAAGGGGGAGGGGGGAGCTAAAAAATACAAAACATTGCATTTTAATTCACTGGCGCATCTAGTGGTCTTATTCGGCCAAAACAATAGATTTTGGATTTGTGTCTATAATATGGCACTTTATGCGTTAAAAATGGCATGGGAAAAGGAGGATGCCTTTGCTCAAATTTGGGTCAATTCGAGCTAAATAATAATAACTCCGTAAGTAACAAAACCATTGCAGTAATGATAGACACCATAAAGTCTAGTAACACGCCTTCAAAGCATGCGTGTGTCATTCTAACTCCATTATAATAATAAGCCAAATAAAACGCTTTTTACAAATGACCAAAACATTGCAGGGGTCGATTAGACCCTTCCAAATGACATGAGGTAACTCCTAATTGCCTAATCTTTTAAGAGACGCAATATGCATGACGCCCCCTATTTCACCCGTTTATGTCATAATGTCACATTAACTTCATGTTATAGTACATTTTTACATTTTTTTTCACTATAGAAGACTGAATTGAAATAGCTTTAACATCAATTTTGCGGGATTTTTATGGTAGCGGTTTTGTTATTTTATTTTTGTGCCTTTTTTATGGTGTCAATTAAATTTATTTCTTTTATCACGTAAAATAATTCCATTGAATCGGTCCAACAAATTTTGAGACGGTTATTATTCATTTATAAATGCGAAAATACACTCTTCTGTTTATCCATCCGTCTGTCTGTTTGTTACGTTTTCACATCTCAACCGCTGGTTTTATGAATTTCAGTACAGAGATACATTTTGAAGAACGACATAACTTGTATTTTGTCTTAAAAATTTAGATGTAATCCCCGGGAAAAAAGCTAGTTTTAAATAACACCAATAAACTCTGCAGGCGTAACACATCGTCACCTAATAGTTTTTCTGCTTAAAGTTTGAACTGAGTCTCGATTTTAAAAAGCCGCTGTCGCTTATAGCCGACACCATACGAAGACATTAGCCCATGACACGCCCCACGCGTCACCCAGCCGTGTGTCATATTGTCACGGTACCAACGTCACACATAGCCTTTTCATTTTGTTGTCTATATAACTGATTTGGTCGCTGAAGACAAGTAGCAAATTGATGCGTGTGTCTTGGCCGCAGCCAAGTTTTTATTTCAAGGGGGAGTTTTAAGAATATGTGCATAAAATTACATGTTAAAAATCACTCGTCATTTCAATACAATATGAATGTTATATTTTGAACATTTCTAATTGAGACTGCCTCATTACTCTAGTGGTCCCAGGCGCAGATTGCTACGCTTGAGGTCTTCGGTTCGATTCCCAGGTTGAGCAAAGTGTTATTGAGTTTTTCTATATTGTATTCTCAGTAGCAGCTCGGAGTTAGAATATATGCCTTGTGAATGGCTATAGGCTCCCTATTAAATGGGACCTAAACATATCGAAAAACTGTTGGTGTATATTAAATACACTGCTGCCTAACCCTTCGGGAAATACAGGCGTGATGGTATGGTATAATATAACATATTTAAATAGGTGTTCCGTTTTCATGGACAGCTTGTGTATCCCCAGTTTGTAGTGTATTCGTCATGTGAACACAGTTACTCACGAAGCTAAGCGACTTTGTCACGTTCGTTCGTGCCCTTCATCCGATCTTCGTTCTGTTTCCGTATGTGTTATTTTTGTGTATGGATGTATAATTATATTATACTAGCTTTCCGCCCGCTCTGTTTCTTTTAATTTTATGTGGTAATATAATAGCCAATGTCACTCGGGAATAATGTAACTTTCTATTGGTGAAAGAATTTTCAAAATTCAGATCCAGAGATTACCTATACAAACTCATAAACTTTATCTCTTTATAATACTAGTATAGATGTTTGTATTATAATAGTATTATACAGTAAATTTATTATTTTAAAAAAGCTCTTGGCACGGCTCTAATTCACTAAGTTGTGTCAGTTACGTAAGCCTAGACTGCCATTTCAAGCCTGTGGCACCTATTAAAGGTCTTAATAGCTGCTAAATAACACGCTAAAGTTCTTTTGGATTTTGAAAAAGGGCGCCTTTAGGGCGTATTCTGAGCACTTTTTTATTACGTCTCTCAGATAAACTCGGGTGAATCTTCTATAAGTCCAACGCTGGGATAGCGATCACTGTGATAATTTATAATGTGAAGTATAAAATATACTTCACATTATAATAATATATACTTCACATTAAAGCGACTGCTACGCCAGAGATCTGTGTGTCTGATTTGTTGTGGTAGGGCCACGCTGTTCGCAGCATGAATGGGCCGGCTCGACCGGGGAAGTACCACACTCTCGCAGAAGACCGACGTCCGAGTAGTAGCGTTTCGTTACTGCGCTTCGTTCGGTGAGCGAGAGGGCCGTAGGCCCAATTCCTCCCCCAATCCCCTTCCTTCTCCTTTTCTCCTTCCCCTCCCTTTCCCTAAATAGGCTCGGCAACGCATCTGCAACTCCTTTGGTTTGCAGATGTCCATGGGCGGCGATGACTACTTACCATCAGGTAGCTCGCCTGCTCGTTTGCCGAGTTATCCCATAAAAAAAAAAAAAAAAAGATCCTGGGTGCGATTCGGGTCGAACAGTGTTATTGGGTTTTTAGATGAAATTCTCAGTAGTAGCTTGGAGTTTGGATTTACGTTCGATTAATAGCAAAGGGCTTGCCCCCTGTTTGAATAGGACAACTACAAGTACCTTTGCCTTCGAGAAATTGACGCATAGTATGTTATATTTCTTTAATTTGATTTCCAAAAAACATTTCTATGTCAGCATAGGACTTATCAAACGATAATACTGGTTTCCGCATATTAGATATTGAAATAACTCTACTTTTTATTTACGAATTTCGTTTATATTTTTTTAAGTATTTATAAGAACTTTATATACTCAATCAGAAAAAATAAAATTGAAACGTGATTTATTCAACATTAGATACAGTTAAATAAGCTATTCACATAATTATTCGCGCAGCTCTCTTTCGAGCTAAATAAGTCTATACGAGTATAAAATACAACAACATTTTCAATAAAATCCCTTAAAAATAAAAGCATCGGGTTGCTTTAACAGAATTACTCATAACGGGAACGCTACACAACTTTAAACTCTCACACGGCAGAAACTACGTCGAATTTTGTTTGGTTTATATTTTATTAATGTTTCGAATGAAGCTCTAGAGACGTGACTGCCGTTTGGTGTTAAAAATGTATTTTGTTTATTGTATTTTGTTTAAAAACATCGCGCGAGTAATGTGCTTAGTAATTATTAGGATGAAATTGGATTGGATCACAGAAAGTTAGACAGCTGCCTAGAAGTTTAGTTTTAAAATATTTTTTTTTGTTTCTTTTGTACCTACACTGCCTCGACAGTCGTAAGTCGCGACTGCTACGCTAGAAGTCCTGACTTCGATTCCCAGGTATAACAAAGTGTTATTAGGTTAATCTGCAAGATCAGTTTTGTAACATCTTATTTTTTTAATCATATGCACGACACTAAGAAGAAGAAGAATTAGGTTTTCCTATGAAATTATCAGTAGCAGTTTGGAGTCTGGATTTGTGACCGGTCAATGACAAATGGCTCGCTTTCTGTTACGAGAAAACCTCTTCCCATCAGTAGGACAATATTATAATGTGTTTGTAGGAGATTTATGACTGCCTCATTAGTCTAGTGGTCCTAAGCGCGACTGCTACGCTAGAGGTCCTGGGTTCGATCCCCAGGTCGAGCAAAGTGTTATTGGGTTTTTCTATGAAATTCTCAGTAGCAGCTCGGAGTCTGGATTTGTGCCCGGTTAATGGCAATAGGCTCGCCCCCTATTACATGGGACCTAAACATACTGGCGAAATGTGGGTGTACATTAGTACACCTCTGCCTAACCCTCCGGGGAATACAGGCGTGATGGTATATATATATATATATATATATATATGTATATGTAGGAGATTTATGAAGATTCATTCTCCATCAGAAAAAAGTACTTCACGAAGATCATTAAATAGACTTGGTACCAGTTCTTACCCGGTTCTTCTGACCATGGATTAAGATTCGTGTCTCCACTCGAAGTATTTCCATATAATCTTACATATATATAATACTATGCGAGTAAGATTGTGCGTCTACGTACTACTCACATATGCCGCAGTCATTTGTGGAAAACAGACATTTGTCAAAATGACTAGACATTTATTTTAATGCTTTTGCTACCATTTATGTTGTTTGTGGTTTGTCGTTATATAGATATACATTATTTTGCTTAGTGATTTCTATGGGCTAAAGTAGAACAAAATAATAGGTTTCAAAGAACTTTTTGAGCTAACATATAATAACCAGGTGACAGAATATAATTATAGAGTAGGTAAAATCAGGTAATTCTGTGTTTCAGGCGAGAGAAGCAAAAAAATCCACAAACAACAAAATAGGCCAAAAAAATAAATTAATATCATTAATGAATGTATAAATATAGTTAAACAAAGACATTAATAAAAAGTTAACTCTTTTCATGTAAAATGAAAAACTAAATTTAATCAATATTAACCAAAACGCTTTAAACATGATATTGTTCTCTTCTATTACAAAAAACAATTAAAATTGAATGTAAAACAGCCCGAATTCGCGGAAATTTTTGGCAGATGAAAATGTTAATAGAATTTCTGCGAATAATTATTATGCGAAGATTTAATTTGCTGAATATTCTAAAAGCTTTATAACGGATTTGTTTAAACGTTATAAAGAGGGATAAAGCCTAGAAATTATGGTTGAAACAACTTAATGAGATTATACAATGATTCTGGTGGATATAAGCCGTGTTATGTTAGGTAATCGCTTTATGCTCTTATAGGATTTGCGAAGCATTTACCTGCAATATGCGCCACAACAAAAGATAAATGGACTTTTATAATGTAAATTTAAATAACGGCAGAATAAAAAAACGACAAAATAATTAATGAGATAAAAAAAACGTTAATTCATTCCTAACTTTTTTAGCCATCAGTATAATTAGACATTATTTTTTCAACTTACACCATACTCTGAACTGTCTCCTCAATTCATAAATAGGTATGCGAACAAAAAGGAACTTTTTAAAGTTTATTCGATATTTTTACTGCCTTATTTAACTGGCCTACGCCAAGGAGGAATCTTTCATATAACTGTTAATTTTAGTTATGTGCTTTGTTAATCTTAGGTATGGTACAATAAAGTCTTTTTTACTTTTACTTTATTTATCTGGTGACTGTGCGCTGCTGTGGAGCGTGTGATATTGGGTTCAATATCCAGTTTGGGCAGTATCATACTTTTTCTGTAGTACCCTGGAGTTTAAAGTTGGAAGTGCAGTGATTGCGCGGGTAGGTCTCGAGTTCGAATCCAAGGCACACACATTACACATAATTGACACTTACATGAATAATCATCTTAATATTTATCACTCACTTAAAACGGTGAATTTATTATGTAATCTAGTGTTTTTTGGAAATGGCGGATTTTGAAAAGTGCCTGTGAAGTATTAAAGGTACTCGTCAAAGTTTGCAGAATTTATTAAGTCGTAAACCTGTGTGTCGGGCCCCCAGCACTAAAATACAGACCTCTGGCCATTATGTAACGTATATCCAGCCAACTTGTAAAGCCTCGGAGTTAATTTATATATGAATTTTCATTCTCTTTTTGTTAAAACGTGCTAAATGTCATTTAGTGTGATATGGTTCGACCGTTTCGAATGTTTTAATGGCATTTCGATTCTGTTGGGTGTTTCATTTTACTCGTGCATACAAATAAAGAATTTGTGTAAAATTTACGAATTAACTGAAACTGTTCATGAAATTATCTTATTTATTGTTTACTGACAAACGTTATTCTGTCTGAACTCGATCGCAGCGCTGCCTACCGGGTTCAGTTGTGAATCTAATCGTCCCAGAGACCTACAGAGTTTTTACGAAACTAAAGAATAACAATTGATTTTTGTAAAATTTATAAGATTTCACTCTGAAGGTATCATCATCATCAACCCATTACATTGTCCCACTGCTGGGCACGGGTCTCCTCTAAATACGAGTGGGAATAGGCTATAGTCCACCACGCTAGCCTACTGCGGGTTGGCATGCAGGTTTCCTCACAATGTTTTCCTTCACCGTTTAAGCGCGTGATAATTAATTTATTAATACGCACATGACTTCGAAAAGTCAGAGGTCGGACGCCTTGGATTCGAACTCGAAACCTTTGACTTGGCAGTTCTTTGGTCATACCACTAGGCTATTACTGCACTCTGAAGGTATGTCGGACTTGTATTGACTAAAAACCCCACTTGCCTTCTCTTTTCTAATAATCGTGGCCATAGGTTCGTGATTTTTGCCACAACCATGATAGGCAGTGGTCCAGCGTTTGCTGCTCCCTTCAAAGGGCAATCTGCCTCGCAACTTGCTTGAAGGCTCGCGTTATTACAGCCTAGTCATATGACTTGAGGTAGAATCCAAGCCTTTGACTTTTCGAAGGCATGTGCGTATCAATAATAAATTGTAAAGCACTTAAACGGTGAAGGAAAACATAGTGTTGGAATCAGTGTATGCCTGATATATTTTCTTGATGACGTGTGAAGTCTGACAACCCGCAGTAGGCTTCCGTGTTGAACTATAGTCTAATCCCTCTCGTATTCAGAGGAGGGCCGTGCTTAGCAGTGGGACGATGTAATGGGTTGATGATGATGATGAAGTGTTTAATATATGGTTTTAAGTAAAACAACATAAAACGTAAAACGCTACGAAGGACTAAAAAAGGTTCAACAAGAATACCATTTTTGACTGCTTTGTTAGTCTAGTGGTCCTAAGCGCGACCACTACGCTAGAATTCCTGGGTTCGATCCTCAGGTCAAAGTGTTATTGGGTTTTCCTATAAAATTCTCAGTTAATGGCAATAGGCTCGCCCCCTATTACATTAAGCATACCGGCGAAGTGTGTGTGTACATAATGTACACCTCTGCCTAACCCTTCGGGGAATGCAGGCGTGATGGTATGTATTTTTTTAATAATACCACTAAAATCCAAAAAGCTCTCTCCACAATTACCTGCGACATGTTTAACCAAACACTCCAATTTGGCTGACGCCTAAAAAGTAATTTATTATTTTTCAAATGTAAAGTAAAACATTATTACATTTGAAAATTACACGGCAGGCTCAAAGGGGTGCCCCAGTGCCACGGTAATTAGTCCGGTGTCTGTTTTTGCCCAAGGTATTATGTTCCAGGATAATTCCCTATTTATACACAATTCTTTTTTGTGGTATTTTGTAATAGGGTAGTTGAATCTTGTCGTTGAATTAGTGTAAAATAAAATTAATGATAAGACATACATATATACACACGTGCTTTTTTCTCACAGGGGTAGGTAAAAACTATAGACCGACACTTGCGTATCCCTTTCGCTTTATCCACATTCATACATATTTTCATACACACGCGCCGGTTGCGAGTGCTACGCACCCGACCTTTTTGTAGGAAATATAAGACCTTTTTGTAGAAAAAAAAAAAAAAATCGACGAAAACGAAAAAGTTCTAAGTTTTTGGTTTTGAGAGGAGATGACCATATCAATAGATCTCAAATTGCATTTATCGAAGTCCAACTACACACACACACCACGGGCCTCGCGCCCACCCGGCTTGGACTTGCATTGCAATGCAATTTGAAATCTATTGATGTGTCTTATGACTCATATTATATACAACAAATTTTAAAACGAATTAGGCGCGGGTGTTGATGCGCGTAGCTAAAAAATACGCTGAGCTGGCCTATTGTGGATTAGCAGACTTTCACAAGCCGTTGAGAAAATAGTTGCCAGGCATGCACGGTTCCTTAAAAATATTTTCCTTAACCATTTAAACGAGTGAAAATAATTTGATCGAAAAGTCAGAGGTGTAGAATTCGAACTCGAGTGGTTTTAAGCGGGTCAATCACCTTTAAAGCCAGACTAAATTATAGCTTTAAAAACCTTAAACAAATCTTAAGTTGAACGTTATTGTAGATGTATGTGATGTGCAAACTCAAGCGCTGGTACTTTTGTATATCGTTGGTGCCACACGCCCGATGTGGCGCCCCAGGGAAATTCGGAGCCTGATCTCATAGTCCGTGGGGTAACTTAGAAGCGGTTAGCGATTAAAAAAGAATATATGGTATAATTCGGCAGACGTGGCGGGCTACCTGATTGTAAGTTGTCATCGCCTTGACTGCCTCGTTGGTCTAGTGGTCCCAATCGCGACTGCTACGCTAGAGGTCCTGGGTTCGATCCCCAGGTCGAGCAAAGTGTTATTGGGTTTTTCTATGAAATTCCCAGTAGCAGCTCGGAGTCTGGATTTGTGCCCGGTTAATGGCAATAGGCTCGCCCCCTATTACATGGGACCTAAACATACCGGCGAAATGTGGGTGTATTTACATAAGTACACCTCTGCCTAACCCTTCGGGGAATACAGGCGTGATGGTATGTTATGTGTTAAGTTGTCATCGCCGCACATGAAGTTTTACAAAATCGAAGGATGAGATGCGTTGCTGAGCCTTTTTAAGGAAAAGAGAGGGGAAGGAGAAAAGGAAGGGGACTGAGGGAGGAATTGGGCCTTTGGCGCTCCACACTCACCGTACCAAACGCAACAGTATGCATACTGCTCCTGACGATTTGTAAAAGGTGGCTGGCAGCGGATAGATGCGAGCTGCCCAAGATCCTAACCTTCCCAAGGTTAGCGCTCTCTGGGGGAGGCCTACGTTCAGCAGTGGACTGCAATAGACTGACATGATAGGTCTTTACAGACCAGTCCGCGATCGTTTAAAGCCGGGACGAATTGTTAGTGATTTTATAAAAATTAATTGATTTTCCGTTTTCCCTAGTGAAAAACTCTACGCGCCTATAACTTGACCCTCTCATTCCGGAGTCTATTTACCGTAAACAGATAATGAACCCAACAATCTTGTTCGGAAGTCTTCCTCGCAATACTTAATTCGCAGTCATCGTACCAATGCTTTCCCAAAATTATTATTTTGTACCAACCCAAGGTCGTTTACCCCAACAACCTTATGCGTTAGACCTGAGTATTTGAATTTATGTTATGTGCAAACGTTGTCGTGACTCGAAATTCAAAGAGATCTAGATGCAATTTTAACTCTATAGGTTTTAGATAAGTATGCAATAAATTTCTAGTGTTTATGTTTAGAAGTACAATGAATAAATGATTACCTTCGAGAATTCTGTAAATAATTGTAAACAATGCTTCGCGTAGCACGTAGAAGATTCGTAGCGCGTAGCATTTGAAATAGTTTACTGATAAGTGCTACGGCGTAGCTCGTAGCTGTTGTGTAGATCTCGTAGCATTGTGAATAAAATAAATATTTCATCAACTATCTGAGCATATTTAGATAGAGAATTCATTTCTATGGGGATTTAAGATGACTTTTGATGAATCATTTTATTTTGTTTAACATCAACGCGTGTACTATTACCACCGCTGGGTAGAGCACTCCTCTCAAAATGAGGAGGTAAAGCTGTGCACCACGCAAGGCCTAACACAAGAAAGCAGAGTTAACGTGCGGTTTAAAATTTTTAAGCATGTTGGTTTCCTCCCAAGATTTTTCTTTACTATTATTTTAAGCGAAATTAATTGAATCAATTAATTATACTCACATGAATTTAAAAATCTTTTGATTCGAATTTGACATCGGCGTCTTAGCAGTATATGGCAACTCTTTTTTTTTCCGTGTTTCATCCACGACCTGCCTTATTAGTGTAGTGGTCATAAGTTATAAAGATAATTAATAGTGTTGGGCGAAGAATTGATATTTTCAATTGTTCATTGCCGGAATTTGTAAGGGTGACTACTGAAATTACCAGCGCTGGCTTGCAATATAGTTGATAATATGTTATTTTTGTTTATTTTTCAATTACTAATACTATATTAAAGGTTAAAATTCTATTCCTAATACCGAGTTAATTTATGTTTATATTCGTTATTATATTAAATTTTAAAATTATATTTCTAATAATAAGTTAATTTTGTATAAATTTAAATTATTATTTTGTTTTGATTATGGATTGTAAGTACCTAGTTATTGTTTGATATTTTTAACATTTATGATTCTAAAACTGTTTTGTGTGACAACATTATTGCATTGGGTGAAAACCTGTTAAGATGATGGTGATATTGAAAACAAATAAATAAAATTTAAAAAAGTGCGGCTGCTACGCTAAAGGTCCTGGGCTTCGGATCTGGCTTCGGGAAAATTTTATTGATGTTTTATAGAAAATTCTCAGTAACAGTTCGGAGCGTAGATTTCTGCCTGGTTAACGGCAATAGATTCACCCCCTGTTAGATAATTATGTTCTAAACATACAAGCGAACTGTGTACATTAGCATATCTCTACCTTACCCTTCGGGAAATACAAGCGTGATGGTAAGTAAATACTTAAAGTAATTTGGTGTTAGCACAGATTATACTTATGTACGGCTAAAGCAATAACAGGTAAAGTTTAATGACCCTTACAGT
The DNA here is from genome assembly GCA_958496365.1 of Subacronicta megacephala. Taxonomy (NCBI): domain Eukaryota; kingdom Metazoa; phylum Arthropoda; class Insecta; order Lepidoptera; family Noctuidae; genus Subacronicta; species Subacronicta megacephala. The sequence goes on from OY292538.1 coordinate 4,582,460, forward strand.
ATTAAAAGCCTCGTTGCTAAGCAACGTCAAAGAGCTCCCTTTCACCTTAATTTACTTATATTAGGAGCAAAATCCACGAGCATGAATTTCTCTCTAGTTTGCCAATGTTGATTTTCCACTATGCTTTCTAGTAAAATCTGCCAAAATCCGGTTTTAGGTGGCTTTGTCCGGTTTTTCTTGCATATAAGCGGGTAAAAAATCATTCTTGACATATGCACTTTTATAAATTTGAAAAACAGGTTAAAAAATTCATAATACAGAGGTACAATGACGAAGAATAGAATAGAGTAAATGAATATCTAAATATAAATTTATTTTTTTAGAAATAATTAAAAAATATTATTTACTTTGACTAGGCTTGGCAAAGATAAATTCGTTCTATTATGGTGATTAACCGAGCAAAAATCCAATCTTTAAAATGTTATAGAGAATTTTATAGAATAATCCAATAACACTGCCTGAGCTGGGAATTAAATCTGGTACTAATACCTCACGATTGGGCTTGCCGCATTTTCAACCATACGACCAATAAGACAAATATTCGAGAAAATTAATCTGACAGCCTGTATTATTGACACTTACCGATATTTCCGCATGTTCACAGGCACTGTAGTATTGATATGTGTCTGTTAGAAATGACAGATCTCACCTCATCTATTTGTAGCCAGTGAACCACAAAATTACAGGCGCGAACATAAAAACGTGTGAACAAATATTAGGAAGAAGTAGTTTACTTTCAGATCACGCTTGACGGTTTCTTAGTACGAATTGTGAAAGAATCAAGGCTGTGATGGTATTCTTGGCCATTTTTTTGTAACATATATTATGTAACTATATTTTTTTATATACCTTGGATTTTATTAACAGCTGTTTGACTATATTGAATGAAATATGAATGAATAATTATATGTTGAAGGAAAACATCGTGAGGAAACCTGCATGCCTGAGAGATTTTCTTGACGGCGTGTGAAGTCTGCCAACCTATAGTAGGTTAGCATGTTGGACTGTAGCCTAATCCCCCTCGTTCTGGGAAGTGACCCATGCCCAGCTGTGGGGCAATGTAATGGGTTGATGATGATGAAATTTTTATAATATGTCGTTTTAAGTAAAACAATACTTCTCTTTTCACAAAGATATATGATTGACAAGCGATTTTTTCTTTCACTAGACAATTCATTTCATTGTAGATATTCTATATTATTTACCTTATGTTAACATATTACCTCCAGTAATTGGAGAGGCACTTCGAAGAAGAAGAAGAACATATGAATAAAAATATTTCCCTTTTCATTTGCTATTGATAAGATAAGAAGTAAAATATTACACAAACACAATTGATGTTATGCTTTGAGTTAAATCGGTTCCCCTAGTGCAGTAAGCGATGGTTCCAAGAAACCATTACGCTGCCCTACCAATTATTATTACATAATTCTAAGAATCCGGCCTGGAAAAACATCCTCTATTATTTAGGCGATCAATTATTTCTGCGTTTCATCAAATCAGTGAAAAAGAATATCTTTAACGAGATATATTGAATTAATTTAATAGAAAAATATTGTTTAATGTTATCGAATATGAATTAATAAGTCGAACAAAGCCTGACTTTTATGTAATGATCTTTGTAATGAGATCACTTTATTTTCAAAACCTTATTTCGTTATTGACAGACTGGAAGAATATTGCCTCATTAGTCTAGTGGTTCTAAGCGCGACGGCTACGATACAGGTTCTCGGTTCGATTCCCGGGTCGAGCAAGGTTCTATTCGGTTTTCCTATGAAATTCACGCAGCTCGCGGTTTGGATAAGTGCCCGGTTTATGACAAAAGGCTCGTCCCTCATTACATGGTTATCGGCGAACTGTAGGTTAACAGTCGCCAGTGTCAAATTTCTCCAAAAGATTTTAAACTTCAAATTCTTGATGATTAAGTTAAAAATTAACTGAGAAAAATTGACATTTTGTGGTAACTTGATGTACTGGCCACCGTACATTAAGTGCACATCTACCTCTATCATCTATCTATATTTTACCTTAAGGGTTGTCCCTTAAGGTAAAATATAACAAAACATACCATCACGCCTGTATTCCCCGAAGGGTTAGGGAGAGGTGTACTAATGTACACCCACATTTCGCCGGCATGTTTAGGTCCCATGTAATAGGGGGCGAGCCTATTGCCATTAAGACTCCGAGCTGCTACTGAGAATTTCATAGAAAAACCCAAATAACACTTTGATCGAACCCAGAACCTCTAGCGTAGCAGTCGCGCTTAGGACCACTAGACTAATGAGGCAGTTTAAGAAGCTTACGTAAAATGTAATTGTTTATTACGATAAACGAATACAAAATATGACGCTAGTAGTATCAATAATAAAAGACAGTACATCTAGTCAGGCGATGACTGGTGGTTCCGTCGGCGAGTGATTGATGCGGCCACATGCGGCACTGTGCCGACCTTAATGTAACATCGTTATAGTATTAACGCGTAGCCAATTTTTCTTTACTCTTCTAACTTTCACGACGTTTTACATAGGTGAGTAGCTTATAAAAATCACGCAAAAATTCATTATGTACACGGAATATTATTTTCCAATCGGTACCCATCCGCAGACTGACCGCGGCATGTGTAGCTTAACAGCGCATTCATAACTGAGCCACGAGCCCCTCCTAATTATAATATAACTAGCTTTCCGCCCACGGCTTCGCCCGCGTGGATTCTCAGCTTTTCTGCATTTAATTTATTGATATTAATTGATTTAATTTATTTATTTGGAAGCGGCGGTAGCCTAATGGCTAGGGCGTCGGACTTGCGATCATGTGGTTGCCGGTTCGAACCCCACCCATTACACTACCGACGTGAACCCTCTCGTAACACAAGCATTTAGCTTAGCACGAGGGGTTAACAAGAATACTAGTAATGTGGGACCCACATTGCTAGTAAGCTTTTTTTTTAAAAAAAAAAAAAAAAAAAAAATCCCGCTTTTGCAACATTTTTCATTTATGCTCCGCTCCAATTGGTCTCATCGTGATGATATATAGCCTATAGCCGTCCTCGATAAATGGGCTATCTAACACTGAAAGAATTTTTTCAAATCGGACCCGTAGTTCCCGAGATTAGCGCGTTCAAGCAAACAAACAAACAAACTCTTCAGCTTTATAATATTATAATAAAAAATAATATAGATTAATCAGGTAAAGTTGTATTATTTTTATTCAATGCAAAGATTGGGGTAAGTATATTTAGGTGGTAGACAAGGGGACGCGTCAAGAGTTTATTGAACACTCGTGGTCACTCAAAACCAAACCACAGAATTTCGTAGTGGTCAAAATTTCCAAATCGTGTAAAGGATTTCACTTTAAAAGCTTTACTATATTTTTGGATGATCTCCTACATTTGTAAGGATAATTTACAAGTATTTCAGTTTTGTGATATGACTATTAGACGTATTGAAAATAATTATTTATCACGGGCTACTACTCTACATGCCTGGTAGATTTTCTTGACGGCGTGTTAAGTCTGCCAACCCGCAGCAGGCTAGCGTGGTGGACTATAGTCTAATCTCTCTCGTTCTCGCATGCTGTATTGTCCAGTAGCGGGAAATTGTAATGGGTTGAAGCTTTATGGTAGACTAAAACTGCACTTTAGTGGTTAGTGGCATCACAAACCAATACGCCATACAAATTCTATACTAAGTAACACTTGTTTTGAGAGAAAGGCACAGATAATCCCTCAAATCCCCACCAAAAACTGTATAAGTTTATTATATCTTAGAACTTTGTTAGCCGATTTAATTAATTTTTCAGGACTTGAATTATACTTAATTGTATGTTTCACTCAGAATATTATCACTACATATTATAAGGCAATACATAGTCCTCCACCGAGTCTGTCTGTCTGTTCGCGATAAACTCAAAAACGACTGCACTGATTTTTATGCTGTTTTATTCAATGGATAGCGTGGTTCTCGAAGAAGGTTTATAAGTATAATACATACCGAATAACCACGCGGGCGAACCCGTGGATGGAAAGCTAGGATTCAATAATTGAAACACCAGTCAAATACCCTATTATTACTGATCCGCGAGACAGACATATTAATAAATAAATTCACCATAGAAAAATAACTTCGACCCGGCAAAGTCACATTTGCACCCACGTGTTTGTACAACTTAGCCGTTGCGTCAACAATGCCTATTTGCTATCCAACTCTAAACATAGTTTCGTTGACAGTGATGTATCGGGGACACGTATCAATATAGTCGTGAATATACTACCAAATATATACGGTATAATCTTCATATTTACAAATATCAAGACGAGACGAAATATCAATAAGTGTATTCAAGACGAGAGTGAATAGGTATCTTCTAGGTAAGCGCGCTCCGTCGTAGACCACTTCGTTGCTCAACATCAGGCAAGTTGTGGTCAAGTGCAAGCCTGCCTGTGATAAAAAAAATATATTTAGGAAGCCATCCAATAATGTACGAAAGCTTTTATTGTGAATGTTGTATCCCCGATTTTGAAATGTTGACCACTTCGAAATTCTGTGGTTTGATGAGAGACCACGAGTGTTCAATACACTCTTCACTTGTCTCCTTGTCTATACTTAATATACTTACCCGAATCTTTGCATTTAATATATACAAACAAACAAAACTTTACCTGATACTATGAATAAGGAGGGGCTCGTGGCTCAGTAATGAATGCTGTGTTGAGCTACGCATGCCGCGGTCAGTCTGTTGATGAGTGACAATTCTTAACACAGTGAGACCCCCTCCGTGCCTCAAGAGCATGTAAGAGCTCTTACACACGAGCGGCATGTTCCCAACGGCAGAGGTAACTGCAGCCGTCGACGCGCGTCGGCGGCAACCGTCGAAGCGTCGACGGCAGCAGTCGACCTATAGCGACACTTGCAAATGTAGTGTGCCGCGTCCGCCATTTTGTCAGTCGACTGCAAATAGTTCAAGCGTGCGCACGCGTCGTAAATTTGTAAAATGAGTTCTACTGACGAAATTGATAATGAATTGCTAATTATGGCAGTAAAGAAAAATGCTTGTATTTGGAATTATAAATTGAAAGATTATAGTAATAAAACAATAAAAAACAGAGCATGGATGGCGGTTTGTGAAGAAGTTGTAAATGATTTTAGTAATAAATCCATAAATGAAAAAAAAACGCCATTGGTAAGTGTATTCATTCATTCAGTTCATTCAGTATTCATTTTTCATTCATAAAAATGATAACATCTTTTTTATAGGTCAAAAAATAAGTAGGTAGGTACTTTATTGTTTCATATCCATATCCATTTTACAACTGACTCCTATACTAAGAGACGGCTGCCGTCGACGCGTCGACGGCTGCGGTTACCTCTGCCGTTGGGAACATGCCGCTCGTGTGTAAGAGCTCTAAATCTGTTGGTGCTGGTTGTCATACGAACAGCTACAATCGTTAGTGGTAGTCAAAAGCCAAAAAGCCTGACAACCAGTCTACCCTTCGAATATCGGTGCTGTCCAAAAATTGAGTTGCGTAGGTCTAATGGCATTCGCTTCGTGTCGAAACCGACCTCAACATACTTAATTGGGAAAAACGCTAGGAGGATGATTATGGTACTCATATATAGCATATTTGGCGCATTCTCGTCAGTACGTCCTTCAACATTCTCCTAAAAAATACATTATGTTTTTTTTTATCATTTATTCATAAGTACACAACTTAACAACATATAAATCTCCTCGCCAAGCTACACGGCTTGTTGGCGAGTAATCTACGATTTACAATAATAAAACTACTCAAAATTCTATTCACACCATCAGAATAAACGGTTTAAAAGATAAACAAACGCTACATACAATCACACAAGCAGAGCCGAGTGCTAGAAATATCTTCAACAACAAGATTAGGGGAGCGGCGCGCGTCTGAGAAGTTGTATGTGTGTGTGAGAGTGCAAGATGCGCCTGTGTTAGTATGTATGGCTTTGTGTTTCTGTTAGAGATGCGATGTGTTATCGATGGAACCATTTTGAGAAAATAGGTTTTTTTTTTAAGATGATATGGGATTTTGAAAGAAAATTATAGATCTTTATAAAGTTTATATTCGTTTTTGTTTATTTCGGAGTCCTTTCTATTACAAGCAGTCCTCCCAGAGTACTCCAAGGTTTGTTTAGAGACAATTGGACTTTTTTTTATAAGTTCACCCAAGTCAATTGCGGTTTGTTTGATACTGATCTTCATTTAATTCATTTACACTTAAATGTTATTTAAAGTAAACTGCAAACATGAATTGTTTCATTTAAACTATTGCTTGACATTCATAATCTAAAACCCATCGAATAATTTAGCTTTTCACGAAACGATTCTGCTTTACTGCAAATGCTAAGTTGTTAAAGCCATTGTATTAATGTAGATTAGGTTTTAAACTCTTGAACTAGTTCTGTGAAACAATCTTCGTTTCACAATGGAAATCGAAGAAATGCTAACAAACTTCATTTTTTATGTCAGCTGAGTTCAAAGAACCGATTTCCTACTGTGCCTTTTACGCCAATCGCTTCGTTAGTAAGCACTTTTGAATCTTGCATACTTACTAAAAATAAAATAACGGAAACAAAAATAACTATATTTATCCACATTCCTGAGTTATAGTATTTTTATAAACGCTTATAATATTGCTCACAACTGTAAACCAAAACCGGTGATGTTAAATGTGGTGAATGACCACACTTCTCGCTCACTTGTTATTCCGTGTTTTCTTAGACAACGTGTCAATTTAGTTCGATATACAGATACCACATTTTTAATTATAGGCTCTTCATTTTAACCACCTTTAAGGCGACAAAAATAACAAACATATTCCAGTGGAAAATATTAATGAATTAAAATACTATCGATAGTATTTATCGACACTACTCCCATCACTAGCTTGACTTGGAGAGCGCTCAAGCGGGGTCCGCGGCCTATGTACGTTTCATTTGTTTCGCCGTCTGCTGAATTGTCTCCTAGCCTAGTCTAGGTAAGACTAGCCAGAGCTATCTAGCTTTAGATATTCTCTAGCGTACGTGTCAGGAGCGACAAATGGGGAATAAAGTGTTTTGGGTTTGATGTTTATTGTTGAGGATTGTTGAGTTGGAAAATGCTCGAAAATATTTACTATATTCGCCTCTAAGTGGGTATACTAGTGATATATCTTTTATGAAAAGGAACACGGTCCAGTTGTGATGAGTCCAATGAGTGATTATGATTTCACGTTTAGCATAGTGGGCGAATGTTTTCTGCTGTGGGTTCGATCTTCGATTCTATTCGATTGTATGCCCTGTAATTGTTTTAGCTCTCGGTATTTGTGTATGTGAAAGTTTCCCAATAGCACCCACGATATACTTTATGTGAATTGGATTTTTATTCGCTTGCTTATGTTGTAAGTAACGTACCTCTTTGGGGTGCAGAAAATCGATTGAAATTTCTATGAATTGGGCATAGGTAGGCTATCTCCTACCTATACCCAATTCATAGAAATTTTGGTATCGTATCGGCTAAAACATCCCTTGCCTTGCCCTAAAGTCTAAGCCATGATATTCGCGACCATGACAAGCTATGATCCAGCCAGAATTCGCTGTAATCGTTATGTCCAGACACTGGATAGCGAAGGTATCCTCAGAATATCGATCCTGAGGTTAGACTGGTCGTCAAGCTATTTTCGCATTTTGACTAGTACTTACAATTATAATAGGTGTTCATATGACAAGCGAGACCATGAGGGTCTGGGTGAGTTAAAAATGGTCACCCATCCACATTCTGACCGCACCAAATACAGCTTTACTTAGCTAATTAGTTGAGAAGGTTAACTATTATTTGTCACGAGCCCGTCTTAGAAAGTATAAGACCTAGAAATTATTTAATAATGTTACGTGTTAAAGTTAATTGTGTATGTACGAGTTGACGTCTCGTGTAACCTCTCACTGTAAAATCAAAGCTGTCACCTTGCTCCAGTTTGAACTCATTATTATATAGCAATTATGACGCTCGTAGTCGTAATGTACCTACTTATAAATTGTTGTTTTCGCATTGTATTTCACCGCGAATTCGTGTTTAATAATCGATGTGTAGAGAGGCGAGATGTGTTGCCCCTCCTTGATTGTTGACTTCCTCATTAGTCTAGTGGTTCTAAGCGGGACTGCTACGCTAGAGTTCCTGGGTTCGGTCGATCTCCAGGTCGAGCAAAGTGTTATTGGGTTTTTCTATGATATTTCCAGTTGCAGCTCGGAGTCTGGATTTGTGACCGGTTAATGGGACCTAAACATGCCGGCGAAATGAGGGTGTATATTAGTACACCTCTGCCAAACCCCTCGGTGAACACAGGCGGGATGGTATGTCTCTTTTTTTTTTTTTTGTAAAAAAAAATGTTGGTAACCGAATAAGGCAGGTAAATAGAGAAAAAAATACAAAGCTAAATACATAACATATATAACTATAACTTTAACTAGATAAGAAAACTCTAGAAAACTGCGTCAACAAACGCAAAGAAGTAAAATTAATAATCCCATTTCTTTGCGCCGTCGCTTGCGGTCGAGCCCATGTTTGCGTAGTACTTATCCATAACCGAAGCGATCTATACTGTGTACCCTAGCTTTTTACTTTGGTTATTTATCCTGCAGTACCTAAAGGTTATTATTTTGATAACTCTAAAACAATATACGGCGTTTTAATATTAATGTGATTGTGATTCAATTCTTAGGTCGAGAAGTGTTTGTTTGATTAAAATTCTCAGTAGCAGCTTTTAGCCTGGATGTGTGCTCGATCAATGGCAATATATATTAAGGCAAAACATACCGGCAAATTATAGGTGTACATTAGTACACCTCTGCCTTACCCTTCGGGGAATACAGGCGTGGTGGTATGTTATGGTATGGTTATTTATATACTCTTCTTTTTCAGGTACATGGCACCAGCTTCATGGCTCGCTAGAGGATAGAAAATTACATAGAGGTAAAAATCATAACTACTTTTTTTATATTTAATCTCATTTTAGTATCTAGATTTTCATATATATCCAATCCAGGGCATAATGATCTGTATTATACATATAATAATTATACAAGATACTATATTTATCGCATTAGTTATCATGTTCATGACGTGATGAATCATGACTGCCTCGTTAGTCTAGTGGTCCCAGTCGCGACTGCTACGCTAGAGGTCTTGGGTTCGATCCCCAGGTCGAGCAAAGTGTTATTTGGGTTTTTCTATGAAATTCTCAGTAGCAGCTCGGAGTCTGGATTTGTGCCCGGTTAATGGCAATAGGCTCGCCACCTATTACATGGGACCTAAACATACCGGCGAACTGTGGGTGTACATTAACACACATGTACACCTCTGCCTTACCCTTCGGGGAATACAGGCGTGATGGTATGTAGTTATCATGTTATATTGATGAAATAATAATTATAAATTGCAATTAATTCAGTATCGCTCCTTGACTTATTGACGCCATCTTGTTTATGCATACAGTCACGTACAAAAGTGTATTAAAAAATAATTGACTTCAGTAAAAAATTGGCTCAGCAACTTTATCAAACGCGCTCCATAGAAGACCACATCGTTGCTTAACATCAGACGAGTTTTGGTCAAGCGAAGCGTATCTATATAAAAAAAATATAACCTTAATATAATGTATTTCCACAGTTTATAAATCCATATAGTCATCATTGTGATTACGATAATGGAATGCATTTCATTAAGTAGGTAATATAATGATATGGGTGTATATTTTAAAATATCTTAGGGTGCTAACTACAAAATGATTGCATTTTGAAGTTTAGATTTATTCATCAATGGCAAAGAGATTATATTCCTTTGCAATCTTTATATATATATCTTTCTATTTGTAATTTTACTGGATGAATAGCACAGCAACGTATACGGTCCAAAAAACATTCATTTTTATAGTTATTTCACGGATCTCGTCGTAAAGTTTGAGGTTGAATGAAATAGAGAGCGGGCTTATTGCCATTATCCGGGCACAAATTCAAACTGAGTATAGGTAATTTGCATGTTTCAACCTATAGAATACATTTCCATCCATTTTATTTCATTTTTATAAACAAGGAATGCCAAAAACACCAAGTGTATGCAACTTTAACGTTCACTTAAACTCTCACTAACATAGATAAATGTGTTAACTAACTTCTAAAATCCGTAGAGTCTATTTTTTCATTACAACACTTTAGTAAACAGCTTTCAAGACTATTTTCACGCTACACTACTTAACTACTTTAATAGAGCCAAAGTAAGAACGTATTTTAGTAGAAATCCCGGCTTTTGACGCTAATTGCAAGAGTATCCGATACGGATACGGTCCATACATTACCACGGCTTAAAGAGGTTAACGTACATTAGCTAACAATTTAAAATAAATTTGTATTTTGTTGGGTTTTAGGACGAGAACGCATTCGAAGCTTTCTCAAGCTTTTTAACGATATAACGTGAATGTTCAGATGCAGAAGTCGGAAGTGCGTCATTATATCATGGGGCACGCCTAATGCCATAAACCAGACACAAACCACTCTAAGCTACTACTGAGAATTTTATAGGAAAGCTCAAAAACACTTTACTCGACCTGGGGATCGAACCCGAGACCTCTAGCGTAGCAGAAATTAAGCCAGACTGATGAGGCATTCAAAATAAGTCAGTAAAATTAAGTTCAGATCAAATCAAGAATCACACGCCGCCATATTAACAACTGACGTCACTTCATAACGTGAAGTACTGACCAATAGGCTATAGACTCTCGACCCAATTATTATTCGACTACAATCGATTTGGTGCCAATGTCGCAGCCATCGATTGTAAATTAGGTCGTTCGGTGTCGTGTAAATGGTAATAGATATTATAATTACATCACTAGCGTACAATTAGCAATGGCGGCGGGAGTTTATGGAGGGGGTTTTTTTTATACCACTTAGGCAAACTAAGCAGTTACCATATCCTATGGACGCTTTCAACACCAGGGGGCTTGCGTGTGGTCGACGCTGTAAAGGAAAAGGGAGGGGAAGGAGAAAAGGAGAAGAAAGGAAGAAAGGGGACTGAGGGAAGAATTGGGCCTCCTCCACAAACAATATTTGTAGTTGATTACTACAAATCACAATATTTGTAGTTGATACTTATGTTATCTGCCTGCTGACTGCCTCATTAGTCTAGTGGTCCTAAGTGCGACTGCTACGCTCGAGGTCTTGGGTTCGATCCCCAGGTCGAGCAAAGTGTTATTGAGTTTTTCTATGAAATTCTCAGTAGCAGCTCGGAGTCTGGATTTGTGCCCGGTGGATGGCAATAGGCTCGCCCCCTATTACATGGGACCCAAACATACCGGCGAACTGTGGGTGTACATTAAGTACACCTCTGCCTAACCCTTCGGGGAATACAGGCGTGATGGTATGATGGTATGTTACTTATGTTATCGTCCAAAAATTGGTTTGTGTAGGCCTGACAGCAGTTGTTTCGATCCCAAATGCAACTAAATATCAGAATTTTACATGAAAGTTAGATTACAAGCCAACTCAAACAAGGATAATAAGGAACAGTCCGATCAAAATAACCATCGTCATCAAAACACTTATCTTCCCAATGCTAGGCACAGTGGTCGCCTCTCAAAATTAGAGGGGTTAAGCATAGGTTTTTTTATATATCCGTATTAAATTAAAGATACCATCACGCTTGTAGTCCCCGAAGGATTAGGCAGAGTTGTACTAATGTACACCCACATTTCACCGGTATGTTTAGGTCCCATGTAATAGGGGGTGAGATTATTGCCATTAACCGGACACAAATCGAGACTCCGAGCGGTTACTGAGAATTTTATAGAAAAACCCCAAAAAACTTTGCATGACCTCCAGATTGAACTCAGGCAGCCGTATATCGTATTAAGAAATGTATAATGATCACAACAAATCAAATAGGAACTAGCAAGGATATTCACAGTTCAAGAAATCTATAAGGAGATTTGTGCTCGTTAAAGAAATCATTGGAACGGATTGGAGCGTGTTGACTAAAATTGGGACGAAAATAGAACTACCTTCATTTGTGAAAACAGATTTTTTATGATATAAAAATAAAATTTATACAATAAGTTGCTGATAATTATTCATTATTATTCTGAACAAAGATTCAGCAACGCCTGAACTGGCTTCCAAAGGCCGGAACAGCAGATTTTGCCAGAACCTAATATAGGACTTAAAGGGTTAAGAAGAAAAAGGTACGCCTAAGCTAAACCTAGACTTATATATCTATCACTTTCTAATGTCATACACGTGATGTGAAGGACTCAAAAATTAATATCGTCTCTAAAAAAGTATCTTCGTATTTAGTTTATACTCGTGGAAATGTTACGAAATAATATATTCTGCCTGTGCGAGTCTGAAATAAAATGATTTCTTTCTTTCTTTCCTAAAACGATCCACAAAGACAGTGATAACAATATCAAGTACCTATATAAGGCGCTCGCACGCTCTCGGAGTATACTCCTCTTAACAACAACAAATTAGAAAACCTGTTTTCACCACGTTAAATATTTAACGGAACTCCAGATTTATTATTCGAGAATGTTCTAAAAGTTCTGGAAAAATAAGGAAGAATCTTGGAATGAGGCTGCCGATAGAAGTAATGATTTTATTACAAAATTGAGTGCCCTTTTGATAGCTTTAAGTGACCTAAATTGACGTATTTCTTGGAGCTAAATAAAATAGTGTTGACTGCTCAAATTAAAAGGTACTTAAACTCCATTTACTATTACATTCAACTAATAAAGTTAAAGTAACTTATTGCCGAAAAGAAGCAGGGCAAAACCTGGCCTGATTTTTTTATTTAGGAAATTACTATGGATATCTTGAATTAGATTCATCAGAGAAATTTTCAGTAGCAGCTTGGAGTTTGGATTTGTGCCTGGACCTACGAGTAAAATGCGAGTCATTACAATTCTGTCTTTTCCTTCTCGGATATAGCCGTGATGCTATAATTATTATCTCATACAGCTAAGTACCTACTCCACTTATCAAAATGTCACAATCCCACTTACCTTACATTCTATTAGATAACGACACGAGATATAAATGTCACCGAAAGGGTTATCAGTCGCACAATGCAAATGACATTGTCATTTCTGTTCCGTGTCTTAATTAAGAAACCTTGGTTCCTTACCCTTGGGGTGGGCCTTGAAGACGGCGGGCAAAAGCTTTTGAAGAGTATCAATTCTCGTTTCAATTTATATTATAGATCAAAATGATTTATTTATTTATTCCTTATACACCGTTGGTCTTTACGATTAAGCAAAGTTTGCATCTTTTAAAATAAGTACTAGATAGCGCCGGCATTTTCTAAACCCTAAGAAGAAATGCCGGAACAAAATTAGAAAATTAAGTTGTCTTTTAAAGTCGTAGTTCTGAGAATCGTTATGCTGGGAAATGGATTCATTGGATCCTATACTATCGACTTGACAGTGTCTAACAGGTAACACGCAATTTAAGTGTACCATTTAGGGGCGCAACAACAACAAGCACAAATTCAAGCTCAAAGCTGCTACTGCCATTCTGTAATGGAAAAAGCTCAAAATCTCTACTCGATCTGCAGCGAAGGATCCGGAATTTCGCTTTATGTAGAAGTAGATCATCAAGTTTAATTAAAAAATTGTTAGTAGTGGACTCGCATTTTTGGTGGTGCTTAAAACACTTTATCTTTCCCCCCTGGACTTGCTGCTGACGACCTGGAAATCGAATATAACCTTACGTACACCCAAACACCCATGAGGCTGTCAAATATTTCAAGCGAAAATGGCCCATAACAGGGTTACATAATGTGTTATTTTCCAAAACATGTAAATAATAGAATTATTCTCATTGCGTACCGTCGTTGTATTTAAGGCCCTCGCTTTAATGTCACTGTGACGTAACCGATTCGATTTAGATCCCCCCCTTCGGAGAGGGGGTGAAATAATCTTCGGAACGACAAATCCCTAGTAAAATCGTCGTCTTATGCTCGTGTGGACGTGTCACGAATTAAAAGAATGCCTGCGGTTCTTCTAAGCTTAGGGTAGAACGGTATTATTTGGATCGGGAAATATTATCATGTTTATTATGGAATTAAATGGGGATCCATTGGTTTTATATGACGTTTTCTTTTACGAGTTGTTTGATAAGCAGCTCAAAATTTCGTTACAATCTGTTGAATATTTGAGGTGAAGTGTATAGACAGAAATTTAGAATATTTATTATGATATATTTGAAAGAGACTCGATAAAATATGTCTTCAAGACGAGAGTGAAGGTACCTAACCTTCTAGGCAAGCGCGCTCCATCGTAGACCACTTCGATCCTTAACATCAGGCAAGTTGTGGTCAAGCGTAAGCCTATCAGTGATAAAAAAAAGATTAGAGAAACATCCGGAAACAAAGCTTGACCTGTCGAGATTTTTACTGTTGGTTTCTGATTAAATTGTTTTTATTCGTCCACGGTGACGAAGCCGCAGACAAAACTAGTACAATATACCTACATATACATCTTGAGCTTTAAGCCGTAAGGAGTGATAGAAGGGAAGAAAGGCCTTTACCCTGGATTGAAACCAACCAGTCTGATAAAAAAACATATTACGTGGGCATTCATCATTTGGCGGAAAGCAGCTGGTAGTGACTGGATGAGGAAAGCCGAAGATCTTTGGTGTTCACTAAGGAGATGCCTACTTCCAGCAGTGAACGAGTATAGACTGATGATGATGATGATTCATTTTATTCATAGTAAAATTCATACAGTATTGCTAGAAATTTTAATTAGCCTATTTTGAATATTTATCTTTTCATAAAGCTAAACAAATATAGAGGAAGAAGAAAACCTGATTCCTTTTTGTAATATTTCCTATTTCATTACACCATCATTAACTAATGTTTTTTACTTGTGTAACCTGTTCTTAGGAAATTCGAATTCACTATAACAGTTTCGTAAAAAAACAGTGCTGGCTGTCAGGTAATTTCAAGAAGCCTATTGCACGTCCCACCTATCTCGGAACCAGTTAACTAGATGGCAACAGTAATACGATAGGACAATAATGGGATAGGGGATCTATTGGTTTACGGAGGGTTCACAGACAATTTTGGGTCAACCAGTTTTGATTTAACGTAATTGAGACTTAAATTGGATTGTTATTATTCTTGCGAAATTGTTATTTCGACTAAATTTATTGTTATTCATAATATTAGTTGAGCTTATGTAATTGTATTGCTTATGAGAAGATTATAGTATTTCTATCTTATACTTAAAAATATAAAACGTTTAATAAGCTTAAAACTATGTGTAACTAATGTGTTTTGTCTTCTTTTCCCTGTCACTAAATATCACGTGTCAAATATTTATTTTAATTATTTTTAGTTTTTTAGTCAGTTACTTTAGAAGAACTAAAAAAAACATATTATGTTATTCTTTTAATGATTTTGACTTGGACATTTAGAAGAAATGAAGAATGTAGTACCTGCATATAATAAGTTAGGTACCTACACAGAAATTGAAATTGAAAAGTTAACAATTGGTGGACTAAGCTTACGCATTAGATACGAGTATTAAAAAGTACAGATATACTTAGTTAGTATTTGTTTCTCAACAATTCGTCCTAGTCCTATAGTTGCCACTTTTTTCATTACTTACATACATCACTACTGCTACGCTTGAGGTCTTGGGTTCGATTCCCAGGTCGAGCAGTGCTATTGCGTTTTTCTATAAAAACTGAGTAGCAGGTCAGAAGCGATTTGTGCCCGGTTAATGGCGATAGGCTCGCCCCCAATTACATTAGTACACCTCTGTCTAACTTGGAAAAAAAACAGGCATGGCATCGATACTTAAATCACTCAAATTCGAATTACTCAATTTTAGTCTACAGATGATAAAATAGCATGTAACTGTATAACTGTATACAAATTCGATAACCCCATAATATCAAGCTGTACAAGCAATTCAGATGTCGGTAGTGTGTAGCCAAACTTATTCGTAACTTAGCCACAAACTCGTTACACATTGTAAGTAGTAAGTTTCTCTGTGAACATAGAACTAAGACCATGAATAGGAAGGGCTGTTGCACACTGGCTTTGTAGACTAAAAATCATTAAACATAATATACCTAACTGAAATTACTGGGACATACCGTCACGCCTGTAGTCCCCGAAGGGTGAGGCAGAGGTGTACTTAACGTACACCCACAGTTCGACGATATGTTTAGGTCCCATGTAATAGGGGGCGAGCCTATTGCCATTAACCGGGCATTTATCCAAACTCTGAGCTGCTACTGAGAATTGTCATTGGTCAGAATGTTATCTATGGTTTTTGAGCTACGGTCCGTAGACACGAATTCATCCCCCTTGCTTTCCATACTCGGGTAAAAAAACATGGCTCTTATTTTATTATTTTGAGCCAACTTCAAAAAGAGAAGGAGGTTTTTATTTCTTATATGTCTTTAATTTATCCCATAGATACATTTTTTTAATGGTTTTTCATAGAGCATAATTGCAAAAATTTTCTTTTTTTTATGTGTTACCATCTGTTCTCAAGATAAATGTTTCTTAAAATTGTTGAGTCTTGATCATCGATGTAAAACAGGGTACACACCTCCTTTCCTTCAAAACACAGGAAACTATCCAGCAGTGTGCACATACCCTTAGCTGTATGTTTCAACATGGACATTGTCATTTCATTAGTTCCCAAGTTTCTGGACGCAGAAGGAACAAGACGATAAACAAGACGACTAAAATGGCCGAATATGGATGAAATTGAATGATAATATTCTGAACTTACCTAATTAAAGTTGAAAGTTTGCAAGCAAAAAATACACAACTATTATTTTAGTATATAATTATGGTTATTACTTATATCTTATCTTAATTCTTTTTATATATTTAATTCTAGATATAGACTGCCTCATTTCTTTAGCGTGTGATTCCGCGTTCGATACTCGGGTCGATCAAATAGTTACTGGTTTTTCTATGAAATTTTCAATAGCTGCTCTAAGTTTGGGTATGTGCCCGGTAAATGGCAATAGACTCGCCATAACGACCGACTCGCCCGACTAGGTCTCTGCCTAACCCGTCGGGGAATAGTGGCGTGATGGTATGTAGATGATCAAAGTACTAGAAATACTTAGAAAACTTTGGAACGGTGCGTTTTAATTATCAGAATTGGTTTGCAGATTAACAAATTCACGGAAACCCACTATGACCAGTAATCACGACCTTGTCGCCACTGGTTGATGGCATCGCAATATTGTTATATGATAACGGTATGGAACACACGGCTACACATCAAGTTATACAAAACCAGTTTAGTCAGACCTCCCATTGTAAAGGTTTTCCGAACAAATCAAGGCCAGCCTATACTGGTTTTTTACAGCTTGATGTTTAGTCGTATGTACCAACGCTATGGTACGGTCAGCAACGAAAGTTGCTGAACACCGCCAAGTTTTGAAAACAACACAGCACCAATACTTTTCAATAGATTCACTTAGGAAAAAAATGATGGTCCATTATGTAGAAACACGTACTACTTACCACATCTCGGGTCAGTAAGTTTTGGATAGTAAATATGTTTAAGCGTTTTGAAGATTTCATCGTGTTCAGCAACTTTCATTGCTGACTGTACCTTTGTTATATGGAAGTGGGGTGTGTGTTAATGTATAAAATGCGTGTGGTCAGGAGTGGGGATTTTAAAATATTATTCTTATACACAGTCATTATAAAATTGAACTAACCTTGTTTTGGAGATTTTTTTACTGCCTCATTGGTCTAGTGGTCCTAAGCGCGACTGTTACGGTACAAGGTTCGATTTCTAGATCGAGCAAAGTGTTATTGAGATTTTCTATTAAATTCTTAGTAGCAACTCTGTTAATGGCAATAGGCTCGCCACCTATTACCTAATTTAATTTAATTCATACATTACGTTACATAAATACAATAAATAAAATAAGTTGCATATTAAATATAGTACAATAATTTAAAACAGTTATTATTAATATCTTTAAAATAGTTGACATAAATGAGTACTTCCTCTCTCCTATATTGCTGTGCCCGACAGGGTCCACAATGTACTTATATTAATAATGTATACTTACCATCCAAAAAAACTTTGTGGAACGCAATAAATGAATGAATACTGAATACTGAATACTATTAGGTACATAGGACCTAAACGTGGGTACACATTAGTACCTACAACTCTGCATAAACCTTCGGGGAATACACGCGTGATGGTATATTATGTTATTCAAAGGGGGCCTTGTGGGCTTTGCATTCAGCTAAGTAGTAGTGATAAATAGCGTCTAGTGTTTAAAATAATCATTGAAACTTCTGGTTCAAGTTACTAGCTAGTTTGAAAATTGTAAGTCTAGAATAATGATGACGATGAGTCCTAAAAACAAAGAGAGAGAGAGAGATAGAGTGAGATATTAAAACGACCACCATAAAAATTGCAAAGATTCCTAAAACTTGTCACAGCCATAACAAACTTACGTACAAACTTTATATATATTGATTACCAACCAATCCGGAGGCATTGTAGTTGGTAAACAAACAGAAAGTTTTGTGGCTAAACAAGAACAAATCTTTGCAAGTTTGGTCGCGCGGCCGTTTGTTGGTCGCGACCAATTCCCCCCGGCCGGCTTACGTACTGATCCTATAATAAAATCGGTCAACTGAACCGATCTATTTTGTACACGTTTATTTGGGTCCGCTTATCATCCATATTTTCATGCTAATATTATAAATGTACCAGTAACTCTGTCAGTCTATCTGTCGGTTTGTTTTTTAGGTTCTCATACCTAAACCGCTGAACATATTTGATTGATAAACGGATGGACCTTGCAGAAGGACATTTTATTACAGACACAACGCAAAAGTCTTGTACACTGGTCCTTACTTTAATTAATCTAAGTATTATATTATGGATGGTTCTTTTTTTAGACAAAGTACTGAGTAGAATTTTCTTCTATTGCCGAAACGACCCTAATATAAATGTCAGTGTAAAGATAAAATACCAATAAAACTAAACAAAAAAACTTTCGGCATTTCTAAGACTAAATGAGAAATTACTGTTTTTGCTTACTCGGTACAAACACGCAGCTTTCGTCCCCCAATATGACAAAAAAACGGTATTTTGTAAAGTTTGTTAAGCAAATCACTACAAAATCCATTGCTCGCCTAATCCCCTTCACTCAAACCTAAAGCCTCGTTGAGCCAGCTATCGATAGATCACAATTCGTTAACAACATAAAGGTCATTATGACCTGACCTGCTTTATTTACGTATTTTATTAATCGCATAGTGCGGTGAACTCATTTTTTAGTGTTTCATAACAACAAAGGATTTGTGACTTTGATAAATTATAGACGCGAGCGACTGAAATGAAACCATTGAGGGTATACATAGGTTTATGGCACATAACTACCTTCATAAAAGCACAATACGTACTTCGGGTATTTACGCTAAATCCAAATAGTTCCGAAGTTCTGCTCACATTATGAATTTGATTAATGATCTTAAAAAATAAGTAAAGTTCTTGATGGCCAAATTCATGCAATAAGCTTGTCTGCACGAACAAATTAAGCCTTTTACATAAGGCACAGAATAACTGATGATAGCTATTACGTAGGCAATTGTGTTTCCCACTGCTGGGTTTTTGCTGTTAGTCCAAAACGCTAATATATTGCGGGTTGGCAAACGTTACACGTCCGCGTCATCGAGGAAATCTCTCAAAAAAGCATGCATTCCTCGCAATATTTTCCTTCACCGTTTCAAGCGAGTGATAATTATTTTTTATTAAAACGCACATCATTGCAGAAATTCTGAGGTGGTTGGTACCCTTATGGTTATATAATTCAAAGACAAAAAATAATACCTAATAAAATAATTGAATCTTAGGTAGGTTAGGTCATAATATGTATAATTAATTAAACATATTATGTATTTAAATATTTTGAAATAATTACACTAAGTATATAAATAATTTATCCCATGAATGTCGTCACATTCCTTAAATTTCATCATAACGATTTTCGCGCTATAGAATGACTATTCTTAGATCATACAAATATTTGTCGGTGAGGGAATCGAAGCCATAATACGTAGGGCATAAGGCGATCTTTCAACCCCTGCGCAAACATAGGCGGCTGATGCTTTACAACAGTTAAGTAGACATCTACTTAGTCATTACTCAACTAACCAATTAGTATGTATAACTTCACCCCTTCTTAACCGACCTTACGTAGGCATGAAAAAGAAATAGCTCCCTTTTGTACTAACCGTAGTTTTGCCGTCTATCGTTGATTGCATTTGACAAACCGCCCAGCAAAATCTCTAGTTAGAACTGACAGTGAATTCTGAACCTTAGCTATAAGGCTTAAGGCTAAAATTACGAAACACGGAATGTGTAAGGTAACATTAGACTTAGGATATCGTACTGAAAAAAATAGAACAGTAGGTTCAACGTATTATGAAGAGACTTCGATATCCCAAAGATTCGAAATCCCATCCAATTTGCACGAAAGGTGTGAAGATAACCACGTTGAAAATAAACATACCATAACACCAAAATTATCGGCAACGGTGTACTTATGTACACCCACAGTGTACAGTGTTTTATGTAATGGAATTCTTTTTTTATTAACCAGACACAAGTCCCAATCCCACTGCTACTGGGAATTCCCAGAATAACCCCAATCGCAGTTTTCTCGACTGGGGAATCGATCCCAGGACCTCATAAGCAGCCGCACTAGCGATCAAGAGAACAGAAAATACCATTCATGCATCACCTATAAATGTTATTCAGACACAATGTAAAACAAATAAATCACAATTGTTATGAGTAATTTCCTAAAAAAGATAATAAGGTCAAAGGTCTTTTGAATATAAAATGTAATTGCATATCCCATTAATCATCCAAGACGTTTTTAAACAAAATCGTAATAAAATCCATAAAAACTTCATTTATATTACAATAGAATAAAAACGATTGCACCTACTTAAGTAAAAACGAGAGTCTAGACTAAGATTTAATAACCTAACCAACAATTAATGTTATTTATTAACATCAATCATCACTTATTATAATAATTTCAGGTCTCAATGTTTAAAACCTTTTTACTGGTTGCCTCATTAGTCTAGTCCTAAGCGCGACTGCTACGCTAAAGGTCCTGGTTTCGATCCCCAGGTCGAACAAAGTGTTATAGGGGTTTTCTATGAAATTCTCAGTAGCGTCTCGAAGTCTGGATTTGTGCCCGGTATAGGCTCACTCCCTATGGCGTGGGACCTAAACATACCGGCGAAACGTGGGTGTACATTAGTACACCTCTGCCAACCCTTCAGGGAATGCAGGTGTGATGGTATGTTCTGTTCTGAGTTTCTAGTTACTATTTTAAGCTCAGGACTTTTCTTACATGAGATTGCTACGCTAGAGGTCCTGGGTTCGATCCCCAGGTCGAGCAAAGTGTTATTGGGTTTTTCTGTGAAATTCTCAGTAGCAGCTCGGAGTCTGGATTTGTGCCCGGTTAATGGCAATAGGCTCGCCCCCTATTACATGGAACCTTAAACATACCGGCGAAATGTGGGTGTACATTAGTACACCTCTGCTAACCCTTCGGGGAATGCAGGCGTGATGGTATGTTATGTTATGTTATTATAATTCCAGTTTTCAATTGATAAAACCTTTTTATCGTTACCGTTTTTATCTCAGGACCTTTCCTGTATTGTTATTGCGATAAAAAAAGTTATTACGATGATAGCTTTATTGTCATATTACATCACGAGGATCATCATCATCATCATCATCAACCGGACAAGAGGGATTAGGCTATATTGTAGTCCACGACACTAGCCTACTAATCTACTGCGGGTTGGTAGACTTCACACGCCATCAACAAAATTCTATTAATTTTCATTGCCTTCTGTAATGTATGGAGGGGGTCAGCTTATATCTCTTGAAACAATTATGAACCCTGTCAGGCATAGCATAGTTTAGTAGGGGAAAGGAAGAAACTGATAATTTATATATTTTATCGTAATTTCCCACAGATTTTTCAATTTCCTTCTTTCCTTCACGCACGCACGTGAGTTCGTAAATTCAGTATAGGAAACCTAGAATTTGCAAATAACTAAATAAAAATTGAATTTGGACATACCTAGTAGTGCTTTTTTTTTGGGATAAATCGGCAAACGTGCAGGCGAACTACTGATGATAAGTAGTTGTTGCCGCCCATGGAAATCTGCAATACCAAAGAAGTTGCAGATGCATTGCCAAGCCTATTTAAGGAAGGAAAGGAGAAAAAGGAGAAGGAATGGTACAGAGGGAGGAATTAGTGCCATCGGATTTCGCGTCAAAATCTTCAGTCACAAACTTAAAACTACACAACATAACAAAAAAGTTAAACCGCCTTCAAAAAATAATATAATAATTTTGTCTAAAACAGTTTGGGAAGTCGGTGACTTCTATTTGAGTGGGTCTTTTATTTTCGCCACCGACTTCCCAAACTGTTTTAGACAAAATTATTATATTATTTTTTGAAGGCGGTTTAACTTTTTTGTTAAAAGTAATTTTATTTTGTAATTTTTTGTGGAAAGTTTGTTTAGAAGTACTTGTTAGCCAACTAAACGCACAGCTCCAATAAGACAGCGATGTTTCGGAGTAAACGATAATATCATCGATGTAAACAAATTTTAGATTTTTGTTGATATTTTCAAAACTGCTTAACCGATTTCGATAAAATTTGAACGGGACCACCTCTGAAGTATGACCTACCAAACAAAAAAACAATCATTAAAATCGGTCCACAACTGGCGGAGATATCGCGTAACAAACATACAAAAAAAAAAAAAAAAAAAAAAACATACAGACGAATTGAGAACCTCCTCCTTTTTGAAGTCGGTTGAAAAGAAGAACTAACACGACACGAAAGTTACCAACTCACACCAAGTTTGTACCTACATCCAAAGTTAAGCTTCTGTTCTGTTTGTATTGACACTACCCTGATTAGTATACACGGGCGCGCGTCGGTGACGATTCGTCCTAATGATGAGCCTAGTCAACAAACCTCCGCAGCTCTGGTTTGATTGTCTTCTGTTTAAATAGCTATACTCGCCACACATACAGAATTATTTGACACTCCAGCTGCACTTAGTAACATTTTGCATAAATATTTCACAATAATATGTCACCCTTCGGAGAAAAGCCGTGATGGTATGATATAGACATTCCATCACGCCATCACCATTAACTGTTCATATTTGATCGCGGGCAGGACTGGAACCTGTATCCTATAAGTTCAGGTTCCACTACCAATGATGTTTTCCACATTGTCCTTCGGTGACGTTATGGACGAGGTATATTATTTCTTTGTAATTTTTTTAAATTTTAAAATGTATCAAAATCCCCCTTATTTTTTATCCCCACCATCCCGTCATCGGCGGGGGCAAAAACAGGGTTGTGCAGTGGCCCTAAGAAGATTCATCATCATCATCATCAACCCATTACATTGTCCCACTGCTGGGCACGGGTCTCCTCTCAGTACGAGAGGGATTAGGCTATAGTCCACCACGCTAGCCTACTGCGGGTTGGCAGACTTCAAATGCCGTCAAGAAAATCTCTCAGGCATGCAGGTTTCCTCACGATGTTTTCCTTTACCGTTTAAGCGCGTGATAATTAATTATTAATACGCACATGACTTCGAAAAACCTTGGATTCGAACTCGAGACCTTTGACTAGAAAGTCCAATGGTCATATCAATAGGCTAAAAAGGCTAAGCAGATTAATAGGACATAACGTTTCAGTAGGTATTTTGCACAGGAGTGCTCATGGTAGTGTTCTATTGGACATCTCGGAGCCTCTCTACATAATGTGCAGGAGGTCGGTAGGAGTCCGACATAACCATTGGGTATCCATGAGGACTTCCACACGGGACAAAAAAAAAGTTTAGCTCCTGCCCGCGATCAAATATTAACAACAGTACCTAAATAAATAAATGTCAAATATTAAATAAAATACAGATTAATTATTTCAATATTAGCAAACGCGTATGATAAGACGTGTGTGCCGAGTTACGTCATACCACATTCATTATTCGAAAGACAACGGTGAAGAACGCAGTCAAATAACCTTGAGCTTGGGACCCATGAAAACCTCACCACAGCCTGGTCACGCGACAATTCTATTTAAAAATACAATTCTTATCTTATGTAAGCTCATCACAATTGTTAGCTGTTTAGAATTCATCAATCTTCTTCCTGTTCTTGTATTTTTTATTTATATGATTTACATACCATCACGCCTGTATGAAGGGAGGGAGGAAGGGTTCGGCAGAGGTGTCCGAATGTACACCCACAGTTCGCTGTATGTTTAGGTCTCATGTAGTAAATAGGTGGCGAGCCTATTGCCATTAACCAAACTCCGAGCTGCTACTGAGAATTATAGAAACATCCAATAACACTGCTCGACCTGGCAATCAAACCCAAGACCACTAGTCGCGTTTAAGACCACTAGACTAATGGAGACATATTGTGTGTCTTTGCAATAAATGTATTTTTCTTTCTTACTTACATAACAATGAATCAACTAAGACAAAACTCGTACTAAATTAATTAAACTCTACAGAAACAGTCTCGCGTTATTATCGATATATTTCACAAGCTATCGAAATAAATAATTGACTGGCATCGTTCTGTCGAGCTACTTAAACTTAATAATCGTTTGGCACTTTAATAAATCGACCTTTACACGCGAACGACTCACGATCTCAGAGTTAATTACACTCAACTTGCTTCGTAGAAAGAAATAAAGGAGAACAAGACTAGAACGACTTCAGAAGTCGTTTCAAGTCGGCACTGGTATTTTCTGCATAAATAAATAAAATTAATCAAAGAAGAGTCGGCCGCATTGTCCTAGGTCGTAAGCGAGCGTTAGGTCTAACAAAGGTCGTTGAAATTGTTTGTGAGATTATTGAACCAATAGATATGTTTAGTTGAGCCTGTTTGCTATTATTTTTAGTTAATGTCAGTCAGGTTTTCCATAAATATCACTTAGATATTGCCAGTCTTGTTATTTTTCTGTTTGAAGTTGCAATATAAGTAACTTTTCTTCAGATTCTAGGTCGTTTTTTTAGAAATCAAGATAATTGTTTCATCATCATCAACCCATTACATTGGCCCACTGCTGGGCACGGGTCTCCTCTCGGAACGAGAGAACTCGAGACCTCGAGACCTTTGACTTGGCAGTCCAATGGTCATATCACAAGGCTATCACTGCACTAAACTGCAATTGTTTCAATAAGAGTAAAAAGTTTTATTGGTTTTTGAAATGTCTAAAAGCTAGTTGCATGGTTCCAAATAGTTGTATTTGTAACAAAACTTCCCATGTTCCATAAATTATGAAACATAGGTAAATTTTGTATCAGAATTGCTTTAATGCTTTGGCTTTAAATTAATTGTGTATGCACATAATTATTTTAAAAAGACATGCATTGTATTAATTTACACCAAGAGAAAACAAAAATAAACATTAAGATTCTTTCGTAACCAGGATATAAATTATTAATATTTTTAATGGCTTCACTGGCAGTGACTTATTAATTTCATAAATTAATTAACAAAACGTAAATGCTTTCCATTTGCATATTTACTTTTCCATTTTATACAATGAGACTGTTGTTGTGGCGTTTCTGTAATTGTTTTTAAAAACAAAAGTATCTTGCACTTATCTTTTCCTACACTATTTACCAAACTTAATGGCTGAAGTTACATTCGAGTGCGGTAATGCAAAGAGATAAGGTGTATTTTACACTGACCATTACTGATTTGAGTAGCCTTAAAGTTTTGTGATACCTGTACCCACTATTATCAAATTGTAAAAATCCTGTTAAAATTGTAAAAAATGGGTTAGAGTCTCGTATACCTAAACATATACGAACACAAAAATATGATTTTTGAAGATTTTGTTTTTTTTCTCTGTAAGAAAGCATATGCTCCAACTTGGAAACGATAACTCTCTATTAGTTGAAAAGATTTTGAGATAGAACTTGACTTTATCTATTGTATTTATATCCATAGAAAGAATAAAACATTTGTCTGTTGTTTTTTCTATTACACGTACAAGGGACTGAAGCCGCGGATAAAAGCTAGTTCTACTATAACATTACACCGATGACCATTAATCTAGAACAAATTAACAACTAATACAAAAGTGATTGAAAAAACTTTATAAAAGGATGAAATTTGGTCTCAACAGTGGTTAAGCAACATCGTTTCTCCTTGAGCTCCGAGTTTAATTTTTTATTGTTTTTTATTTTTTTACGTCTATAACATATTCTAGGTTAATCATAATAACCATAACCTATTCCCAAATCCCAACTACGTACTAAAACTTTTGTCTAATTCAAAAATTTGTACAAAATCGTAAAATAAAAAAAAAAATTCGCGAGCGGAAGCAATCCGCCTTAAAACGTTCAAGCCACTAATAGAAAAATATTTGAGAAACAACGAAATGAATGGGTCAAATTCATGCTCAACAAGAAATGACTAATAAACTTATCCCTATAACACATTTACATAAAAAAACCCAAAACCCAAAATCATTGTTGACTAACAACACCAAATCGCCCAATCACATCTATTTAAATCACATGAAAAAACCATAATTCTGACACATTTGGGTTAAGAAATGACATAGTTAGAATCACTAATTTCGTTCGCGTGTCGGCGTGTTAAGATTTCTTTATCGCGTTACTGTGTAGCTTGGTCGCGTTTCTTGGTTTAGTTGAACTAAATTGAACTCTTTTGTTGGTGTTATATTTTGTTCAGGCTATTGTTGAGTGCGGCACACTGTGCACCATTGTGTAGTGTGTTAATTACTTTTTTAAAAGTACCACGATATTATTATGGTGCACAAACGTATGAGGATTCTTTATTTGATAGTATGTTTTTAACAACAGCAATCAAAATTGCTACAGTTTTTATGTATTTTATAACATGTATTCTTTCTCTATTCTTTTATATTCTCGTTTGGAAGTCATCCAATTAAATGCATAAATTGAGCTTTACCTGATTGTTATAATTTTTCTAGACTTTACACAAAATAAAACACACCGTGAATGTTTTTAATTAAGTACCATTAATTATTATAACATAAACATATAAACACGCATGTATTGCCGAAGGATAAGGCAATGGTGTACTTTTGTACACCCACAGTTCACCGATCACTAATTGCCATCCACCGGGCACTTATCCAAACTTTGAGGTGAGACTGAAAATTTTATAGAAAACCTCAATAACACTATTCGACCTGGGAATGCAACCCAGGACCTCTAGAGTAGCAGTCGCGGTTACGACCACTAGAATAATGAGGCATCCATAAAAGACCATAACAATAAATAAAACAATACTTGTATATGTTAAGTTGGTATCTCATAAATAAAAGCATTTCAGCAGCTCTTCCTTTTGACCCATACCTAAGGGTTTAGATTTAAATGTTCAAGTAAATTCAGACGTACTTAAATAAAATGTTGACTATGTTTCTAGATTAACTGGATTCTCATCAATTACAAACAGTTGGCAGAAATGAATAAATAACGCAACTCTACCCACGCCATCTTGTGGATTTTTTCCGAACTTTTTGGTCAGGAAAATCTGAGAGGTTATAGAACAGGGGATGTTAAAACAGCCACCTACAGGTTGTTTCCGGAAGCTTACACGAAACGCCACGTTATACCTAAAATTCTTTGGAAAAACGTTGGTCATTTATTTCAAGAATTTATAGTTTTATATATTTTTAGTTTACCCCGACTTCTCTTTTTTAGGTATACAGCTCTTAATAATAGTTACCTACGTCATTTTATAATTTTTTATCAAATTCAACGATGAAAACATCATGCATTATGTCACAAAATTAATTTATAGTGTGAATGTCAATGGAAATACATTCACACTATAAATTAATTTTGTGACATATTTTAGCAATTTAAGCTTAATATTACGCACATGTTTTCGAAAAGTCAAGAGTATTTATACTAATAATTTAATATAAACAGATAATTTATTTTGTGTTTATCAAAATATTTTTTCTGAAAGATAGCTTACCCGCAGTAGGCTAACGCACTATAGACGCTACGCTACATTATCCCAGATATATCTATCTATCTATATAGTCACACCATAACTAGAGAATGATATTTACCTTTTTTTTATGGTATAACTCGGCAAACGAGCAGGCGAGCTACCTGATGGTAAGTAGTCATCGCCGCCCATGGACATCTGCAAAACCAAAGGAGTTGCAGATACGTTGCCGAGCCTATTTAGGGAAAGGGAGGGGAAGGAGAAAAGGAGAAGGAAGGGGATTGGGGGAGGAATTGGGCCTCCGGCCCTCTCACTCACTGAACGAAGCGCAGTAACTAAACGCTACTACTCGGACGTCGGTCTTCTGCGAGAGTGTGGTACTTCCCCGGTCAAGCCGGCCCATTCATGCTGCGAACAGCGTGGCCCTACCACAACAATTCATCACAATTTCATTCAGGAAAGAAAAAAATTTGAAAATTGTGCAGAAAAATGGAAAATTTTAACGACTATATTAACTTCCCGCATTATTATTATTTATGAAAGTTGGAGTTGAATATTCATAGCTAATACAGGACGTCTGTAGGGTCAGATAGTGTTGTATAAATTATCCACGCAAAATTATTCGCGGACAAAATCTAGTTACATTTAAGACATCAATTGTATGTGTGGTCAGTGGTGTTGCATTCATGTAGATATAGACCCATTCAACCACTTAATTCAAAGTAACAATAGGTATCCTAGTAGAACCCCGTCCACGGTACGGCTTCATTAATTACGAAGTAACAAGACGTATCGGCTAACTTTGAGATTAAACAAAAGCCGACGGCTAAATGTATTAACTGTAGTTAAGTTAGCATTGACTTTGACATCTGCGGTGAGAATTGCTAAGCATTTAAAAGTTTAAATATTTGATTGGACATATTTAGAAAACAAACACTTGAATTTTTATAAAAAAACGTATTGTCTTCTTTAGTTACAGACAGCTATGTAAGTAGGTATATAGATATAGAAATATCTTAGAAGTTGTCATCAAAACGAATTAACTAAAGTTAAGTTAGCATTGACTTTGACAGCTTGAATGTAAGAATTTTAAAATGTTTTATTAATTCGAGTAATTTAGAAAACGAGCATTGGAATATTTCAATAGGGCATAGAAATAATAAATATAGATGAATTTGTATTAAGTTGTCAGCTGTTGTTTTAACTTAGTAGTAAAATAAATATTTAACCAAGAGAGTTACAGGTTAAAAAATCAATTGTAATCTTTTTTGGTCAGAGAAATGCCTGTGCGCTACGATAACCTAACCCTCCAATCTCCGAATAGACCTCCGAGAGAGAAAATTAATGTCGTAAAACAAAGATAAAAACACATAAAACGTCCCTAGTTTCTGTTTCCATCTTCTCTTATAGTTTTTTATAATATAGGAATATCCAGGAAGCCAAACAGGTGAAAATACAAAACTTGGCAAAACAAGTATCCCGTTTCCCCACACTACTTTGATCCCTAAGACAACTTTATTTTACCCGAGCAAAATATTTGAATTTTAAACTCAGCATAGTGTTGCGAAAGTTATCGACATTTTAAAGAATACTCCCAACTTATACACAAGTTTTATTTGCTCCTAGTGTTGTTATGTTCAAAGTTTTATCGATAAACTCGGAAACTTCTAGAAACTTTGCCTTCTGTGTATGTATCATTTGCATATACGTATGAGATTTTTTCTTTATTAGCTTTCTACTTATTCCTAGGGACTTTTGTTTAAGACTGGTAGACCTGATAGTAGACCCTACGTTGTCCTGTCAGAACTGTCATATTTTCTCACCGCTTAAGAGGAGTGTCCCTCGCAAACGAAACAATGTTGCACTGTTGTCGCTATCTCTATCCCTCACGATGCGAACGCGTGTCCGAGAGGTGAAACAATAAGACATTTGCAACATTTTCGCGCGTATTTCTTGTTCCGAAATTTGTAGATATTTTTTTAATATATGTAGTTATTACGTAGATCATTTTTTTGTTAAAGGATATTCATTATATTATCTGGGTTCTCCATGAGTGGAAATGGTTCTATATTGATACATTATCTGGAAATACTAGCATAAAGTTTGGTCGTTTTCATCGAAAATTAACAATATTTGAGCTCAGGTAATTTTGTATCCGTGTATTGTAATGAAGTTTTAGATTTATGGAACACGTATTTTATATGGAGCACGGAGCGGATACTATCCTCTTCAACAAATATTTCAAAACCAAAATTAGCCAAATCTGGCGAGCAATTCTTGAGTTTTACCGAGACGTATGACGATTGATTTTTATACATATAGATGTATGTTATTTCATTTTTATATCAGTACACCCCTGCGTAACCGGACATAAAATGCAATCTCCGAGCCGTTGCTGAGAAGTTCACAGATAAACTCTATAAACACCTTGTGATGTGACCTGGAAATCTAACCTAGGACCTCATACCATACAAGCGTGGCAAGAAACTAAAATTATTAAATTTATTTATACATACCATCACGCCTGTATTCCCCGAAGGGTTAGGCAGAGGTGTACTAATGTACACCCACATTTCGCCGGTATGTTTAGGTCCCATGTAATAAGGGGCGAGCCTATTGCCATTGACCGGGCACAAATCCAGACTCCGATCTGCTACTGGGTATTTCATAGAAAAACCCAATAACACTTTGCTCGACCTGGGAATCGAACCCAGGACCTCTAGCGTAGCAGTCTCGCTTGGGACCACTAGACTAACGAGGCAGCCAGTAAATTTATTTATTAGAGTTTATAATAAAATTTGGCATAGGTACGCATATTAATTAAGTATTTTTGGTATAGATTAGAAGTACCCAATTAAAATACATAAGTTTAATACTTAATATTATTATTTTAATTAAATATACATTTTTTTTATATATGAAAATTGTGTCATCAAAAATGCGCATGTTATATGTATATAAACTGCGGCTGTGTGTGTCAGGTATCCGTCACCGTCGGATAAATATCTCAAGAGTGGGAACCCTGCGCGGAACGTGTCGGCCTAGCTCGCTGCAGTAGGGCCTTGTTCATACAGGAACTCAAAATTCAAATGTCACGTTTTATAAACGTCAATTTTAATTTTAGAAGGACCAACCGTCTCTTCTTCGCCGTCGAACATAGACTCTTCATAATGAGAACGCTAACTCCATTTTCAAACTGAAAAAAAAATAATAATAAAAAAATGATTTTTTTTATTTGCTTTCAACGATTATAAACTAAATTTATATTTGACATAAATATTTTGAAAGGAAAGTTAGTAAGAAAAGCTGAAGAGTGTAGTAAACTTGCATTTTTGTTATAAATATAATTTTGTTACTAATTGATTTTGTAGTATTTTGTGCAAATTAAACGTAAAAAAGTAAGGAATTAAAAATAAAATTGAATACGTGTATCATGATAATACCATAAGAATTCTAATTTTATGAAGTCATGGACAGATAAAATAAAGTGCGTCATCTTTTCTGTTATAGCCAATTTTCTGTAATAGAACGGAATAGAACAGTAAAAACGTACGAAGATCTCATTGAATTTTACGTCACTTTTATTAAAGTAAATAAAATTTATCTGACACAGCCTACTTCGGTAACCACGGCTTAACAAAGTACGCATACGGCAATGCCTACTGCGCATGTCCGTGCCTCACTCATTCCGGACTATTTGTTTTGTCGTTACACTATCAAAAACCTTCGGATTGCTCGCATAGTAGCATCTTCCTTGCTAATTGGGTGTTATCCGAACGTATCTTGGCTATCGTATAGCCCGTGGTGTTGAATGCAAGTGTGTACGAGTATCCGAACGCGCGGAATCAATCAGCCGTCTGTCAAGTGTTCGCGCCAATAGTTGACGTTTGACCGCGTGCGGTCGGTCGTTCGGAATTTGAATAACTTGACGTTTCGTGAGTGCTCTTTACCAGTGATTTGTGGTGTTATATCGGCGGGTAAACATTCGCACTTGTGTAACTGTTATCCGCAATACGACAGCCGCAGATTCTGCCAGAGACACATTATATTGGACTCTAACCCGCGTGTCTGAGGACTTCGAACTTTGAATTTTAAAGCATTTTAAATTAGTGTTGGCTGAATATAAAAAGTAGTAGTAGTAAAAAGTTTCTTTGCTAACTCAAGATGAATATAACATCTACGACGGACGGTGAGTATGCATTTTTTAAATAGCGAACATCTGCAATATAAAAGTACCTAATTGCTTGCATTCCCTAGATGCGCACCTCTGCGGAATCTACCGCACATACCGAATTGAACTTTAAAACTGCCGCATTAGGACGAAATTTTATCGCAACAATTTATCATCTCCTTCGATCGTTTGAGCTTTATTGTTGCGTTAATAAGGTTGAAGATTGTGTGTTATTTCTGATGGCAGTCATTAAGTGTGGTGATATATATTTGCGCGTTTCCGAGCCTAAATGAATGTTTGCGTGTGTGGATATTCAGGATGGCTGGGCTGCGGTATTTATTATTGTTTTTAGTCTTAAATTGGTTTTGTCAGGCGAATAACATTATCGTTGTTGAGAAAACTTTAATACATAAATGGCTTTATTATCGTAAGTATGTACCTACCTATTTTAGTGGTAGGGGGGCATCCAACACATCAAGACCCCTCTGTGTCTCTGTGCTATGACAATCAATAGTAGTCAGAGGGTCAAAAAAGCCTAACAACCAGTACATCCTTAAGACATCAGTATTGCATATTGGCGTTCCCTAGGAGAGTCCTACTTCCAGCAGTTTTAGAGTTTAAGGCAATCAATAATATATAATATAAACGTTTATTTTCTCTTCACAAGTTAATTAATACTAGGCTTAACAGTAGTGTAAAAACGAACAAGGAGTTAACTTTGTGAGAGACTGGTGCCTGAGGTAGGTTTCTACAGAAGCCTGTAATACAGGTCACCAGGGCCCTCTCGCGGCTAAAATTCCATATGTCTAATTTATCTGTTCACATATTTATTATTAGATTTTGGTAAATAAAAAAAAAACTAAAAACTAAATAGAAAACTAAAGTAAGATAATAAAGGGTGGAAGTACCAGTGCTTTTAGATATGAGTTGCTAGTGTGTGTATAAAGAAGTGTGTATGTGCGTGTGTTGTGAGTATGGAAAAGCGAGTTGCAACTATACGTGATGATTGGGGCAGCAGAAGCAGGAAGCGAGATCCAATTATTTGAGAGGGATCAATAATTTCTCGGTTTCTTGGTAGTTCAGGGATTTCAGGTATGCAGTGACTGTGGTTTTACATTTATATTTAGTTAAGGGATATATCTTAATGGTGCTATTTAATTTATTATATAAGTATGGTCCTAGGAAGGAGAAGAAATTACGTGAGTGGGAAGATTTGACGGATTGAGTTTGGCATACCCTACCTTTTCGGCGCTTATCGTTATGAAGGTTTGGATTGTATTGCAATAAAGAATGTTGCTTGATCGCCGTACGCAAAATAAAGGTTTGTCTAACCGTAAGAACATCCCATTCCTTAAAGAGGGCTACGGTAGGAAATAGGTAGGGGTGACCGGCTGCAACTTTAAGAATGGCACGCTGTGCTCTCTCAACTTCAATCAAGTGGGTCTTTGCGGCGCCTCCCCAAGATGTTATACAGTAATCGATAAGTGAATGGCATAAGGCATTGTAAATAATTTTGATAATACTCCGATCTGCTGTGTGCCTGATGGTTTTAAAAATGTAAATTAGTTTACGCATGCGGGTTACAAGGACTTTTATATGCGGCTTGAATGTCAGGAACTGGTCAATAATGATACCAAGGTATTTAATATTCTCCACTCTTTGTAGAATGGGGCAGGAGCACTGGGTATCAGGAACACAGGAGTGATAGGAGATGCGTAAATCAGGTGGAGGGAGTAAATTTAACCTATGAGCAAAAGTGATATATTTGGTTTTATTAACATTCAATGTTAGGATATTTGACCGAAGCCATTCACAAACCCGGTTAAATCCATTTTGTGCTGAGTCAAAGACCATCTCCCAGGTATGGCCACTGAAAAAGAGGGCTGTGTCATCGGCGAAAGTAACAATTTTACCATCTTGGAGCTGAAGTTGGCAGAGGTTATTGATATACACCAAGAACAACGTTGGGCCGAGTATGCTGCCTTGGGGAACACCGTATTCAACTGATATCTCATCACTGAGGTTTTGGTCAATCCGAACTCTTTGCTTTCTGGCAGAAAGGTAGTCCTTCATAAGGTCTAGAGGAATACCTCTTACGCCCATCCCTTCTAACTTTTGGAGTAGATGAGGGATCGAGACTGTGTCGAAGGCTTTTGCCAGATCAAGGAACACTGTTAGGCATTTATTTTTTAGGTCAAGGTTAGTATTAACGAAGTGTAGAAGTTCATGAACAGCATCATTAGTTGACTTATCACGACGAAAGCCATATTGAGCAGGCGAAAGTAGCTTGTTAGTTTCTAGGTAATTTGTGAGTCGACGATTTATAAGCCGTTCCAGGATCTTAGACAAGGTTGGTAAGATAGAGATAGGACGGAAGTTGTCGACACAGTCTCTTTCCCCCCCCTTATGGATTGGTTTGATAAGCGCTAATTTAAATGCTCTAGGGAAAACACCGGTAGCCATAGCAAGTTTGCAAATATGGGTAACTGGGGAAGTCAAGACGTTTATGTACCTCTTTAAGATCCCGGCAGATATCTGGTCAATTCCTACTGCACACTTCTCCTTTAAATCATTAATGAGAAAAAAGACTTCGTCCTCATCTGGGGGTAGCATTACAAATGAATTAATGGGAGTTACAGTTGATAGGTCAAACGACATAGGTGGGGTCTGCGTTGTGTCAGCAGTTTTCTCTGCTAGCTTTTTGCCTACGTTCGCAAAGAAACTATTGATATAATTAATATCCCTATCTTTGTTTTGGGTTGTGATGAGACGGGAAGAAAGGTCTGCTGGTTTACTCGCGCCACTTATCTTTTTAATTGCATTCCATAGCTGCTTTTTATTACCCTTAGCATTTGTAATCTCTTTTCTGTCATATAATCGTTTAGCTTTTTTAATAATCAGGTTACAAAAGTTCCGATATCGTTTGAAGGTTAGCTTAATAATCTCATTTTCCGGATCTCGTTTGACCTTCTTATGTAGGTTATCCCTGTTTCTCATACAACGAAGCAACCCGTTAGTGATCCATGGTTTACTAACCCGCTGTCTTTTCGGAATTTTTATCACGCTGGAGTTATTTGATATCGCAGTGGATAATTTCGACACAAGAAGGTCAGTTGCAACGTTGGCATCATTACACTCAAGGATAGGCTGAAAGGACGTATTTTGAATACATATATCCAGAGAATTAAAGTTAATTTTGTAGGCCGTTGTGTTACAGTAATCTAGGCGTGACTTTAAATTTAGGCTTAAGGCAACTGTGTCATGGTCTGTTATTGATGACTCGAATATGAAGCATTTAGCTTCTAATTTTGTCTTGAGCATGATGTGATCTAGGCATGTGCGCCCGTGCGTAAGTGCAGAATGACCAGGGAGTAAACAGTGGCTTGCTAATACATTTAAATATTCATTAGAACGTTTGTCATGACTGTTCGGAGCTATGTCTATGTTTATATCGCCGCAGATGATAATATTTTTAAACCTACTTAATTTTGAGAGTAATGAATCTATTGAACTTATAAAGTTATCAGTATTTGATTGACTCGGGGGCCGGTAAATTCCAATAATACAGGTTTTAGTATCTAACTTGAGCAATAAACAATTGGCGTCACTTATCTGGGGTTCTTCAACTGTTACTTTGAGGTTTTTGTTGTAGTAGATTACAACTCCTTCATTTTGGGTTCTGTGAGAAGTGGTTGATGCAAAATTGTAATTATCGAGATGAGGTATATTCGGAGCTGAAAGAAGCCAACATTCAGAGAGAACTAGAATATCCCAATATATTTCTGATCTTTGTAAAAGGGTGCAAAGATTTGGCATGTTACACCTAACACTACGGATATTTTGAGACAAGAGATTAAGGGAACAATTATTGGTTAATACGTATTTCTTTACATCGTCTACGTCGCAAGAGATTGATTTAGCTACTTGAAGCGAGTCAAGATCTGAGTGTAAGGACTGAATGCTTTGCATTATTCGAATGAAAAGGCAATATACTGGTCACGTAGTGAACGTGACTCATAATCACTCGACTTATTGAAGATTAGGCTCAGATCTTGCTCATTAGTAGCTACAATGAATATGCGACTTGATGCAAAGAAGTATAACGGGACGAGTTTGCTAATACCATACATGGAACGAAATAAGGTTCGCTTAAAAGATGTGTACTGAGTAAGTGGTGGATGGAGTGTGTTGTGTGTTTGTTGAGCGGGGAAAGTATTTAAGTGTGAGATAAAATATTTCGACTGGTTACAACTTATATTGGTAAAAAAGAAACTAAGAAATATAATTAAGAATAATGAAATAGATCTTGATAACATAAATAATAATAAAACGATCTGACGGTAGAAAACGCTAACTAGTCATAGGATGAGTTTGTTTAATTCAGACTCATCATCAATACGTACTGGTGGTGACCCTTCTGTTTTCTTGATGTAGACCTTCCCGTAAGATGTCCAAGCCGCTACGAGATTTTTATTCTTGACATTCATGCGAGCGACATAGAAGAGTCTCCTTGCTTTGGTAGATAAGTACTCCGATATAAAAACGGAACATAATTCGCCAGGTATTTTGATGTCTTTCGAGTTCAGCCGTGGCTCCTTAAGTTCACGTCGCGATTTATTGGATGAAATGAACTTGGAAATTATTGTCTCCTTCCGAAATGTTGTAGTAAATTCAACCACAACTGCTTCGGACTTAGAGCGGTAGATATCTTTTATCTCCGAGCTCTCAATTGGTGTTTGAAGTCCTAGTGCTGAACTGAGATTCTGAACCATATCGGTGAATACTTTTTTATTTTCAATTTTCTGCTTAGGCACGTTTCGAATCTCGATGGTTGAAGAACGCGCATTCTTTTCAAGGAGGTCAATCTGATTTTCAAGGGTTGATATTCGATTTTTATACTGGCAATTTTCCATCTCTAGGTGATTAATTTTCGCAAGGAACTCTTGATGTTGGGACGTGAGAGATCCAATAGATTCTTTAATCTCTTGGTTTTGAGTAGCAATAGTAGTCAGCGTTCCATTCAGCATGTCTAGCTTGTGGTCTTGGAGTACTTTGAACTCAGCGAGCATAGCTTTTATCTCTGAGATGGAGGAAACTGGCTGTTCTGTAAGATCTCCAAACGTACGTTTTTGGCGTTTGGTGATGTTAAAATAATTTTCTTCAGAATCTGTTTTATTGCAAATATCAAGGGCTGAGTCTGAATTATAATGTATTGGAGGATTTGGCGGATTTAATTTACAATCCGAGCTAGGTGGGGAGCGCTGCACCGCCATCTTGAACACCGTAAGAAAATGTTGAAAGGATTCAATGAAATCAATGAAATCCCCCCAGACGATACCAATATTTGTCCAAAAAGTATAGAAAACTAGGGGTGGCGCCACTTGTTGGTTACGCGTTAATTTTGTCGCACTGTAATTAGTAGATGGAACGTTCAAACGTTGTCGGAAAGTTGGTAGCACTGTTAGTGCAGCGGCAGCGATGCGCTCGCAGGACTCTCACCGTTACACAGTTTGCATAACCGTGAAGATTCCTTGCACTCGGGGTTAGTCACTATGATACGACACTTTTTTCGGTAGTTTCTTAGAGATAGATTTATTGATTGATTAACACTTCGAATTAGTCAGATGAACAATTATTAAAGTATTGCACTGCACTGGCCTTCTGTTTAGAGAAAAGTAATACTATCGAGAGCCTTTAACTAATTTTAAATAAATATCACTAGGGACACGATTTACTGGGTACGGGGCGCGTTCCAGTCATCTTCATCATCAGCCTCGTCCAGAAGCTGATGATGATGATGATTGCCTAAAACTTTAAATAATAAAGCATGAAAATAAATGGCTGATAAAGGTCTAAAAATTTAAATAAAAAACCATGAAAATTAATGACGCCTGATGACAGGCGTTTTGTGTAAAACAATGATATTCAGCGACAACTGGTGTGAATTAAGCCGATCAAACAACAAGTTTTTAGGAAAAGGCTAGGAGTAAGATTGCCTACCTATCTCTTACCGTCTGACAGGCACAAACCACTTTATCTACGTTTGACATACTTCGCTAGCGTTGCAGATACTGAATATTTAACGCGTTCTCGACCACGTTGTTCCATCTTCAATGTCAATTACTATGCAAGAGGTCAATCAGAGTCGTCACTAAACCATTAATAGATAGCATTTATGATTATTAAGTCTCAGAGGCCAAAGGGGGATAAGGGTGGCCCAAAAATTAAGAAGAATCTAGGAGATTTCCAATCTTTGTGAAGTATTTTTTTTAAACTATCTCTAATCTAGTCTATAATAAAACCGACGCCTTTAACAACGACGTTAGTAAGTTCGATGTCTATTATACCGACTTACATAAGTCCGACGCTAATAACCTGGACGACAATAACTCAGACGACTATAACACCGACACCCAGAAGACCGACGCCCGTAGCAACTACGCCTATAACACGGATGCTTATAATAACATCAACATTAATTAGACCAATACCTATGAGTTCGACACCCACAACACTGACAACAATAACACCGACGTCCATAAGACCAACGCCTATATGATTGACGCCCCTAAAACCGACGCACGTAAGGCCGACTTTGCTAATATCGTCGCCCATAAACCCGACACCCACAAGACCAGCGCCAATAAGTCCAACGCCTATAACACCGACGCCTTAACGGCAATAATACCGACGCCCATAAGATCGACGCCCTTGATATTGACAGGCATAAGATCAACCCCTTTAAATCCAATGCCCATACGACCACTGTCTATAAGAACGACGTCTATAAGACCATTGCCTATAACACCAACGCTTAAAAGACCGACGCCCATAAGACCGACGCCTATAAGACCGACCCTTATAATAACACCGACCCCCACAAAACCATTTCCTATAACACCGACGCCTATAATACCATTGCCAATGACACCGATGCCTATAAGACCGACGCCCATTAGACGGCCTATAAGACCGACGCTTATAATTTATTTATTTATTTATCATTAACAATTTACATTGTGTTTGATACAATACATATATGAATATCAATAATATTATATAGATGCTAAAAAAAATAGTTAATTATAATTAATTAATCAGTCGCCCATAAAACCATTGCCTATAACACCGATGCCTATAAGACCATTGCCTTTAAGACTGACGCTTACAAAACCGACGCCCATAAAACCGACGCCCTTAAGACCGACGCCCATAAGACCATTGCCTATAAGACCGATACCCTTAAGACTGACGCCCATAAGACCATTGCCTATAAGACCGACACCTATGAGACCATTGCCTATAACACCGAGCAACGCCTATAAGATTGATGATTAAGAATGAAGGATGTTTAGGAATCTGTAGGTATACCTTCACCTACAGC
Source organism: Subacronicta megacephala (assembly GCA_958496365.1). Taxonomy (NCBI): domain Eukaryota; kingdom Metazoa; phylum Arthropoda; class Insecta; order Lepidoptera; family Noctuidae; genus Subacronicta; species Subacronicta megacephala. The sequence continues at coordinate 4,622,104 of OY292538.1, forward strand.
AATGTGTCCAACTTAAAGGCACCTTAAATACCCTTACCCTTACTTACCTACTCGTTATCAGTAAGATTACATTCGATTTTGTTTTTGGGTTTTCTAGCAGCGTTTTTCTCCTCGTTTGGAGTGATAAATTGTGTTTGAGATTACATTAAAAAGACAGAATCAAACTCGGAAATACCGAGCTGACGATATCGAAGCCCTAGAAAGGTTTTTGAACCGTCAACGTGACAAGACGCTAAAGAATTTGGTATTTTTTTATATATAAAACTAGCTTTCCACCTGCGGTTTCGCCCGCGTGGACTAGACACGTTTCTTTTCATGTTAAGGGACAACATGATACTCAGTTACGCCTAAGTTACTCAGGAATAATGTAGCTTTATCTTAGTGAAAGAATTTTCAAAATTGGTCCAGTAGTTTCAGACCCTATTCAATGCAAACCAACAATCAAATATTTCCTCTTTATTATATTATTAGTATAGATGAATACCAAATTCAATTCCTAAGCTGACCATTATAAGAGTTTCCAGAGCTAAGAAAGCCAAAAATGCCTGAAGGTCTTGAAAAAACTTACAACTCGGAGCTTGGATCGTTGATTGAATGGCAATAGTCTCTCCTCCTATTTTAAGGAACCTAAACAAACACCTCTGACTATTCTCTTTATTCCCCGAAATGATACCTATATTACCCATGTTATGCTTTGTTATTCATAAATTTATAGGTACGAACTTCAATAGAAACAAGATGTTTGTCATAATAACTTGTACGGCCCATAACTTACAGTGCGTTTAAGTAAAGTCATAAAGGTAACTTCACACGTACCCCGTAATCGCGCGTATTCTTAGTGACGCGCCATTCATCTTATACGCGCGTAATATGCAACATCGTAAAAATCTTTACGTCATGAGGATAAGGATCAAATTCTTAAGTAAATAGACTTATTATTATTTTGATGGTATCCATACGTTAATATTATAGATGCAAAAGCAACGAAGCGGGTGTCCTTGTGACTAACTTGCGATATTGAGGTTGCCGGTTCGAAACCCACCCATTGCACTACCGACTTAAACCCACACATAATCCGAGCATTTAGCTTAGTACAAGAGGTTAACAATAATGGTATACACACATATACTCATTCAACAGACAGACACACACACACGCAAACGCACACGCACGCGCTCACGCACACGCACGCGCTCACGCACACGCAAACGCACACGCACACGCACACGCACACGCACACGCACACGCACACGCACACGCACAAGCACACGCACACGCACAAGCACACGCACACGCTAACGCACACGCACACGCACACACAATTAAAAATAGTGGTCCTTTTCGAAATTACATGTTTACTCGTGTTATTTAATGTCAATAAATTATTTAAATAACTTATTAAAGTAAGTACTTCAATAATTTGAAGTCAAAAGAAACCTACTTCATAACTCAGGCAAGATTTCCCCAAGAGTGTCCAACTTATATTACATGGCAAAGAAAATACGATTTCGATATTGACCGATTGTGACTGAATTCATCTGTAAAATTGAACTAGAATAATTTATGACTGCCGTTAACTTTTACAAATACAAAACTTAATAACACATGCAATTCCAAACCTAATCCTAACAACATAAAGTCTATATTTGTCCCAATAGCCGCTGTTATTAGAAAACTAAACGAACGCTCATGTAAATTCAAACTTTATGGCAAGAACATATAGTCGATATTTGAGTAATTTGTTACAATCTACTACGAAGCTACGGTGTGTAGTAAAAACGTAGCGCTACGAGATGCTACGCGTCGTAGCAGTCTACGCATGCGTAAATCAGTCGCCTTATTTTCGCCGCTGGTATTTCAATAACAAGTTTACGCCCTTAAAGGTTATATTCAAGCTATATGTTAGAAAGGGTCTTTAGAATAATATTCAATGTCGAATTTCAATGCGAGCAAGAATAATTGCAAAGGACTTAATTAATATTTTGACTGGACTCGCTCGAAAGGAAATCTTTAATTATTTTAACTAGCTAACTCCATTTCGTTTTACCTTTTCAAGATAAATTAATATTAGCTCGTATTTGATGTTTTTTCTTGACTACGATATAATAGAGTTGAAATAAACTTCTACAACTTACGATACCATCACGCTTGTATCATCGAAGGGTTAAACAGAAGTGTCTAACAATTCACAACTATTTTTTAAGGCCGAGCCTATTGCTATTCATCAGGCTTAATTCCAAACTCTAAAACTGCTACAGAGAATGTTTATATAAATAAGGTGATTTTCTTTGAAAATATCAGATACGTAATACTTACTCACAACCCGCGCGTGCGTCTGACAAGTTGCATAAACGCGGATAAAACAAAAAAAAACAAAGATTTCAGCAAATGGTGTTCTGTAGTTTCTACCTTTTTCTGTATTCGAGGAGGAAACCTTCATAAGGCTGGCAAATTTTAGCGGTCTTTAGCTTTAACCCTTCATCTTTACGTTTATTTTAATACCACTGGGACCCACCTTCTCATAAAATGAGAATGTACCATCATCAGACATCGTAAAAAGGGAACATATTCCTTTTACTCGACTACCAAAGAAAGGTTAATATATATTGTACATATGTACATTTGTCCTCCAATATCTCTTATACCACTCATCGCATCAGTAAAGTGTCATTGTATGCATTTTAGATAAAGCTATATTGCGGTATAGTCGCCAGCATATCAGGTTATATAAAACTGTCAAATTTCTCCAAATGATTTTAAACCTTAAAGTGTTGTTGATTAAGTATAAAATCGACTGCGAAAATTTGTCATTTTGTGGTAACCTGATGTGCTGGTAACTGTACATATATAATTTACAGGTATGTTTAAGGTCCTATGTGATAGGGGGTGAAACTATTGCCATTGACCAAACATAAATTTTGAGCTGTTACTGAGAATTTTACAGAAAAATCCAATAACGCTTTGTTCAATTCAATTCAATTCAATTCTTTATTGCGTTCCATAATGTAGGTATACTGGTGGTCAACTTATCTATTGGAACAATTATGGACCCTGTCGGGCACAGCAGCTTAGGTAGGAGAGAGGAAGGAACTGATAATAATTTATATAATAAAGAATTGTTTTATTTTAATTTTCCCATAGTATAATATGTATCGTGTTTTCGTATTGTATTATATTTTTTGATTTTATTTAATTTTTATACTCTTCATATATTTAAGTAATTGTATTTTTTTTTTTTAAATTGTATTGTTTCATCTCGGAATCGAACCCAGCTGTCGCTCTTACGGAAACTAGGTCAATGAGAAAGTCGTTTGCTATTCAAATTATATACTGGCACTTTTGTGGGAGAGGGGGACAGCATCTTCGCTCAATCCCACCCAAAAAGTATAAGAGCTATCTATAGCCAAAAAGTATATCTTGGAACTTTGTAAGTCGATTTCAATTATTTTTCAATACCCATACGACTTATTAGCCATAAAATTTTTCAATAGGACCATCATTTTTAATAAATCAAACACAATCAAATAATAAGTGTACCCTTTTATAGCTTGGCCACAATCCTCTTTAAATAAATAATAAAGCACTGTCCCTTAAAAACCAATAAAATACTCATATCAAATATTAAAACAATACATCAATCAGAGTGCTCATTGATTATTAACAAAACGTATGACGTCATAGTATGTGGCTGACCGACATATTTCCTTCGTCATTGATACGAGTTTTAATCAATATTTTATTCTTAACCGTCCTCCTTTAAGTAAAGGCGTGACCGCTAGAAATGGTGTTAATAGTGTTTGTTTTTTAACCCCTGAAGCAAAAACGTCGTGTTATAAGTTTGACGTGTCTCTATGTCTGTGGCATCATAGCGAACGGATGAACCGATTTTGATTATAAAATTTATTGTTTGATGAAAATAGGTCGAGGTATAATGCAATTTTCGGGGGTTTTTAATTTATAAATTGTAACAGTAAACTCTGTTTGTTTTCTATGTTTTCATGCCGAAGTGGCTAAACCAATGTAAACGAATTTTAGTATAGATATAGATTGGACGTTTGAAAAGGATATAGGTTGCCCTTTGTCCCATATAGTCTTTTGAGTTGCGACTAAAACCGCGATCTCACATCTGGTACAAAATATTTTTTTCTACGCGACGCTACTGACTATCGAGCTTAAACTCATAATAGGGATGTACTACACTATTTTACCTAAAAACTTAATACGATCAATAGCCTCGTTACCAGGGTAATGTTGCCGGATGAAGAGTGACCATCTAACGCACGTAGGCACTGAATATTTGATGTTTAACCCTCAATACGCTGCTGTAGTTACTCTGTCTATGTAACCAGGGCTGCGGTGAACAGAATTAGCAGGTTGTTCATTAACTTATGGTTACGAATTGTCTATTGATTTAAACATCAATCCCTTTGATGCAGATCGTCTCCCGTCGCGAATCGTTTGTCAAATGTAAATAAATTATAATTGATGACCAATGGACCCCAAACTTGCTTTCTTGCTGTTCCAAAAGCAATTTAAATTTTTTTTTATGAATGGCAGCGTATTTCCCTCTTCAGATTGCAATTTTTTAGAAAGCTAAACTGCTGAACCAGTTTAATTGTGATAAGGTAACAGACACACAGATAAACTTTCGCATTTATATGTATAATTTGTTTCTATCTGAAAAGCAGTGTATTTTCAAATTAGGCCCATATTATTTTATTCTATGCGGAAGGCAAATCTGCAAGTGACAACCAGTCCTTTTTTCCTATAGATCTCCAAAAAACAGCATTTTCAACCTTAAATCCATCAAAACTTGTAAGTTATTCGGCGTCCGGAAGATTGTCAACTTCGCAATTAGGTTGAATATATTAATACGACCTCCGCCCGGGCCTGCTAAGCCATAGATTAGCAATATCTGAACAAACTTGATCCCAACTTCTTCACTCATCCCAAAGATTATTTAAGTTACGTGTTTTCGCAGATGCGACTTAAATTTTAATTTGGTGTCTATTTTTATATGGATAAGACTAACTATTTGATAGAGAATATTCTTTATTGCAAACCAAAAATAAATGCAAATAACTTTATAAATCATAGTATGAGCGGTATCTCTTGATAAACTTTATTTTTTCTCTTTTCTTTATTTATCTTACATAACTTCTTCTTCTTCAAATTGTTCGTATTCATTGTGTAATAATGGCGGTATATGGACAATTAAATTCAAATGAAACATCGTTATTAAGAAACCTATCACTGGCTGATAGCTGATATAATAAGACATATATTAACGCTACAAGCCATAGGAACCGAGCAGAACGAAACAGAACAAGCGCCATTTCTGTTTCTTTGCTGGTCTAAACAAGTTATAAAGAGGAAAGATTTGTTTGTTTGTTTGCATTGAATAGGCTCTGAAAGTACTGGACCGATCTGATTTTTTTTTCACCAATAGAAAGCTACATTACTCCTGAGTGACAGGCTATATATCACCTGTAAAATGACAAGAAACGTACACTTCACGCGGGCGAAGCCGCGAGCAAAAAGCTAGTATTATAATAAATGAAAAATAGGTAGTCTGAATTTATTTACATAATCGTATATATACTTAAAGTATATACTCAATATTTTTAACAAATTTAATGTGACCATAGTGTTCCCTGAGGCAATGATCAATTAGGTATAAATAGCTACCAAAACTATCTTATAAACAAATTAAGTACCCACACATAGGTACCCGAGTTTGAACGCAACCTGACTTGAACGCTGCTTCGTAATTATTTAATGCGCCAGCTCGTATAACGAGGTAATCTAAATAAACACGATATGGATTAAATGCTTGGCTCACTGCCGGCCTCCTTAGAGACTGGCGTGATGGGGTGAATCTGATGCTTGGTAATGGAAGATTCATTTTAAACACGTGTAAAAATCAAACCTTATAATCTTTGTAGAGTTTGTAGCATAAAATGTTCCCAATGGTGGGACACAGGCCTTCTCTTGGTGTGCCGATGACGTCGATGCGGGGCAATCACGTGACAACCTTCAGGGGTTGAGAATATCTATTTTAACCATGTTTTCTTATCATCCAAGACTAGAGTTAGTCTAACCTCATTAGTCTAGTGGTCCTTAGCACGACTACAACGCTAGAGGTCCTGGGAATCGACCCAGCTTGTGTTTGGACCCAGCTTGGGTTTTTGCCCGGTTTATGGCAATAGGCGCATCCCCAATAGGTGTCATTGGACCTAAAAAAAATATGGTTGAGCTGAATAATGACATTGAGATGACTTGTCATTTACGACAGATCAAAGCTGGCCTGTTCAGGCATTGCCCTACATTGTAAAACTTACATATCTGATAATTGTGTCTTGGTTGTCTCGGCGTTTCTGTAAAAAAAAAATACTTGTAAAGATCTATTAACAAAAATAAATATCATTTATCATACCGGCGAACTGTGAGTATACAGTACACCTCTGCCTAATCCTTCGGGGAAAACAGGCGCGATAATATGTTGTTTTCTTATCGCATCTGTTTTCTACTCCATACCGATTCGATATCAAGAAATACTCTACATCCGCTTTCTGAACTTAACGGCAGAACTTTTGTTTTATTTGTTGTCTCTATCAACATATCGACATAGGTAGGGTAACCTTGTTACAGTTGATGCGAAGTTCCGAAAGGTTCCCGTCAGGGGTGCTCAACCTATGGCACGCGCCTAGAAATTTTAGGCACATTATTATTTTATTTTTTTGTATAGTTGTTGTGTTGTTTTTCCAAAAAGTAAATAAATAATTATTTCATTGACGCCCGTACCAGTCTCGAGTAACCAAAACAATGGATTTTGCATACATACACACTCCTTTTTCCCACAGGGATAGACAGAAACTATAGACCGCCAGTTACTACGACTCTTGCATATCCCTTAAACTTCTTCCACATATGAATGTGGAATCGAAACCGACGCGTGTGTTTGATTCCTAGGCGGAACTATTTATTATTATTATTTTTTAGAAATTGTTCAGTAACAACAAGTGCTTTTGTCCGGTAAATGGCAATTGACCGTCACTACAAACATACGGGTAAAATGTAATGTAAATACTTCCAGGGAATGCAGGCCTGTTCAAAATGTTGCATCCAAAAAAAGGAAATAGCTTCTATTTTTTTCTAAGTTGTATAAAGGTTTACCACCCCTGGCGTACAATATTGTCGTATTGCTAACTCCATGTCTCTACATAGAGACTTTTATTTGTTCCGTGTACTTCCTTGTAATATTGTTCGGGTAAAATGGATGTGTTTTGTTCTTGTTTAGACATTTGAGTGTTTGTGTAGCTACTTGAACTTACGTAGCAATGGTATTTCTGTTCTTTAATGTATCATCATTATTTCATTATCAACCTTCTTCTAATTTACTGCTGGCCACGGTTCTTCTCTAAGAGTGAGGCTATAGTCCGCGCTAGCCTACTGCGGGTATGCAGACATCACACACCATCGAGAAAATCTTGCAGGCATGCAGGTTTTCTCACTATGTTTTCCTTCACCGTTTAAGTAATCAATGATTATTAACACGCACATTCGAAGACCTCTATCGGCGCTTTTTATAACCATACAAATACCATCACATCTGCATTCCAGGATAAATATATTATACTGTGTAACCCACAGATCATCATTGTCATTAAACTACAAATCACTTTGCTCAACCTGGGAATCGGTTCCACGACCTCACTCTAGGTCATCATTCTTTTAAACACTTGAACACAATACAGTATGGCTATCTCATATACCCAGATTACTATTATACGTAAAATAAACATACCATCACGCCTGTATTCCCCGAAGGGTAAGGCAGAGGTGTACTTAAAGTACACCCCCAGTTCGCCGGTATGTTTAGGTCCCATGTAATAGCGGGCGAGCCTATTGCCATTCACCGGGCACAAATCCAGACTCCGAGCTGCTACTGAGAATTTCTTAGAAAAACCCAATAACACTGCCCGACCTGGGGATCGAACCCAAGACCTCTAGCGTAGTAGTCACGATTGGGACCACTAGACTAACGAGGCAGGCACTATTATACGTTTTATTTTTAAAACAACTGTATTATCATAAATTGTATGTAATACATTACATCCATTAAAATATGAGTTCATATTTAAGTTATAATTGTGTACATAAATCAACTCCCTCTATCAGTGCCGCCTGCATCTCGTGACCGGCTAATTACCGGCTATTTTATTATAGCCTCAATTTATAGTAGGTAATTTCTGGTACGTACTCGCAATTTTTTTTTAAAAAAAAGCTTACTAGCTATGTGGGTCGCACATTACATGGACTCCTGTCTGAAATAAAATTATTCATTCATTCATTAATTCATTACTAGTATTCTTGTTAACCCCTCGTACTAAGCTAAATGCTTGTATTACGAGTGGGTTCACGTCGGTAGTGCAATGGGTCAGTTTCGAACCGGCAACCGCATGATCGCAAGTCCGACGCCCTAGCATTTCAAAATTATTAAGCCCTAAAACATTTTATTTTTATTGTTTATATTTCTGAGAAATAAAATAAAAATCAAATACATGTGCTGACGTCAGTTATATGGTGGAATGAAATTGAAATTCCTACCAAGGGGTATTACTTTGAAATCACTAAACTCATGGTTTTAGAAGCATGATAGGAATATCATGATAGATACGTCGAATGTCATTGTTAAATACGACATTTTTCAATAAATCAAAGGCATTATCACCGTTCAACCGTATATCTTTATGTGACGTAATTTTGCATTAACTGCTGTCGAACTTCAAAGTCGAAAATAAATATGAAAATGATTGAATATCGGGAAAAGAAAAAATATGGTAGAACTCTTACGCTCTTTTGAAAAACTAAGATTTTGTGTACGTTATCAAACTGTCAAATACATACAATAGAATCGGATATTTTGAAAAGGGTTTAATATCGGTACATACCCATCTGTGGAATTCTCAAACAAAAGTGGTTTTAATAAATAGACGTAATATCACATCATTGGTAATTAGGAGAGGTGTACCAATGTACACTTACCACGGTTCACATTTACGTCTTATTAAATAAAGGCCGAGCCTATTGCCATAAACGAGGCACCAAAAATCCAACCATGCAGTCCCTATTTCGAAGTTTTTCTATACTAAGACCCGATTACACTTTCTCGACCTTGGAATTGAAAACACGACCTCATTTTAAGCAGTCTTACTTACGACGAATAGACCGATGAGGCTTTACAAAAAATATCGATGAAAAAATCTTAAATTTTACAATATTTGAAATATACTCACGTTCAAGTTAATGGTCACAATTTTTCTTTTAGGCTCTCCGTTTGATTTAGATGAAACTATTTGACATCTCAGCTGAGAAAATTACGTGGGCTTGCTGAAAATAAGTCTGTGTTCTCCTAATAGAGATAGACGTGGACCTACTCTAAATTCTAAATGATAACTATGAGGTATTTTCTAGAAAAATACTTACTTTGTTGATAAAACCTCAGTTGTTAATAACACATTAAAAAGAAAGAAAGAAAAACATGTTTTTTTTTCACATAGGAACCGAAGAACATACACAAAATATAAACCGAATAATAATAACTAAAAATAACACTGTTTAAAATAGGTACCGAACAATAATTATTTTAACTACTAACATAATTGCTTCGCGGTAATATATTTGACAATACAATGCGACCAACCTACATGAACTTAGTACATTTTGTTGCACAGGTAAAATAACTTAAGTAAATGTTTTTATACATAAAAATCGAAAAAAATAACTAGTCCGCCATCTTGGGTGTTCCGCCATGTTGGATTTAGAATGACGTATACGTAACAGTATTTCCATAAACTAAAAAAAAGTTTTTAAATATTTTTTAATACTTTCATTGCTTGGAAGACGACTTCATTAAAGATTTTAACATTAAACAAACAAACAACATATGGGTTGGATTCTGAAGTATGTACCAAGTAGAGAGGCTGTTGAAAGTTTTGAGATCTCTTCCGAATTGAAGTGAACGGAATGAAGTAGGTAGTACCTTACTCAACTTGAAGGAATATACTGTATTTTTTACGTATATACATATAGCAATTTGAGGTGATCGTTGGCCTCATTAGTCTAGTGGTCCTAAGCGCGACTGCTACGCTAGAGGTCCTGGGTTCGATCCCCGGGTCGAGCAAAGTGTTATTGGGTTTTTCTATGAAATTCTCAGTAGCAGCTCGGAGTCTGGATTTGTGCCCGGTTAATGGCAATAGGCTCACCCCCTATTACGTGGGACCTAAACATACCGGCGAAATGTGGGTGTACATTGGGACATGTTATAATTTAGTATATGCGAATCCAGAATATAATTAGTTTGTTCAGAATAAGTAACTGAATGGATTCCAATAGTTTTTACAGCATGTCGTATTTTGTCCGCAAAATGTTAAATACCTATACTAAGTACCTATCCGCAATCAAACGCGCATAACACAGGTCACTGCCGGTCATAGTGGCACTAGGCGCGGGCGCACAGCAGGGCGGAGGGTAAAACAACTCCTTCAGTCGCCCGATGTCAGGTCGATGCGACAGACAACCAGATCACATAAGAAGCTTATAACTTTGAAATTTTTTAAGATACAGTTTTGAAATTTTGTACATAGATTCCTTACCTAAAAATACTACACACGTGTTTCGTGTCTCGCATATACTAAAACTGACCTTGTATAAATACTAAATGAACTTTGCGCAGTTTCGCCTGTGTAAACCGCAGCGCCAACTACTGGATATCCATCCAGGGACTCAATCAAACACAATACCTTAAAAATCACTCCAGCCGTTTAGGAGGAATACCATTATATAGACACGTACGGAAGAATAATACAGATATAGATTAGTCAGGGCACACAGCTGAGACTGAATTTGATATAATGTGCGTGATAACATGAAAATCCATCATCATCATCATCATCATCATCAACCCACTACATTGTCCCACTGCTGGGCACGGGTCTCAGAATGAGAGGGATTAGGCTATAGTCCACCACGCTAGCCTACTGCGGGTTGGCAGACTTCATATGCCGACAAGAAAATCTGTTAGGCCTGCAGGTTTCCTCACGATGTTTTCCTTCACCGTTTAAGCGCGTGATAATTAATTATTAATACGCACATGCCTTCGAAAAGACAGAGGTGCGTGCCTTGGATTCGAACTCGAGACCTTTGACTTAGCAGTCCAATGGTCATATCACAAGCACACCTTTACAATCTAACAATTACACATAGATAGATTTAAGTTCAGTTACTTTCAACCTATCAGGACATCAGTTATCTAATGCATACTAATAATTTAAAATATTGTCGTGCAAAAGTGTCTTGTCTTTTATAATACTTATCATAGAACACGATAACACGCACTTGATCAATCCATAACAATTTTGACGAATATAGCAAACTGCCTATAACTTCGAAACATGATTTTCAAGCATATTTGACGGTTTACAACCTTACAGGATACGTCGTAAACATTCCTATATCAGGGTAAGCTCGTTTACACGCTATCAAACAAGGCTGACTTGCAATAGTTTCTGCCCGTCTCCTAGATTTGATAGCGCGATGGATGACCGATCCCTCGGAAGGTCGGGCCCTCAGGCTATAAAACAAAAACTTATACAGTGTGCACGAGGGTTGGGTTTCGTATATTTTGTATTTAAGTTATGTTGGGGTTCCGTGAATGGAGCGTGCGGAATGAGATGCAAAATTTGATGCGGAAAAAAAATCGAGTTGGTAAAGAGCGAACAACGGCATCCTGTAGCCAATTTAGACATTAACACACGTTAAACATAACATACCATCACGCCTGTATTCTCCGAAGGGTTAGGCAGAGGTGCACTAAATTTACCCACATTTCGCCGGTATGTTTAAGGTCCCATGTAATAGGAGGCGAGCCTATTGCCATTAATCAGGCACAAATCCAGACTCCGAGCTGCTAAATAACACACACTTTGCATCATATATATCTTTATAATTCTTCTAAACAAAAGAAGACAGGTGAATTTACAGATTTAGGCATCTATAGAATCTTTTTTTACATATTTTGGCCAAGTTTCAGTGCTGTACGCCTTCACCGGTATAATTTGTGGACCATGTAAAATAACTTAAGAGGAAACTGGGAATAAGCCTACCCCAATCCTATTTCCAGTCCGAACACAAATCCAACAAGAAAAACATAATGCAGTACTCGACCTCGTTCGAAATCCAACCTAGGACCCGAACCACAGAAGCTGTATGTCCTGTAGATTAATGGAACTAGAAGGAAAGATTCGTTCGAAATTTTTCTTCACTAAAATAACTTTATAATCTTTATCATGGAAAATTTCTAAAAAATACGTAAATACTATATTATCATGATCTATAAGTACCTATCCTTAGTCCTTTGTAGATAGGTTCTAATTATAGTCTCCACATTTAGGTCTGTTTTGACCAAATTTCGGGTCTGCCTACTGAAAAAAAAACAATGGCGTATTGTGTTCAATATACAGTCTTTTGTGCTTCGTATAACCTACCTAACATAGCGGAGATTGTTCAAAATTGTTTGGGAAAATAGAGTATGAGAATAATAGACAAATACTTGTGTTAGGTATGACGTATTGTGGAGAAGAGATAGCTCAGTGTTTAATGATATAAAAGATATAAATTATACCAAAAGAAAGATTCGAACTCAGCCAAGATTTAAACCTGTGTCGGGTGAGTTGTAACAGACGCGTTACCCAACTAAGTAACCGAGACCACTGACTGTATTTTGGATTTTATTCTTCCACGTTCTGAAGTTGTGAGATCTATTGACGAAACATATTACAACATACGTCAACCGACATGACTCACTTTACAGCTAGTTTAATGGTTCTGCCTTAACTTTCACTAGTAATTTTTGATGATATCATAACATACCATCACGCCTATATTCCCCGAAGGGTTAGGCAGATGTGTACGTAATGTACTCCCACAGTTCGCCGGTATGTTTAGGTCCGATGTAATAGGGGGCCTATTGCCCTTCACCGGGCGCATATCCGACTTCCGAGCTGCAACTGAGAATGTTCAATATGATCAGTAGATCATATTGGACTATGAAGGTTTCGTATCGTGAAATAAGTAACTCTATGTATTTAAACCAGCAAAAAAACAACTATTGTCTTATATTCTTATCTTAGCATTATATCTAACCTCAAAGCAGATAGCAATAAAGCACATAAAGAAATCTGAAAAAGAATAGTTTCACACTTACGCAATAGTCACTTTGTAAACGTCTTAATAATATGAGATAACGAATTTTATGTCTCTACATCCTGTATGATACATAATATCATATATAATAACATATTTAATATTAATACCGTGTTTCTCTTTCACAGGTAAGTGACGTTAATGCCTACACGACGAGATTTGGTAAGCTAATGTAATTTGTTTTCCATATGGCCGACGCTGTTTTTATCTTTTTTATGAAAATTATTTATATTTACTATTCTCTTTAACTGAGTAAATTTTAGGATGATGTTAGTGATTGTTAAACTTTAGACCTCCGTACCATGCCTCTGAAATCCTGTACATTTGTAGAGCGAAGAACAAATGTTTGTGTGATTGGTACATCGTGCAATACATTTCTAGTATAAGCTGACCTCTGATTATACAAAAAGCCCATACAATCCAAGGTCAACTTAAAATGGAAATATAATTAACGAAGTCAAACAAAACAAACTGTTTTTTGGGGCAATTTCAACGCTAATCAAGTTGAAACTGCAACAGATTTTCAGTAAGACCTCCAGCAATGCAACTGTTAGCCGCATCCAATTTTGTGCAGTAGTTTTTGAGTAAAGCGCGTTTAAACATACAGACTGATAGAAAGACAAAAATTGGATTGTATGACGCAGATGTTTTTAGACGCTTTTATATCTAACATATTGGTGAAGTATGATACTTTTCTATTAACAACAATAATACACACCTTTACGTACGTATACCTACATTTTAAGGATATACAGGAATAACGGGATGTGTGTGCTTATGTGTATTTGCGATTTCCGTATGGTAACCCACCCATGACACAGGAAAAGTGTGCAACGTTGCCTTTTAGAGAGCAGTGAATTACAACATAATATATTATGTTTACTAAATGGATTTCTTGCATGTTCCTATAAATAACATTAATTTATGTGTGTTCATAAAAAATATTCACGTTTACAAGAGTCATTCACTCGCGCGAGAAATGCATTATGGACGCCATTTTTAAACATTATAATATCGTAATAATTTATGCGCGTGACGCAGTACTGGGCCAATATAATGCTTTGTTGTTTTTTTTATCTTCTCTTTACCTGTAGGTATTACCGAAGAGTAAGGCAGGGTTGTACTGATACAAGCCCACAGTTCGCCGGTATGTTTAGGTCCCCTGTAATAGGGGGTGAGCCTATTGCCATAAATCGGACGCAAAACTAAACTCTGGACTGCTCTGGATTCCTCCCTCAGTCCCATCCCCCTTTCTCTGCTGCTTTTCTAACGGCTGGCTTGGGTATGTTTTCTTCGTGTTGTTTAAACAATGCTTAAGGGTAAGGATTGTTTTGCAAAATAGCTAAGTAAGTGGCAATCACCTCCTATAGATCCCAAACAATCTATTTTTTTTAAAGCAATGTGGGTCGAACATTACTTGTATTCTTGTTAACCCCTAGTGCTAAGCTAAATGCTTGTGTTACGAGTGGGTTGACGTCGGTACTGCAATGGGTGGGTTTCGAACCAGCAACCACATGATCGCAAGTCCAAGCCCTAGCTATTAGGCTACCGCTGCTTCAATCTGTAGGAAGCAGTTGCCATTAACCATCATGTAAGCTTGCTCGTCTGCACAGTTAATTGTAAAAATAAATCTATGAATACCTAGCTATTTTGCAAAACAAACTTTACCCTTTTACCCAGAATAACTAATGCCTATACTAATGCATTTTCTAAAGGTCACGTCTGCTTCGTCGAAGTAATCACTTTCCCTCCACTTTGGGTCATTCATTATACTTCAAGTCCATTCCTAGTCACGACATACACACATTGGCCGATGCTATCTGTGCTAAATTACCTGTCTAGGCACAATGGTCAAGGATTCTGTTGAATTGTACTGTCGCCAGCACATCAAATTACCACAAAATGAGTCGATTTTGAACTTAATCATCAACAGGTTTAAAATCATTTGGAGAAATTTGACAGTTTTGTTTAACTTGATGTGCGGGCCTCTGTTCATGGAAATATATATTGTCATATAGTTAATTTTCTTGCAATTATACCCGGTCTAATGATCATCAACATCGACCCATTACATTATCCCACTGGTGGGTACGGGTCTCCTCTCAGAACGAAAGGGATTAGGCTATAGTCCACCACGCTAGCCTACTGCGGTTTGGCAGATAGGTCTAATGATGTGTGCATGCAATTTGTACAAACAGCAGTAGTTCTAGAATTTAACTGGATATCTAAAATCACTGGATTTGTGGTCGGAAATGGGACTGCTTGGTGTGCTCCTAGGCCAAGTAGTGTTATTATGTTTTTCTCTTAAGAAATTCTCAGTATCGCCCAAAGTTTATCAATATGTTATGGTCCCATAGGTGACGTGCCTATTGCCATTAACCGGGCACAAATACAAACTCCAAGCCGCTACTGAGAATTTAAAAGAAAAACCCAATAACACTTTTCTCGTCCAGGGAATCCACCATAAAACTTCTATTTCTCCAGTTTTTTCAAAAGTTTCACATATATTTTCCATTACTAAGTAAACTACATTATCTGAGCAGCCTTTCATCAGATAAGACAGATGATAACAACGTACTCTTTCATTCGCGTTTTTTCAATGGTCTTAGAAAGTTTTTTAAAGCGATTCCTCTCGCTAGAGGATTTATTACCTCTCGATGAGAGGGGCGATCGATACGGGCGAATTAGGCTGGTTGCATTAGTACGATTGAAAACTTTGTCTTGAGAAAATTTTCTTGAAAACTTAAGTAAATTCGTACTCACATTAAAAGCACGTCTAAGTATATATTTATTAATTACCTTTTTACGTATGAAACGCTGAATATTTCTGATAAAATTTTGCAAGTAGAAATAATGTTTCTCAAGGAAGGCCACACCTAGGCTACTTTTTGTCTTAAAAAGTCCATGTTTGGTAGGCGAGTGAAAACGCAAGTAAAAAATTAGATAGATATACATACAAACATACATACATATATCACGCCTGTATTCCTCGAAGGGTTAGGCAGAGGTGTACTTAATGTACACCCACATTTCGCCGGTATGTTTAGGTCCCATGTAATAGGGGGCGAGCCTATTGCCATTCACCGGGCACAAATCCAGACTCCGAGCTGCTACTGAGAATTTCATAGAAAAACCAATAACACTTTGCTCGACCTGGGGATCGAACCCAAGACCTCTAGCGTAGCAGTCGCAATTGGGACCACTAGACTAACGAGGCAGTCTTATTATAATATAAACTAAATCGCATTAGTTTCAAATTTTTTTTAGGAAATTGACAGATTTATTTATTTTATTTTAACTAAAATCGTAAAACTGCTACATTGAAAAACAGCATTCATACAATTCTCTCACGGTAACAACACCAGAAACATCCGAGATTTTCTGTACCTAAATTTTATCAAAAATCTTGTTTGACCAAATTTCGAACAAATCGCAAGTGTGTATCAAACCTAAGGGGCCTCATTAGAATGCTCGCCGGGGTAGCTCGCGCCACGTAGGTAGCTGACAGCGAGTCGATATTTTGTAGGTATCCTGATTTATTGCGGCGATTAGCTCCTTCGGTACCAGGTAGACCAGGTTCAATGGCGAAAGAATGTACCTACAGAATAGATAATTAGGATTAAGTGTTTCTGCCTACTCCCATTTAGCTAGGGTAACGTGGTCGATTTGTTAAGTAGCTTAAACTTGCCTCATTAGTCTAGTGGTCCTAAGTGCGACTGCTACGCTAGAGGTCCTGGGTTCGATCCCCAGGTCGAGCAAAGTGTTATTAGGTTTTTCTATTAAATTCTCAGTAGCATCTCGGAGTCTGGATTTGTGCCCGGTTAATGAAAATAGGCTCGCCCCGTATTACATGGGACCTAAACATACCGGCGAAATGTGGGTATACATTACTACACCTCTGCCCAACCCTTCGGGGAATACAGGCGTGATGGTCTGTGTAATCTTGCGAGAGAATTTTTAACATACCATCACGCCTGTATTCCCCGAAGTGTAAGGCAGAGGTGTACTAATAAACACCCACAGTTAATCGGTAAGTTTTAGGGCCCATGTAATAGGCGGCTACTGAGGATGCCAAAAAAAAAATCTATAACACTTTGCTCGACATGTGGATCGAACCCAAGACCTCTAGCGTAGCAGTCGTGCTTAGGACTACTAGAATAATGCGGTAGTCTTTTAAACTAATAATAAAAATTAAAAGAAAACACTTAATATATAGATACCTTAAGATATACATGATCAAAATCGAATGGAAGTCTTAAATAAATTTTGCACTCGCCTTCGGTGTTGCCACTTACATTGAAACTCACAATTTTCCCCACGTTTTTCTGTGCCCAAAGAACTCTTTAATTCACATAATTTAAAAGACGTCTTATAAAACAAAATTTCTTAAGTTGAACTTGAGATGACTTGTAGATAAGCACAAATAAGTCTTTATTATACAATGAAAATAAGACGACATTGCTAGATTAAAATTCTCATCACAAATCATTTCTAGTGTTTTTCAGTAGGTTACCTTTCTCTGATTTTCAGATTCTAACGAAATTCTAGGATCCTTGCAGTAGTATTTCTTATCAAGCATATCTACATCAGCATCCTGACTGCTACGATGGAAGTCATGCATTCGATTCCCAAGTCAAGCTGTAGTAATCGTTACTGTAAGTGTTACTGAGTTTTCTTTGAAATTCTCAGTATCTGAGTTTGGATATGTGACCAGTGAATTATTACCTACGGGACCTAAACATACCAGCGAACTATGGGTGTAAATTACGTATTTCTGCCTAACACTTCGGGGAATACAGGCATGATGGTATGTTATGTTACGTACTTACTGTATCAAAAGTCACAATATTTTTTTTAAATTCTTGATCGTATCGGTATACACGTTCATACACAAAACGAATATTTGTAGGCCCACCAGGTTTTAATGGTACTTTTCATATATTTGTTGGTTTTGAACGCACAGGAGAAAATTAAATATTTTGTTTAATTCAATTAATTTTTTTTTCGACCTGTGGTAAGGTCTGCCGTTTTTTCTCACGCCTTGGAGCAGTTATTTATTGAGACTCATGAATACAAAGCACAATCCACTAGCAGGTACTTTTATTTCTTTCTGTTTTATTGTTTGTTTGTTTGTTTACGTTTCCGTGAGAGGCTACTGTTTACAGCTGACTCATTTAAGTAGGGGTTAAGTATAACCAAGTAGAGTTTTCTTCGCGACTGCTACGCTAGAGGTCCTAGTTTCGATTCTCAGGTAGAGTAGTGTTAATGAGTTTATTATTATTTAGGACCCATTGCGTAGTTAGTTTTGGCCATAGGCTCTGACAGTTTCACTTCAGCTTGGCCCATTACAGCAATTCTTGTTTTGAAACGTAGTATCAACTTTCGACTTATATTACTAAACTAATTCTATCGATCGCCTCGCCCCCTATTACATGAGATCTAAACATACCGGCGAAGTGTGGGTGTACCTTAGTATACCTCTGCCTAACCTTTAGGGCAATACAGGCGTGATGGTATATTATGTAATTTCATCTGGCAATCTGTATACTATCAAATGGTATGAAATGACGATAAGTATATAATAATATATTTATTTTAACCATAACTATAGGTAATATGCATTAGTTGTATCGTCCTGAACGTAACTGCTATGCTAGAGAGCCTGGGTTGGAATCCGAGGTCGGGCGAAGTGTTAGTGGGTTTTTCTATGAAAGCATCTCGGAGTTAGGATTTGTGCCTGGTTAATGGAAATAGGCTCGCTCCCTACTATATAGGACATAAACATACCGGCGACATTAGCGCACATTCGCTTAACCCTTCGGGGAATACAGGAATGAAATTACCACCAATTTCAGTACAAAATACCTAAGACAATCTTGCTTCTAAAATTGCAAGTTTGTACCGATAAGATAGGAGTCGTGTTTATTGGTGCTGTGAAGTGGTACTACCATAAATCACGGGCAATAGCACCGTACCGAAGTTCCAAGTCGGTATGGATTTTATCTGCTGCTCCTAATGTTCAAGCTTTGGGAAACTTATGTACAGTCACGAGCAAAAATATGTGCACATTCACAGAAATTCGAAAGCAATTATGCTGAAACAGAACTACTGCTACATAAAACGCAATATTATATAAAGATCGAAACATATTTACATTAATCCAAATATTCAAATACAGACACCTCCACACTTACACACACCTCCACACTCAGACACACACAGACACAACATTTAAAACTATTTAATATAAAATTTGATAAAGTTATAAAATGGTTTGTTAAAAAGGGATAATATTACTGTAAAATTGGGGTTGGCTCTGATAGCCGTAGTACAGGCATTGCCTAGTTCGGCTACAGAAGCTTAATCCATTTGTTTATTAACTTTTTCTAGCCTAAGTTTAAATTGTCACACATACTAAGTTTTCTTGTAATAAATATTTATTATTATTATTAATTTCCTTCTAAACTATCGATTAAAATGTCGAAGTATTGTATATATATCAGTAAAGTATGTGTTCAAAAGGCGCTGTCAGAAAAACATGTCATAATTGTAATCAATAGTTTTAGAGAAAATCTTCTTTTAATTTTATTGAATGTGTACATATTGTGCTCGTGACTGTACTTATCCGTTCAGTGTGAAACTTTGTTATAAAATTAGGTTCATTTTTAAAATCTTCTTAATGCAGATCGTCTCTTTTTGTGCGCCATATTCATTTTCTTTTCTCTCAAGACGAGAGGGATTAGGTTATAGTCCACCACGCCAGCCTACTGTGGGTTGACAGACTTCACACGCCAAGATTCCTCACAATGTTTTCCTTCAAAGTTAAAGTGCGTGATAATTAATTATTAATACGAACATGAATTTCAAATCCAGAGATATGTGCCTTAAAATGAAACTCGAGATCTTTGACTTGGCAGTTAAATGTTCATAGGTACCACTTAAATGTTATTTACTGTAAGAAAGTATTTTTGTCTTGGGTCGCGCCCCAGAATAAAGTTTCTTTCTTTTCTAAAGCTTATAATTTTTGCCACCGTGGATGCAATAAAGGTATATCACATAATGGTATATCACATATTGAACCTTTTTCGATTTCGCAAGAACCTTTTTTACTTTTAATAAAAAGGATTTTCCACATTTGCGTCGTCTCTCGTTCTGCATGTCATCAAGGTAAAAGCACTATTGTTGGTCTTATACAATGAAAACATCTGTGATTTGCTGCGTAAAGATATTTCGGATGTTCGTTTTTGAGTAATCTGATAAATAATAAGGGTTTTTTCTACATTAGGTGGCGTTCCTTTTATTGCCGCAAGAAATTTGTGTGTGTTAGTTACCTGCGGCTTCGCTTGCATAGGATCCTGATTATCCCGGGGGATAATACATAGCCTATGTTAATGTTTGTTTAATGTAGCGTTTTAATGGTGAAAAAATTAGTAAAATCGGCTTAGTAGTTTCACAGTTTATCGATTACAAACAAATGAATATTTCCGATTTAGACTAGCGACCTGGTCCGCACGGATATATTCATAAATTATTAGTAGCCTATAATCAACCTAGATAATACCTTTTTTCTATTGATGAGAACCGTATGAAAATCGGTACATCAGTTTCTGAGATTGGCCCTATCAAACGTTACCTCAGCGCTGTAGATAATTACTTTAATATAAAGTATGGTGTAAAAATAACATAACTGCACAGAAAAATTAAAAGAGGTTACCTACCTATAAGTACTTATATTCACACACAATTCACTGTTGTGTAGGCTAGCCCAGCCTATTGTAGGTAATTATTTTCTCGAACAACGAACATACCATCACGCCTGTATTCCTCGAAAGACAGATGAATATTTATTTACACCAACGTAACTACTGCAATTACCTTGCACAAATCCAAACTAAGAACGAAAGAAAGATAACACTGCTCGTCCTGCACTATTGAAGCAGTTATTTTATTCTGAAAATAAATTATTATATTTATCTGTTCTAACATTCAAATAAATGAGTAACACAAGTGTTTCTCGTTAATTTTGATTTGGTTTATAAATCATGCAATTCACATCATTATTTTTAGGAGCCCAGACTTTGTTAAAATCTATTTTAAATTGCAAACACCTGACGTTTTATATTTTAGATTTATAAAATATAATAGTTATCGCTGCATGTTGTTATTCTGTTTAAAGAAAATGGGAGCTCCATTTATAAGATGACAACATTCATTAAAGTTCTACGCGAAATATTTATCTTCGAGTACAAATATGAATTAAAAGATGTATGAATGTGGAAGAAGCGAAAGGGATTTGCAAGAGTCGTAGCAAGTGGCAGTCTATAGTTTCTGTAGGAAAAAGGCGTGAGTGTATGTATGTATATATACAGGAGTGGAGTGGAGTGGACATAGGGACATGTAAATTTTATACTTATCACGAATATTTAAAAGTATAATGATGACAGGAATCGGCATAAGTTTATTTTAAATATAAGTAAAATGTTTGATTTTCAGACAAAGTTATCAGTAACTAACGTCTTTTTTTTCCGGAACTGAAAATCACACTGATAAATAGATACTTTGACACATGTACTGAATTCATGGTGAGAGGTTCTGCGCCGATGTCCCTTCTACCCTGTATAGGCTCATAAGTAATCGCAATAGTCATTTTACCATACTCCCAAAATCAACATTGACGTGTGATTTATTTCCGATGCAATGGATGAAAGTTGTTTTTTTTTATCTTGTAGGTACATATTTTATTTGAACAAAACAACGCTTTGGCTGTTACTGTAAAATAAATTACTGTTAAATGAATAAATAGAAAATATGAATAATTGGCAGGGAAATGATCGATGAATCATATCGATAAAATCTGGTATAAATAAAAATATAATTAAGGATGTGAAGTTCTAATATGGACCACTGAAAGAAAAATAAATTCAATGTTTTATTTTTTCATTCAAGTTAATAACTGCTGCTAACATAAAACTTTGTTAATCATTTATGTTAAGATATGGCTGTTACAAACAAGACGCTTTCAAGGTGTTTAGATATTATAGCCAGCTTTAAAACAAAGATAACAATTCATGTTCACAAATTCTGTAAAATGTTAGCAAAGTTTAAATTTAAATTGTGTAAAACTTTAAACATAATTAAGTTAAAGTTACGTGGATTTAAGGTAAATAATAAATTAATTTAGAAGATTCTCGGCTCATTTTAATGGCTTTAATCCTTAATTAATTGTAGAAGTGACGCATATTTTACTATTAGCATAATTATGTAATTCACTTGAGCTTAAATATAAAATTTCATTTTTTTATATGTGAACTTCACTTTGATATTTTTTTTATGGGTTAAGTCGGAAAACCAGCAGACACGCCCCCTGATGGTAAATAGTCATCCATGGACACCTGGAACACCAATGGTTGTAGTTGTAGATGCATTGCTGAGTTTTTTAGTGGCAGACGCACGAGCGGCCCACCTGCTAGTAAGCGGCAACTGCCACCTACACTGCGCAGTCACATTGACTAAACAGTGCAAAGAAAACAAAACTAAGCTGCTGCCTACTGTTAGAGGAAAGGGAGGGAAAGGAGAAGGAATTGGGCCTCAGGCGCTGCACACTCACCGACCAAAAAGCAACAGTATGCATGCTGCTACTTCACGTCGATATTCTGTGGGAAAGTCGTACCGACCAATTCATGCTGGCATGTAGACACGATAGCAAGACACTATTACTTCGAAAACATGTATGGAATTATTATGTTTAAAATAGTCATGACTATAAAGCAAGTTACTAATTCATTACTATAATAATAGCTTAGAAATCCCCAGCCCTCAAGTACACTATTCGATACATAAATATTCGAAATTTAATTTTTGAAATAATAAAAGCTTAGAAATCCCCAAGCTACAAGTAAAGCAAAGCACTATTCGTTACATAAATATTTTAAATTCAAATTTAAGTTTTCGTCACACTTTCCCGGATATCGACTCGCTAGATACCGATACAATCAGTGTCACATCACTATGCGTCGCTGTTTTCCTGCGAGAGTGCTCAACAAAGTCACAGCTTTTAATACATTCTGAGTCGTACTGAACAGATTATAATTTGTTTTTTGCTCCTGTCTCCCTCAGGTTTTCTTTCTTTGGTCAATATTATACAGTGATGTTCTTTGTCTGTCTAGACTTTAAATGTTCTAACATTCAAAGTGAACATGGTATATTGAAAACATTTTCTTTTTTTTACTTTAAGTTTACATGCTTCGAGTTCAAATCCAAGGCACGATCCTCTGACTTTTCGTAGTAATGTACATATTAATAATAAATTATCACGCGCTTAAACTGTGAAGGAAAACATCATGAGGAAACCCGTATGCTGAGAGATTTTCTAGAAGGTGCAGGCGGCATATGAAGTCTACGAACCTGCAGTAGGCTAGCGTGGTGGACTGTAGTCTAATCTCTCTCTTTCTGAGCGGAGATCCGTGCCCAGCAGTGGGACAATGTAATGGGTTAAAGATGATGAAGTTTACAGGTAAAGAAGCTAAAATTCCTTAATCTTACCGTAACCTTTTATAATCATTACCAACTTATTAATTTTTACTAACGTGAACCTATTAATTTAATTCTACTACTACACTACAGGATACTGTTAGTAGAATTTATGAATACCTTAACTAGTGCGATACAGCCATTTTATACCATATAGAAATATAGCATATAGAAAAAAATGCAATAAGAAATATAACAGCATTAGTATGATCAACCCTCAACTGCAAGAAGCTGAAAACAGTTTTTATTACATAAACTTTTGTGAATCAAAACTCTTGCAACGAGTGCTGCTTTTTTTTCATTTTCTTTTGCCGGATCCTGTGAAGGATCTTCACAGAGATTATTCTCTTTTAATAAAACATTCAACCCATTAAACTGACGTTTTTATACAGTAGGATAATATTTTCCTTCCTATTGCACTCTGTATTTGTTTGAGAAAAAAAGTTCTGTGATTAAATAATCCGAGTAAACTGGGATGTCTTTTCATTTGTCTTGCATTTTTCTGCTTTTAGTTCGTACTTTATGTCGATAGCAACGCTAGAGATATAAAGTACATCCCCTTAACTAAATATATGAGTTCTTCAGGAAGATTCTTAAGGGAAGATTTACACGTAGAAGATACTCATGTAGGGTAGATGTAGTACTGGTATCTGCGCGTGTGTATGACGAAAATATGTATGATCGTAGAAGAAGCAAAAGAAGTATGCAAGCATCGTAGCAATTGGCGGTTTGTCGTTTCTGCCTACCCCTATGAGAAGGCGTGAATCTCAGATGCACGTGAAACGTTAATGACGTTTTGATAGACGTGCAGC
This sequence comes from Subacronicta megacephala, assembly GCA_958496365.1. Taxonomy (NCBI): domain Eukaryota; kingdom Metazoa; phylum Arthropoda; class Insecta; order Lepidoptera; family Noctuidae; genus Subacronicta; species Subacronicta megacephala. The sequence continues at coordinate 4,646,712 of OY292538.1, forward strand.
GATAGCTCGACTCTGCTCGCCTGACAAGATAAGGCGTAGTTTCGGTATACGTGTGTGCGTATAATTTGTACAAGGCAAGGCGTAGTTTTAGCCAGCCTAACTTCTTTGTTCGCAAAGTTCCATCTTAACTTTTTATTTGATCTTAAGCGTGAATGTATAAAGTATGTAATTGGGGTCACGGTGAATGATATCTCAAGTCGCTGTCATACTTGCGTTACCAACATAACTCACAGCCTTATCTGACGTCGAGCTATAAGGATTTTACACATTATATACAAAACACCATCACGCCTGTATTCCCCAAAGGAGAGGGAAAGATGTGCTAATGTACATCCGTAATGTTTTGGTCCCATGTAATACTAGGTGAACCTATTGCCATTAACTGGTCACAAACAAACTCCGATGCTACCGAGAATTTCATTGAAAAAGGATCGAACCCAGGATCTAGGACCAAAAGAGGTGGTATGCCATCACCAACCTGGCTGTCGGCGCCGCTACGCTAGCACCGACGATGTTCGCGGGGAGTACCAGGAGCGCGGGGGGGTCCTTCCCCTTCTAACCGCCAAAAGCGCTCACTGCGCCTATTGTGCACTCGCCGATAGCTCGCGACCCGATCGCCACCAAACATTTGTAGCCCATTCTATTTTTTTATATACATTTGCCTATCGGTTGAGTCGCCTATTATTCATTTATGTTCCCTACTGAACATAGATTACCGCCTCTTTTCGCTTGCTTTGAACGATACAGAATACCGATTCTTAACTATACCGCTCGGCATTTTAAACTACTTACCTCACAACATATATCATCATAATTATATACATCATTAGCGATGTATGTAAATATTTTAATTGTAGATACTTTTGTCCACAAAATTTCATTTCATACACACAACACAAAAAAATAAACACGATTTTAGGTAAATGTTATATAACCGCCAGCTACACTTAATTTGTACTTACAAAATAAATATCATTTAACACGAACGAAAGCTATTTTTCTTAAAAGAATTTCTTAGTAAATATTCCTATTAGTTTACCTTAATAAAAATGTATCTAATTTGTTAAGTTTCACAGAAATTTCTAAGAAAAAATACACTACGTTGATGATACGCTTCGACGAACTACGTGTTTTTAAATTTTCTAACCTCACGATTTCTAATATAATTTACTGATATAACGTTATAATAAATAACTAATAATATATTAAAAGGATATTCTCTATTCATTCTCTATGACTGCCTCAATCCAGTAGTCATCGACGCAACCGCTACGCTAGAGGTCCTGGGTTCGATTCACCTTGCCTGTGTGCGGAATATGAGGAATGTGTGGTTTTTAGACGGTCCGGTTACGAGTCCGACATACCCTGACCAGGCCGCAGAGCATCCATGAGGATATTCCGTACTATACAACAAAAGCAGCAGCTCGGAGTTTGAATATGTGCCTGGTCAATAGGAATAGGCTCGCCCACTATGAACTAAACATACCGGCGAACTTTGGCTGCACAACTCGAAGCGACACGAAGCGGCGGTATCCTAATAGCTAGGTCGCCATTTGCGATCTTGCGGTTGCCGGTTCAAAACTCACCCATTGCACTACCGACGTGAACCCGTGATACAAGCATTTAGCTTAGTACGAGGGGTTAACAAGAATACTACTAATGTGCAATCCACATAAATATTAAGCTTTTTTTAAAAAAAAAGTTAGAAAAGAACTCTGTCTAATTAGCCCTTCGGGAAATAGAGGCGGGTATCAATTAAATTTGAACCTTGTGCTAGATACGTAAGAATCAAATAGCGTCATAATTATAACGAATTTCATTCTGCTAAATGTGTCTGTTTTTTGAACCGAATAGATATCATTGGATGTTGCTAACTCAAGAACTGGGATACTCGTAAATTTCGAACTTGTTTGAACAAGATGCCGTTAGGCTCCTGAACAAGTTGGCAACTCAGTACCTACTATATTTATAAAGGAACATTTCGTTTCTCGAATCTAAAGAAATTTAGAGGATATATGAAAGCGGCAGAATATCTATAGATTTTTGTGTTACGTACAACGAACAGTTACGTACAAAAAATATATATATATAGAGGATATACATACACAACTGACAACTAACGGAATAATTTTAGAATGGCATGACTGAACCGCGGCGATTGCGCCCGAAAACCGCTCCGTGAGTTCCTAGCCTTATTTGTACGTTTTAAATATCAGAATAATATACAATTACTCGTCATGAGATAGTCTTGTTACAATTTTTGTCCGATATAACATACCATCACGCCTGTATTTCCCGAAGGGTTAGGCAGAGGTGTACTCATGTGGCATGTTATAGGGTGCGAGCCTATCGCCATTAACCGGGCACAAATCCAGACTTCGGAGTCTGGTTTTGTCTATGAAATTCTAGCAGCTCGGGCTGCTACTCAGAATTTCATAGAAAAACTTAATAACATTTTGCACAACCCAGGACCTCTAGCGTAGCAGTCGCGCTTAGGACTACTAAACTAGTAAGGCAGTGCTATATATGCGTAGATATCAGATCTACTAGGGAAAATGCAGGGTAGTGAGTGTATGAGGAAAAAAACATACCATTACGCACTTATCCTCGAAAAGCTAGGCAGAAGTGTAATAATGTACACCCACATTTCACCGGTATGTTTAGGTCCCAAGACCTAATAGAGAGCGAGCCTATTGCCCGTAACCTGGCATAAATCCAAACTCCGGCTGCCACTGAGAATTAATTAAAACCCAACAACTTTTCTCTACCTGGAAATCGAATCCCAGACCAAAGAGGCAGTTTAAATAAAACATCTACACTATATCCGTATGGTAATTTCCCCCTCTCTATCCTTCTGTAATCCTCGTCTTACGTGACCACCCGACACTTGGCTTTATACTGTATCTACGAATTATTCTGGATGTCTCCAGCCTTAGTGGGTGGAAGTAGTGGGGGGTAGAACTTCACAGATTTGTCGCCGCCAGGGATGAAGACTTGTGCCTAATGTGAATAGTTGAATAATACTAGTTTATACAAGTCCAGAGTGGTGGATTTAAATTTTGAACTGAACTTATGACCTTAAATGGGAGTTAAGTAATGTTGGAAAAAAGGAACTTTAATTTAGATTATATTAGTGGAGGAAAATTCGACTGTGGGCAGTCGAACCTGCGTGTTCGAAACTTTCGTTCACATATTATTATTATTTTACGTCCTTGAGGTGACGTCAGTGACATCTGTTGAAATGCAAGTCAGCGGTAGCAGTCATAGCGTCTTAACCAGAAGACGCAATTCGAATGCTGCCCGCAATCGAATTTCTCCTTCACTAAAATAACTTTTTAATCTTTGCATGGAAAATGCCTAAAAAATATATAAAGATATATAATTTAGTTTTTTTTAAATGTCTTACCTTCTCATTACTTAATATAAAAAAACATATTTTTGAATAATATACCTAACAATTTAATTTAAAGGAATTCGAATTGCAAATTTGCGGTGGCAGTTCGTAATAGGTCAAACAATATCATAAAACACAGTTCCATATTTAATTAACTAATAGCTGCATTGCAATGAAGATATGTAGTCATAACATACATTTGTTTTTTGAGAAAGATTGTGTAAAAATGTTCCACGCAAATTATGTAAACGCAATGACACACATTAGTTAATTAATCATAGAACTATGTTTTACGTAATAATACTAAACAAGTGGTCGCCTGGTGGTCGAAATTCGATCGCAATATTTTTCTGCACTCCATCTCCATAATTATGAACTTCAATTATGCCAAATCTCACACTTCTACGTACGCACAATGTGTTTAAAAAGGAGTACAAAGTTTTTCTCCACGTTAATACATAAATTACGTACGTAATTACCTTACGCTGTTTGCTGCACCCCCCACACACTCCTTCACCTCTAAAAACCTAGTATGGCACATCGACCAAATCCTAGTAAGTCTCTGAAACCTAACTTTTGAAATGGTTATTGTGACATACTAGGTTTTTAAGATGTCTAACGCAATGAATGGTACACGCACCTACTAGGTATCTATGCTTGAATATATCTGCTATTTTTAACGATTTCACTACTAATGTTTTTATATCAATTATGTTAGCAAGATTTTTGCAATAAAACGATTTTAATAATAAGTGTCCCTTACCGAATTTTTAAATGAGACAGCTGCTCTGTTCCGCTGTACATCTCCCGAATCACGAAAATCGAGTGCGTGATGGTGAGAGGCTACTTACATTCCATTCTATATTTCCCTTAAAATGAAACAAATGGAAAAACGTGTATATCTGCGGTGTGAGCTATCAACTGTTGTGATTTTGATTGATCAAGCCCACACGTTGATCATAAAATTGGACGTGCTATACGACTGTGAGGCTATGTATGGCTAAGTACCTATCAATAGGCTATGTAGTCGTATATGCAGGTATTTATTGTATACTTTCAATTTTTTTGATACAAAAGATAGCCTATGTCCTTGTCCAAGGTCCATCTATCTTTATACAAAAATTTATCAAAATTAGTTCAGTGGTTTAGACCTGAAGCCGTTACAAATAAACAGAATTACTTTTACACAATTATATTTTTATAATACATCTGCCTAATTGGTCGCAAGTGCAACTGCTAAACGTAAGGCCCTACTGTTTTGATTCCCAGGTCGAGCAATATCTTAAGATAAAGATATTTATTCGCCAAGGATATGGTACAAAAGGTTTTAAGTATACAATTAGTTTTCCGACACATCCGCCTCTGCAAGAGGCATACGAATATATCTAGATTACATTAATAGAAGCAGTACATGCTCCATTTCAGGCTTTGTTTGTGCTTTTTATTTAGACAAAGCTAAAATCAAAGGCATTAAAAAAAATGTGGGTTTATAAAAAAACTCAACAGAAACCTGAAAACATGTAATTGCACGAGGCCAATCTCGGTTTTCAGACGTCGGTACTATTTTAGTCTCTTTTGAGAACTATTTCCACAATGGCGTCGCTCTGACGTCATCCTAGCTAGGTCACTACTGGGGTACAATCAACCAACTATAAAATATTCATACAGTTTTTATTCGCTCTTTGTAGAGTTTGGCGGCAAACATTTTTTTTTACTTCACGATCATGGTGACGGTTAAAGAATGAAAATGATTTTACCACAGTCGAAATTTACTTAAAGATATAATTATATTTTAAAAAACTATATATTTATAAAATATGATTTATTGCTGAAAGAACTAAGACTGTGGCATCAATCATTTTAATCATTTTATTCTGCAAACAATAGCAAAATGTATTACTAGTTTTAATTTTACAAATTGCTATGAAGTATTATTGTAATTTATCATTGTATAATTCTATTTAAGCATTAATTAATGCTAAATATCCATAAAGAAAGTTTTATTGCTAATAATTAGTTATTCTTTATTATATTTTGGCATTAACAAATGCTAAATATTCATAAAGTTTTTTTTCTTTTTCTAGTGAAAGAAATATGCGATCTTAGAGGGCTTCGAATCTGTGACTTTCCGATTAAGTACACCTGACGCTTTAACCACTAAGCTATCGGAACCACTCGTAATGGTCTAGTCTCGTCTCTGTGTAGTCTAGTATCTGCCTAAGATAGCATTTTTCTCACTAGAAAAACAATAAATAAATTGTTGTAATTTATATTTTTTACGATATTATAATACTTTTTGTAATAACCGTAATGTTAATTTATGACATCTAATCTTAACATAATACTTCGCCTGATGTGATTACAATGAGATCTTGGGTTCAGTTAACAATTCAATTAAACTAGTAATTGATTTTAATAAGGAAATGTTTTATCAATTTGGAAATCTGATTTATGCACTCTCCCTATCACATCAAAGTTAAAAACAAGTAGGTATTTTACGGACAAAATCCTAAAATGAAACATGACCATACAAGTATTTTACATAACAAAAACATAATTCGACAACTTCAAAGTTCCGTATTCAGTACATAACACTGAGTAGAAGTTAAGTGACGAAATTTGTTATCTGTGGGATAACAAATTCAGCCACTTATACCAGCAACATAAGCCAAGATGAATGAGGCATTCAGGGGATATTTCAGGAAAATCTTGCTTACGTTGAGACTTGACATATATTCATGAATACATTATATATTTATAGCCAGTAGTGTATGCTTAGAACTATATTATTAAAGGAAGCAAACGTCTAAATGTAAACAAACGCTTTTTAAATAGTTCCTTGATTAGGTTCTTATTACTTACGTCAAATAAAATAGTTATATTATCGTGTGTGACTACGAAACGTATACATAGTTAATTAATGCTACAGATGCCTAGAAAACAAATTTAAACTACTTAGATTCTGTAGCCCGATTCACGTAATAAAACCGTAGCGATGTCGCAGCGACTTAATCGTTGAAAAAGTTTTCCTATTCACGAATCAACGATTTAGAAGTCGTCCTATTGAATAATCGTTTTACCGTATTCACACATGTTCGTTGGGCAAGAATCGTTCAAAACGTTGGCTTCACAGTATTCACAAAACACTGGAAAACTGTTTCAACGATTGAGTCGCTGCGACATCGCTACGGTTTTAATTACGTGAATCAGGCTACTGTACTGTGACTATCTCATTCGTTAGGCAAAATCTGTCATTCTTTGTGTAGTGTCATTGGACAATTCTGGGTTGACTTGGGATCCTGGTTGAGCAGTGTTGGTATTGGAGTATGGATTTGAGCAAACGAATGTTCCCACGGATGTGACTGCCTCATTAACCTAGTGATTCTAAGCGCAACTGCTACGCTAGAGGTCTTGCGTTCGATTCCCAGGTCGAGCTAACTATTGTTTATTGTGTTTTTCTATGATATTCTCAGTAGCAGCTCGGCGGTCTGGATTTGTGCCCGGTTAATGGCAATATGCTCAACCCTATTACATGGGACCTAGACATACCGGTGAACTGTGGGTGTTCTGCTTAACCTTTTGGGGAATAGAGGCATGATGGTATGTTAATAATTATTCTAGCAAACAATCTAGGCTCTCACTCAGCCTTTTGGTGCTCATACTGTCCTCAAGCAAAGAGTCATCATACATTACAGCATAGATTTCATTCCGAAGTCGTTGTTTTTTTAATTGGCTATCACAGATCACGATTGGCACGGTTCCCGGTGACGTCACCGGGTCAGGGGGTCAGAAACCCAATGTGGAACGATACGGCCATTCCGTTTTGGATTTATTCCAAACATTCTGTATGCAATCTCTAGATAGCTGGCTCGTCTTTGAATGGCTCAAATGGATACTGATGTGTATGAGTTTATTTGTATGATTCGAGGGTCAATAACTAAGACTACTCTTGTTTAGAATTTTTGGAAAGGATTTGGAACAACGGTATCCAATCATCACAATAATTGAAAGAAAAAAGCATTTTAAATTGGGATATAATAAACCGCACATCAAAAATACTGATTGAGCGACAAAATTACTGATTGAGCAGCAAAATTATTATATCGGTTAGGCTAGGTTATGACTGTGACCACACATCGCACGAGCCCAGCGAGCGAAGCGGTGCCGCATGGTGCAGCTTTTTAAACTTTACTACATATATTGCGCAATGTGGGTCGCACATTACTAGTATTCTATAACCCCTCGTGCTAAGCTAAATGCTTGTGTTACGAGCGGGTTCACGTCGGTAGTGCAATGGGCGGGTTTTGAACCGGCAACCACATGATTGCAAGTCCGACGCCCTAGCCATTAGGGCTACCGCCGCTTCAAATGTTTATCTTTAAAAATCATTTTTTTAATAATGTAACACTAATCAAAAACGAGTGGATTGAGCTTCCTGAGTAGGTCTTCCGCGATGGATATTAGGTACCTACCTGTAAAGACGCCTGTCTTAAAATCACCAGTGAATCGGTTTCTCCTAGGCAAGCGCGCTCAATTCGATCGCAATGTCGCTTTAAATCAAGTGAACTGGCGGTGAAGCATACCTGCCTATCATGAATAAAAAATCAACTTCCTTAAAATGTGTTAAAACAACCTTTTTGGTAATCACAGTAACAAACCAAGGAACAGAACCAAACAATGAATATTGAACAACCAGCTCCAAAACTGTTGAAACTTCACAATTGGAGCACAATAATGAAAATTCAGCATTTCTGCTTACTAAGCATGTCGAATGGAAACTTGATAACTAAACTGAACCGAACTTGCAACTACTCAACCACTTGTACAAGTACTTGCGTTGTTAATTACTTCTAGGACTAGGTTCTTTGTGTGTAGGATATAAAGTAGGATTCAGCTTGTTGAAGATGTTGCAAGATTGGTGATGGTAGCTAGATATAGTTCACTTGTTCAGGGTGAAGCCTAGAACCAAAAAAACGAAGTCATGTGACATCTACTAACCACGCGCTACTACGCACTGGGACAAGTCCATAAAAACAAGTGCTCAAATTGAAATCCGATTGTTAAACGAAACACACACACAGGTAGTCAATGTTATGCTACTTATTAATCAATCATCCAATCATTTATCAGAGAGACAGAGAAACTCCTATTATACAATAAATTAATAAAACATAATGACATTTGGTAAAATATTTATATATGTTGCAGTCAAAACCCCCAACCAGTCAAAAGTACTTTTTAGTTAGTTTGAACCGTATGCTAACCTAACCAAACCCTTTGGACCAATATGTTCAGTCAAAACTACTTTTGCCTACTTTATTTATTTAGTTAAAAGTACTTTTGACTGGCCAACAGTTTTGACTGCAACATATATAATATCAAGTAGAATGATTATTATTAGACTAGCCCTCTAATTATGAAAGAATTATAAAAAAAATTTGAATAGTTTCAGAGTTTATTGGTTACAAAAAAAACAATCATCTCTTTATAATACTAGTATTATCAAGTCTAGGCTATCATAACGAAAACGTCATAAACACATAAATATTATCCCCATTTCCTGAAAGCAAGTGAAATGTAAAACGTCCGTTGCAAGCACGTAAGTACGAGTAAGTTTTAAAGGAGGCACCTTTGATGTTGGGTCGTGTTCCCCCCCTCCCGTTTGTATTCCTCACTGCGCCTAACTTTGTAACTTTGATTGTTACGAATAAAACAATATTGTTGTCGAAGTATGGATTATGAATGTATTAATTAACTAGCTAGACTGCCTCATTAGTCTAGTGGTCCTAAAAGCGACTGCTACGCTAGAGGTCCTGGGTTCGATCCCCAGGTCCAGCAGAGTGTTATTGGGTTTTTCTACGATATTCTCAGTAGCAGCTCAGAGTCTGGAATTATACCCGGTTAATGGAAATAGGCTCGCCCCCTATTACATGGGACCTAAACATACCGGCGAAATGTAAGTGTACATAAGTACACCATATCTAGCTTTACGCACGCGGCTACGCCCGCGTGGACTATAAGTTTCTTTTAATTTTACGGGATAATATAATTATTAGCCTATGTCACTCAGGAATAATGTAGCTTTCCTCCAGAGATTCATCCATAGATCTCCCCCTACAACCTCACAGTCAAACACATTAAGTATAGATTTCGCCTTTACTTAATAAGTTACCCTAAGATTTATATAATATCCTATCTATATTGAAGGTTTAATGATATTTACTGCTTATTTTTTATTATATTAATTCGCATTACACAATGCGAAATGTTCATAAAGATATGAATTTTCTTGTGAAAGAAAAATTCGGCCTCAGGCTGAGTTTTAACCTGCGTTCGTCTGGTGTACTTAACACCAGACGCTTTACCAACTAAGCTACCGAGACCACTGCCTGTGATGACCACGAGACTAATGAGGCAGAAGTAGGTATTTTTAAAGATAAAGATATATTTATTTGCTTTAACATGTGTGAATTACAATACAAAATTAGATGCATGCAATGGTGTTATTAATATTAAATATGAGCAACATGTTATACCATAGAAGGCGTACAAATATTGAAATTGTATTAAAATTAAAATTATTCAGTTAAAGACATTGTATTAAATTATATAACATAAAATTATAGAGATCAACATTTATCATTCAGGAAGTCATGTATATTATAATAACATTTGTCAGTTAACATCTTTCTTAGTTTTATTTTAAATAAATTTTAATTTAATAGTTTGATGTTCTTTGGGATCTGGTTATAACCAATCTTTGGACCCATGCATATAATACTTTTATGTAACAGTGCAGTTTTAGCTGGATGTATACAGAGTTTGTCATTATGTCGTCGACTTCGGACGCAATTTTCAAACAGTCGCGGAAACAAATGTGGATTACTTCTAACAAACAATGCTACTTCATAAATATAGATGGACGGAAGTGTGAGAATTTTGTACTTCATAAACATTGGTTTGCTGCTATCAGTAGATTGCAGCCCAAACATAGCCCGCACGCAACGTTTTTGTAATTTAAAAGCGACATCTTTATTGGTTGAATTTCCCCAAAAAATTATGCCAAATCTCAAAATAGATTCAACCAGGCCATAATAAGCTGTAAGTAAAGTATCTGTATTAATAGAAAAAGATAGTTTATATAGGGCATACGACGAGCTGCTGATTTTTTTGCTAAGTTCATCAATGTGATTTTTCCAATTTAATCTTTTGTCTATTGTTAATCCCAGAAATCTGGCTGTAGCTGCTTCCTGTATTATATTATCTTTGTAAACTAAATTAGTTTGTAACGAGTTGAATCGTTCACGTTGACTGAAATGCATTATGCTGGTTTTTTTTCAAATTAATTAACAGATTATTATTATTAAGCCATGTAATTATTGAATTTAATGAATTATTTATGTCAGAATTATATGAATGTATATCATTTGAAGCTATGGTTACGGTACTGTCATCAGCAAACAGTGACATGGGTTGCATAGTTGATCGTGGCAGATCATTTATATATATAATAAAAAGGAGGGGACCCAAAACACTACCCTGAGGAACACCGTATGTTACGCTACGCTTTTGTGAGGAGTAAATCTGTTCACTTTTCGTTTTTTGATTGAATTTTGTGATTTCTGTTATGTGCTGACGATCTTTTAAGTGTGACTTAATTAATTCTAGAACATTACCTCTTATGCCATATGCCTCAAGTTTACTAATCAGAATATTATGGTCTACACAATCAAATGCTTGAGACATATCACAGTAGATAGAACAAACAGGTGAAGAATTGTCGACGTATGATAAAACATTTTCTATAAAATCATAAACAGCCATATTTATGGTCTTGTATTTTCTGAAACCTTTTTGTTCTTTACACAGAATATTATGCTTTTCGAAATAGTTATTAATTTGATTATACAGATATTTTTCAATATTTTTTGAAAATATAGAGTTTAACGCAATATGCCTGTAGTTTTCCATTAAGTGTTTGTTATCTTTTTTATGTAAAGGTATTATAATAGTAGATTTTAGATCTGTTGGAAACATTCCAGTCGTTATACAAAGATTTACTATATGACAAAGGTGGTGACATATAACCTCATTAACTGCTTTAATTATTTTAGTGGAAATTCCATCATGACCAACACTATTTGTGTTTTTTAAGCTTTTTATAATTTCATGAATCTGACAAGGTAAACTCGGCTATAGAAACATTGACTTCATTTGATGATTTATAAGAGCTGTTGATAAAATTCCAGCACCTGAAACGGGTTTTACTTTATCTATAACATAGTTATTAAAAGCGTTAGCTATTTCTGAAGGATTTTCAATAAAGTCACTGTTGATTTTAATCTTATTCATTGAGTCTCTCAGAGTATTTAATCTATTATTGTTTATGATTTGCCATGATGTTTTAGATTTATTACTTGACATTCTTATTTTATGATTGTTTTAGCACGCTTGGTAAGATTTATTATGTTTTTAAGCATTTTTGAATACTTAACAAATATTTTCTTATTTGGAATTGTCGGTTTCCGTCTAAAGTTCCACAATAAATCTTTTTTCCTCTTACTACATATCTTTATCCCACGCGATATCCATTTTGGCTTCCTATTTACATTTACAATAATTTTAGATTGAGGAAAACACAGGTCATACAATAATTTGAAAGTTTCAATAAAGTGGCGATAAGCAATATCAGGATCATTTGTTCTATATATTTCGCAAAAAGATAGGTTTTTTATGTAAGTTTTAAATTTTTTTATATTTTCTATACTGTAATCACGTTTGAATTTATACCAAAATTTTAATTTAAATATTTTTTTGACAGGAATTTTTATTAGTTGAGCAGTATGATCTGATAGACCAAAATCAAACACATGAGTCTTACACTGTTTTCTAAAATTATAAGCAAAATTGTCTATGCAAGTGTTACTAGCCAACCTTGTCGGCTGTTTTAGTGCTAGTCTTAGATTATAACTTAGCAATAAACACTCAAAATCTAAAACGACATTATTGTTTTATTTATTGTTAATTTTATTATTATTGTTTTAATAAATACATTTTAATAATTGTAATAGTGTTATTTGCTACACAACAGCTGATAGTTCTCAGTTTGTCAAGCACAGCCGCTTCATACAGCGCTGTACAAGCGTCAGTTAGTTAAGAACTTAACCGTCCCAACTTCGGACAATTAATACTTGTAGTCTTGCGCAGTTCCACAATCACAACTTAATTAATGAGAACTCGGCTCTGTTACACTGTAATAACTTGGTTGCAGGGGTGGACAGACTTACAGCTTGTACGGAAGAAGCTTTTGTGCTAATAGTCGTTTTAAAGTTATTAAAGAAACGTTACTGCCTCATTAGTCTAGTGGTCCTAACCGCGACTATTACGATAGAGGTCCTGGTATCGATCCCCAGGACGAGCAATGTGTTATTGGGTTTTTCTATGAAATTCTCCGTAGCAGCTCGGAATGTGGATCCGTGCCCGGTTAATGGCAATAAAATCGTCCCCTATTACATGGGACCTAAACATACACCAGTAGTACACCTTTGCCTAAAAATTAAACTAAGTCAATGAGCTGAAATGCAGAGCAGTGATAGCCTATTGCCATCCTTATCATAAACTCCGAGCTGCTACTAAGAATTTGATAGAAAAAAAAGCGATCTAACTATGTGCCTAAACCTAAACATACCGGCGAACTGTTGGTATACATTAGTACACCTTGCGTAATCCTTCGGGGAACACAGGCGTCACTGTATGTTTCACAGTAAAGCAGAAAATTCTTGTGTGTGGCTAGCTTAAAATTGTATAACCATCTTACCATAAAAAGGCATCAATCGACACTTCATTTGTCAAAATCTGACCAGCAGTTTTTGAGCTCCAGTCGAACATCTATAAATAGACATACATACATTCATGCTCTTAAACTCATTACCCTTCCTTTTACGTAGTCGGGTAATAACAGTGTTGCAAGATAGCCTTTTGTGACTGTGCCAAGATCGCTCATACTCGTAAATAGGGATTCTCGTTTGTTGGTTTACCAACTTAGTTTGTGTTGCCAACTATCTTATGTCAGTTAGAAACACAGAAGTAGCAGTGTGTCACTGGAATGTCTACCCTTCCACAGAATATCGGAGCGCCGGAGGCACAATTCCTCCCTCAATACTCTTCCTTCTCCTTTTCTCCGTCCCTTTCCTTCTCCTATTCTCGGCGCAATGATTACTTATAAGCTCGCATACACATTTGCAGAGTTGTCCCATAGCAAGTGGCTGTATTTACATTGCCCACTCCTGTGGTAAAAAGGCGTGAGTGTTTGCAGCGTTAAGCAATTCTGTGCAATAAATCGTTTCCTTATTCGCTTGCAAACAAATTCGAAAGACTACAGTAAATTAATAAAAGCAGTATTACCATACAAATGGCCGGCAGTGTACAAGTCCTTTCTCCTTAAATTTTACTATTAGGTACTTGCCCATTAAAGTTTCTGTCATACTTCGTAATAGGAACCGCAATGCGGTTATGTACGACGCTGAGCAATAACCATTCTTATGCTGTCCCCGATAAAGTCGTAGCGAATAGTAAAATGTTACATTACTCTGTGTAAGTTCACAAAAAAAAAAACAAAAAAGGTTGGGTCACGCACGATTCCGTGACGCGTTCGAGGACTTCGCGCTAGGGTTGTGCTATTCTAGAACTAATTTTTTAGGCAAAATGGTTTGTATTTAATTAAACGAGTAAATAAAAAGTCAAAGTAAAGGCGTCAAAAAAACGAAAAATGACTATTGAAATACTAAGTGGACAACAGACTGTGGGCGACTGCAAATATTAAAAACAGCATTTTTTTTTCTAAAAAAACATGAACACGATTTGTTTCTGGCGATGTGTGGTCACAGTTCTAACCTAACCGATATCTGTATTAAGAATTTTGCTGCTCAATCAGTAATTTTGTCGCTCAATCAGTATTTTTGATGCACGGTTCCTAAAATTTATGAAGGAATTTGTATACATTGCATATTATCACTCCTGTATACCCCAAAGAATTAGACAGAAGCATACTGATGTCACGTACAGTTTGCCTGAATTTTTACCCAGGCACAAATCCAATCTGACCTGCAACTGAGAATTTCGCAAGAAAACTCAATAACACTTTGCTCGAACTACTACAAATTAGACACTTAAGTATGATCTTAAAACATAAAAAAAAAATAGCCTCGAGAAACTACTTTTACAAATGGTCAATTTTAAGAAAATTAGCGGCAATTCAGTAAAACTTTTCCTTAATACCTATCTCATTTCCTCGAGAAATAGTCACTGTTATCATTTTATAGATAAAAAGTAGAATAGGCCATCTAAAAATTTGTGTTCATTGAAGCGTAACTATAATCACTTAGTTATTATCATTAATTTGTAAAATTGATAAAATTAAGCTTAAGGATTACAAAGATTGGTAGTAAGAATTCATATAATAAATAGCGAGACGCCTGTATTCCTATTGTGATAGGCAGAAATATACTGATGTGTAGTTACGGTTTTTATAACTATAAATAAAATAATCTAACAATACATACATACATACCATCACGCCTGTATTCCCCGAAGGATTAGGCAGAGGTGTACTAATGTACACCCACACTTCGCCGGTATATTTAGGTCCCATGTAATAGGGGGCGAGCCTATTGCCATTAACCGGGCACAAATCCAGACTCCGAGCTGCTACTGAGAATTTCATAGAAAAACCCAATAACACTGCTCGACCTGGGGATCGAACCCAGGACCTCTAGCGTAGCAGTCGCGCTTAGGACCACTAGACTAATGAGGCAGTCAGTCAACAATATGTATAAATAACTGATTTCTGAACTTACACGAACATTATAGATATTGAAATAAACTTTGGACGGATTGTATCGCGTTGTCGGGAAGATATCGCTTATGAATGTAGTTTCTTACTATGGTGTACACACGGCTATAGGTCAACCTATACAAATCCAGTTTAAGCTGATCTCGCATTGTATAGGCTTCCCATACAATAAGAGGCCAGCGTAAACTGGTTTTGTATATCTTTATGAGTAGCTGTGCGTACAATAAAGAATATTCTGTTCTATTCTTTTATTTAATTCCAGACGTTTCGGATTTTTTACAGCATAATAGATACGGTGAGCCCGTTCTGCGCGGCCGGATCTAGTAATTAATCTCACAAATATAGCATTAAGCATTATTTATTTATTATTAGGAAGGCTTACAGACTAATAACTAGTGATTTCTATTTATCTAAAACAATTAGTCAAATTGCTGATGACAAGTCTCCACAGATAGATTTCAAGCTAACGATAAACAAACTTAAAATAATAATAATTATGTAACATTAACTCGTTCAACACCTCAGTCTACCCGTGAATTAAATAATATCAATATATAGCCATAAAATCCTTAAAAAGTAGGTTTGTTTTAATACGTAAATAAATAAATACTTATACACAAATATATAAAATTTTCTTTCAATAATAAAAAACATATCTTTGTGGATATTTCGCATTATTAAATGCTTAAACTTATTTTTAAAAATAACCAATACTCTTCATAGGAATATAAAAAAAAAACCTAATAAATGGGCCGATAAAATTATTAGTAGGGGTAGGCAGAAACTACAGAACGCCATCTGCTACGATTCTTGCATACTTCTTTTGCTTCATCCACATTCATACATCTTGTCATACACATGCGCCGGTTGCGGGTACTACGCACCTGACCTTTCTGAAGGATCTCACCTGAGTTTCTGCCTACCCCTATGGGAAAAAGGCGTGAGTGTATGTATGTATGTATGTATGTAAAATTAATAGTAGTTTTGTAAGTACAATTTAATGTTTACGACCTAACCCTGATAAAGCGACACCAATCTTAAAATTAACCTTACCTTTGACGCTTACCACTTGACTTTTACTCCATAACACAATTTATTAAACAAGTTTTTCTATTACCGTTACATTATCGTTTGAAACGATCGGGTATGCGTGGCAACCCTTACTTCGGCGACATGTTGAGTCACGATAGATCTAAGAAATAACAGATGCGATTACTTCTAACCTGTATTTACATTAGTTAGCCATTCGATAGAATCATAAAGGTATTTCAGAAGTATTCCTTATCATTCATATCACGCCTGTATTCCCCGAAGGGTTAGGCAGAGGTGTGCCAATGTACCTACATGGACAGTAAACCAGTATGTATAGGACCCTAAAATAAGTGGCGAGCCTATTGCCATTAACAGGGCACAAACCTATACACCGACCTGCTGAAGATAATTTCCTAATAGAAAAATACTATAAAAAATGCTCTAACAACCTCATTAGTCTAGATTAGAGGTCCTAAGCGTTACTGCTACGCTAGAGCTTCTGGGTTTGATAACCAGGTCCAGCAGAGAGCTATAAAAGGGCTGGAAATCGAACAAAAAACCTCTATCGTTGCAGTTGCGCTTGGAATCACCAGACTTATGATTCTGTAGATGTGATAACACTTAAATATTGAGTGAGAAGATAGATTAAATGATATTCCGTGAAATTATTTGTGTAATTTCATCATCATCATATCAGCCAAATGAAGCCCACTGCTGAACGAAGGCCTCCGCCAAACTTCCACAACGACCAGTCAGACTTCCACAACGACCAGTAATATGTGCCCCATCCACTGCCACTTAAACTTGCTAATCCTTTGAGCTATGTCGACGACTCTGGTTTTCCATATCTCCTCATTTCTGATTAGGTCGCGTAGAGAAATGCCAAGCATAGCTCTCCCCATAGCTCGCTGAGTGACCTTGACCTTTCCACACCTAGCTATAATATATGTTAATATATCTGTCGGTCTGTGACGGGCTTTAAAAGGCCCATAGTGTGTGTAATTAAAACAAAAACATTATTTCTCCTATTACTGTTTGCATGATCGGTTGGCTTGGGAGGATGTGGTGTCTTTTACATAAAGGAAGTCTTACTTTCCAAGACATTATGTCACATGACCGGAAGATGTCAGAACTCGTTTTCCCGGAAATTATATGAGAAGGGTTGAATATGACACAGGCACCGGAGATTATAAGAGAAAGACAGAAATAACAACATACTTATATTTGTATTAAGAATAAATATATTATAATCTTCAACTTGTTTCCATTTTGGAATCCGGAAAGAAGGTAATAGAGGTTAAGTGATAGTCACTTTGTGTATAATACTGATATTTATATGATATAAATCAAGATAGGATGATGATAGATGAAAGCCTCGTTGGTCTAGTGGTCCCAATCGCGACTGGTACGCTAGAGGTCTTGGGTTCGATCCCCAGGTCGAGCAAAGTGTTATTGAGTTTTTCTATGAAATTCTCAGTAGCAGCTCGGAGTCTGGATTTGTGCCCGGTGAATTGCAATAGGCTCGCCCCCTATTACATGGGACCCAAACATACCGGTGAAATGTGGGTGTACATTAAGTGCACCTCTGCCTAACCCTTCGGGGAATACAGGCGTGATGGTATGATATTATGTTATGTTAGGATGATGATATACATAGAGTTGTAAGTCTCAAAAATAAATAAATATTATTTCTAAGTGTATTACTTAGAAATATTATTTATTTATTTTTAAGACATTATTTAAATATTTTGTAAAAAAATATTTATTATTTGTACTGAATAAACGAATTAAAAAACTTTACCATATTATAACCATTAAACAATTTCCGAAATATGAATATGAAAATCGACTATCAGAATTTGTGTTCGCCGGCAAACTTTTAACGATTCCACAATCAATCACGGGCAATTTCTGTTTATGCATTTTTAACTAACGATCAATTAATTTGGCATGAAGTGTAATGTTGGTTGTAATATACTAATGCTGCCCATCTTAACGGTTTAGCAGATGACGGCGATGTGGTGTACAAATACTTGAAACCTACACGTGAAAATTCAGATATTTTTGTATTTCGTACATTTAGTATAAATAGTTTATTTAATTGTATTTTTTCCCAATTCCTTCCTTCCTTTCCCTTTCTCCTTCCCCTCCCTCTTTGCAACTCCTTTTGTATGGCAGCTGTTCATGGGTGGTGATGACTACTCACCATCAGGTGAATCGCCTGCTCGTTTGCCGAGTTATCCCATAAAAAAAAACATTAAGTATATCAATAAATTGCTAAGGATCAGCTACGAACTATAAAAACGAATTGATTTCACATGAATAATTCAATACCGTTTCAGCCCCCCTGGTAGAAATACAGGGGATTAAAAGTTAATTAGAACTGTCCATTATCACCTTAACGGAGGTTTTCAGACTGTGAAATTGGCTATAAAAATCCTCATTGCCGTTACGTAGTTAGACCCCAACAAATTATTGACCCCACGCCTGCTAAATGTTAACTGTTTATTCAAGGATGTAAAGAAATACAGGAAGTGGCTCGAAAACATTAAGAGCGCTCAATAACAATTTTGAGCGTACTTAAGAAATGATGCGGCAATTTGCGTGTTCATTTTGCAATGCTTGTAATTATTTTTTTGTCTAATTAAGTTTGTGGGTTTTATGACATATATTAAGTTATTTTTTGGCACCTTAGGCTTCTTTTTTTCAGCGATCTTCTGTTTTTTGTTAATCCTAGGCTAATTTAGGTACGGTAATGCAATCTTGTCTAATTACATATCTATAGGAGTCAATACGGCACCACCATGAATCTTGGCACCTGGAACACAATTCTTCACTGATCCCGGTATCAATACCTGCATATTGATCCCACAGGTAGTCCTTATCAAGTGGCGCTCATTTAGCTTCACCACTGGCGTTATGGAAGTTGTGTAAAATATACATTTGCCGTTCAAATAATACTCATACTGTATATTATGACTAATCTTGAATATTTTGACTTTGATGTTGACATTCTACTTAGAGAGTCTCGTGGACTTTGGTTTACAGAAGCTTGTTGATCTTTCATATCAAAATTAGGGCACGAGCTCAATAAAAATATACCGTGTCACATCTAGTAACCGCTGTATCGCGATATCCAGAATCAATTTTATGAACCATCTGTTTGGGTTTCAGTAATTTAATTAATTTCCCGTCCTTCTTTCAGGGTTAGGAGAATCCTATTTTAATTGAATATCAGGTTTGTTTTGTAACGAACTTCCTACCAATGTTATATCTACCTAAATTGGTTATTTGTTTAGGGATATATTGTTAGGAAAATTGGCGATTATCCTAGGGTTTAGAAAGTATTTGAATACAACAAATTTTAGACACAACATCACGTTACTTACGTTTCAGCAGTAAATTATTAGCGATTACCAGACTAATAAAGCCGTTAATAATGTTTATTCAATTCTTTAAATATTTGATCAAGAGCGTTTGCACAGGAACGCTCGTAGATACCCACAAACGCCAGTAAAAACTATTAATTTGGAATAAGTAGAGCTTCCATCTCGTTTTCCTTTTCACCTCGCTCGATTTGCCCCTATTAAGGGGAAACCCTTCGTGGATTTAAAAAAGGTAATTTCAAGAGAAGCTTTTTTTACAAACTGTATGCGTGTAGTTTCAGGCAAAGGTCTGTTCAGGTTCCCGTAGGTGACTTAAAATACGAGTATTTATGTCATTGGGTTATTTTTTAAACTCCCAGCAGCAGCTCGGAGTTTGGATTTGTGACCTGTCAATGGCAATAGGCTCAGTGCCTATTATATGAAAGCTGTATAGGGTACACCTCTGCCTAACCTTTGGGGGAATACAGACATGATGTTAGTAGAAGAAGAAAGACGAAGTAAGAAGAAATAGAAGGGAGAACCACTAATGTAGCACCCGCTTATGAATATTGAGGGAATTCTTAGAAAACAATTAAGCTGACAAACTAGCTTTTTATTCTATTCATATTCAATGGGCAGTTTTTAACCGACTTAAAAAAGGCGGTTCGCAATTCGACCCCAAAGTTTTTTGTGTATGTGTCAACAATTGGGGAACGATTTCCATAATTCTTATTTTTAAAAGTAAAGTAAGTGTGTGCGACAAGATGTATGAATGTGGAAGTAGCAAAAGAGGAATGAAGAGTCGTAGCAAATGTGTATATCTGAAGATCTGATGCTCAAAATTATAACTGTCAACATAACGTAAAACCGCCTTCAAAAAGATGAAATATATACAATATACCTATTTGTAAATACATTTTATTCGTGTTGAAGTAGGTTGTGTAATAAAAAAATATAAACAAATATCGCAGCTCCTGCCCCTTAACTCGTGTTTACATATGCATGCCAGTAGAATTGGAAACCAATCGAGTTTCTCTCCTGTATTTACTTATACACGTACCGTTGTCTGTCTGTCATTTTGTATGTTGGATTTCATTTAAAAGCGCCAATATTAAATGGGGAATGAATGAATTCCTTTTTATATGGGAATGAAAACGAAATTAGAATTTTATGTGGGCGTTATAAAACTACTAGGATTATACGAGTGTCTAAAAGTCCTGGGTTCGATTCCCAGTTTGAGAAGCTTTTCTATGAAATTATGACTCAAAACATACCGGCGAAGTGTAGTAGTACTACTCTGTCTAACCCTACGGGCAATGCTACATAGTATGCTGAATAAATCATGTTCAGAAATAAAATTATTTCAGTGATATACATCAGCGTGATATACACTAGTACACCTCCAGCCTAGCTCTTCGACGAAAACAGGCGTAATGATGGGGAAATAAAGTTGCTAATAAACCAGCTCTTACTACTACGTATTGGGACGCTCTTTACCGCATCCCGGGCTCTCGGGAGAAGTTACATGGACATTACGACTGCGAACAACTGGGCTCTTAATTAATACTTGTAATGTTCAATCAATTAGTAATACTACATCATTGTGTACTAATAGTATTACTACGGTAAGTAGGTGTTGAATTTATAAGAAATAGCTTAGATTTTGTATTATTTTGTCTGATATAGTAATTTGTAGTAGTAGTGTCGCGCTGAATGGGTTGGCTCGACCGGGGAATTACTACCCTCCGTCAACGCTAGGCTCGTCAACGCATCTGCAACTCTTGGTATACCATCAGGTAGCTCGCCGACTCGATTGCCGAACTATCACATAAAAAATATAGTATTTCCATCATTTTATCTTCATTCATTTCTTTTAGAAGAGTTTCTAAGAGGACTTTGTGTTGTTGTTGTTCTGCAGGTAAAGCTGTACTTGCCGCAGTCATTTTGTGGATGGGTGATCATGCACGTAAAGCCGTCGGTCTCTGTACTCATAAAACACCCATAACAATTGTTAGAATACTGAAGCCCGAAAAGCCCGACAACCACTCTATCCTTCGAATACCGGTGTTGCCCAGAAATTGCGATGGTCTGATGACATTCGCTTCGTGTAAAATACTGATATTTAGCCGCATGTTGTTAGACTGGAAGTTAATCCCAACATGTTGGGAAAAAGGCTAGGAGGGTAAAACGTCTGGAATAAAGATAAATATCTTTATTCCAGACTGCCTCATTAGCCTAGTGGTCCTAAGCACGGCTACTACGCTGAAAGTCCTGGATGAATGAAATATGTGTATATGAAATTCTCAGTAGCAGCTCGCAATCTGGATTTGTGCGCGATAACGACAATAGGCTCGCCCCCAATTACATGGGACCTAAACAGACCGGCGAAACGTGGGTGTAAATAAGTAGGTACACCTCTGCCTAACCTTTTGGGGAATACTGGCGTGATAGCATGTTATGTTTTGTTATTTTATTTAAAACATTTAGGTACTTCTTCCCGTCAATTAAGTCAATCATAACTTCACATCATGAAAGCGTTCGATTCGCTCGCGATAGTTATGTACCAGATCATTAGTAGTCAGTACCAGCCCTGCATTTGCATACCTAGACCAATGTTGTATGTGTAGATACCTAGAATATTGCTAGCAATTCTCTAGCCATTCTCGAGCTTACCATGATTATAGTGTCTGTGTTATCGAGAGACGGTTAAGTAGCTCATTCATACCGCTTGCCTCATACTATATTATGAAGGATTTTATTATACTAGGAATATAGTATAGGTATTACTCAGTAAGTGTAGTGATAGCCTAGTAGTGTAGTGATAGCCTAGTGATATGACCATTGGACTGCTAAGTCAAAGGTCTCGAGTTCGAATCCAAGGCACGCACCTCTGACTTTTCGAAGTCATGTGCGTATTAATAATTAATTATCACGCGCTCAAACGGTGAAGGAAAACATCGTGAGGAAACCTGCACGCCTGAGAGATTTTCTTGACGGCGTGTGAAGTCTGCCAACCCGCAGTAGGCTAGCGTGGCGGACTATAGCCTAATCCCTCTCGTACTGAGAGGAGACCCGTGCCCGGCAGTGGGACAATGTAATGGGTTGATGATGATGATTACTCAGTAAGAAGTAGTAGTGTCTCGCTGCCATCTACGTGCCAGCTTGAATAGTCTCCTTTTCTCCGTCTCTTTCCTTCTCCTATTCTCCTTCCGCTTTCCTCGGCTCGGCAACGTATCTGCAACTCCTTTCGTATCGCAGATGTCCAGGGGCGGCGATGACTACTTACCATCAGGTAGCTTACCTGCTTAGGGTTGCCAGATCGCCAAACCTAATAGCCGAACAGACTAGCTAGTTTGGCCGGACGTTTGGGTAAAAAGGCCGGACACCCTACATTATTGAGGATTTGTGTCTCAGTATTAACAGGCACGACAAAAAAAAATTACGTACCTATGTAAAATCAAGCTTTTTATTATTATTACGATCTTCCATTTATTTTCAAACATATTCATTTAAATTTTACATAAGAACATTTAAAATAGAAAAAAATAGTCATCCAGCGATAACGGGAACAGAGTCCAAGCTACCGGTGGTCAGGGTGCCAGCGACAGAAACCTCCTGACGATACGTGCCGTGTCCAGGAGTACTGCCTTCTGCATCTGCCTTAGTATTACCATTATTAACAAAAGCCGGACACCGTTTATTTTGGCCGGACACGCAATCAAAAAGTCTAACTATGTCCCGCTTTATCCGGACACCTGGCAACGTTACATGCTCGTTTGCAGAGTTGTCCTATAAAAAAAGTAAAAATGTTTTCAGAAACAATTTCATTGAACTTTACAAATATGGCGGTTTGCTTTTATTATTTATATTATTCACCAAGTCCAACAGTGGTCGTTCTCCCCAGAGCCTGGTGGTTCAAGTACTCAGCATTTATCCTATTAAATACTACCAACGTTTACACGTGCACCGCTATGGGGCCCCATGAGAATAGGACTTATACCACAGTCAATTTATCAGAATAAATTACGATGTTTTCCGTATTGTTTTCCCATAGGAAGGAAACACGGCAAGTACCTACTGACTCTTAGTAGAAATATTATTCTCCACCATTTTAATTATTCTTGTAAATCACATACTAACACGTACGTATTCCCCGAAGGGTACGGCAGGGCTGTAGGTAGATACTTATAGATACCTGTAGTTCGCCGGTATGTTTCGGCTGTGTAAGTGGCGTTAGGCCAAAAATCCAAAGTCCAAGCTAATACTGAGAATTTCAATTTCAATGTTAATCCTGACTTCAGGCTAATTATTTATTTGTTTATTTAATTCATTACAACGGTCTTTAACCAATTATAGTAACATACACATATATAAACTGTAGGAAATTAACAAAAAAGGCTAACAACACTTTCATAAATTCCTCTCACAGTACTTCTGACATACCAATAAAATCTTCGACCATACATACATACATACATAAACTCACGCCTTTTTCCCACAGGGGTAGGCAGAAACTATGGACTGCCACTTGCTACGACTCTTGCATATCTCTTTCGCTTCTTCCACATTCTTTCATACACACGCGCCGGTTGCGAGTACTTCGAGTAATCTTCGACCATTCATCCGCAAACAAATCATCTGTTGGATTAGAATCCAAGAGATCATTAAGCGCGGCCATAGTGCGAGGAATTGGCGACTTAGCACGTGCAACAGTACGACATGGAGGCACGGCAAACAGCTTGTGCTTTCTGCCCCGACAATAATTGTTTGGGACAAAAAAGCGCGCCAGTATATTAAGCAAATCAGGAGCGTCAATAGCACCACGGAGCGGTTTACAGGCAATTGTGAGCTGATCTCGAGCTCGCCTTATCTCAAGGGAGTTATACTCGAGACAACCCAGTAAAAATGTTTTTGGGTACAGATAAGAGTAGTAGCCGTGAATCTGTATATAAAGGTACCTAAGAAACGCTTTTTGCACTTCCTCTAACAAAAGTGCATAGGTCATGTGGATTCCACACGCAAGAACTGGTTTCAAGTTTGGTACGTACGAGCGCGTTATATATAATTTTGATGGCATGAGCGGTGCGAAAATCACGGCAATTACGTAGAACAAAACCTAACCTTTGGTAGGATTGTTTAGCGACCATGGCCATATGGTCGTGGAAGGTGAGCTTTCGGTCGAATGTGACTCCCAGGTCTTTCATGGAGGTTGACTTTGTGATGGTATTATTATTTAATGTATATTCAAAATTAACTACGTTCCGCATTCGTCCGAATGTCATAGCGAAGCATATGGACGAATTAAACTCCATCTTAAACTCCATCTTGTTATCTACGCTCCACTTGTATATCGCATCTATGTCTTGCTGCAGTGACAAACTGTCAACTGACAATTATGACATAAATCTCCGATGTACTCACATCCTGTTATCGCCATAGTGTAAAGTGAATAATATAAAATCTTTTATTTTAAAAAGAGTGTCCATGGAGTTTCTTGTCGCATTCTTCTCCATAGGATCATCTTTTTGGACCCGTGCAACTAGAGTCAATAACGTTTCATAAACGCTTGTAAAAGCTTATCTGAAATAAAAACATTTGATTTGATTTGAATGGCACTTTACTTAACGTGGAAATCAAACCCTATAGCATCGCAATTGCGCTTACAACCACTAGATTAAAGACGACAATATTATTAATAATCTTGTCATACAATTACATCATCACATCAAAGCACAATAAAGTTCAAAATACTTCACACTCACAAACTATCTTTTTTTCTTTTATGTTGATACTTTTTCTCACAGTTGATACCTATTTCCAATTATAATCTAAATTCAACTTGACCACAAAAAAACCAACGTAGAAGTGTAAGAATATACCTTTTCGGAACGTAACTTACGAGCGAGGAAAAGCTATTTGGAGCCCGCAACGAATTTAATCCGAAGAAAAATAGGAAAAGCAGGCAATAGATATGGAACCTAGGAATGAAACAACACAATTAGGTATCTAGACTGTGTTTAATTTTAGTTTCCGGTGGTAAAGTTAATAAATGTGGTGGGTCTGTAAAATATTTGTGAATAAATTTTATTTTAGGTACTACCTTATAGGGCTACTTGTAGTGCACTGATAGCCTTTTGTTGTGATATGCCCATAGGGCTGTGCAGTGATAGCCTTGTGATATGACCTTAAGACTGCCATGTCAAAGGTCTCGAGTTCGAATACAAGGCACACAGGCAAGACTTTTCGAAGTCATGTGTCACGCACGGTGAAGGAAAACATCGTGAGGAACCCTGCATGCTTGAGTGATTTTCTCAATGGCGTGTAAAGTCTGCCAACACGCAGTAGGCGAGCGTGGTGGACTACAGCCTAATCCCTCTCATTCTGAGAGCAGACCCGTGCCCAGCAGTGGGACAATATATGGATTTATGATGATGAGGGCTACTTATAGCAAGTGCGGCTGCTTAACATGAAGTCCTCAGTTGAGGTGATTTTACACCGGCGAGGCGAGGCGTGGATGGGATGAACGAGAATATTTAGAAAATTGTATAGGTATAACAATTTCTATCCACATCTTTCTATCCAAGCCTCGCCTCGCCTGTGTACACCCATGTTTAGACTCCAAGTTCAAATGTTTCTCTTTAGGATTTTGTGACAACCAACGGCCTATATAGGGTACTACATGAGACGCCCTCTATTTTAGAGACACACAATTATTATCAAACGATTATACGAAGATACCATATCTTCATTTTTGCAAAGCCCTGAATACGTATGTAGGTATGATTTATAATGCCATATAATTTTAGGAATTATTTTCTCCTCCAATACAAACACCAAATTGTCCAAATTACACCCCGAAATTATCTCTAAAGCACTTCGTACCTACTCTCCCCTACCTCCCCCAAAATCAGACAAAACCCAGTGAACCCTGAACGATGGGCAAACAGTCCACAATCACCTGGCCCTCCCCACCCGATGTAAATCCTGCTATTCTTGGTAAATATTTGAATAGTACTTACCGTCGTATTGTACGAAACGAATTTGTGATGTATGTTTGTGAATACAGCGCCACCTCTTAACGAGATAGTAAATAAGGTGCGAGATATGAATAATAGATGGCGGTAAATAAAGTATTGAAATTCGAAATAGTCAGAGCCATAATAGTGTAATGGATTTCATTACACTATGCCAGAGCCTAAGTGATTAGCTTACGTTGATAGCCTGTTATGGGTTCATTGTCCGATAAAAATATTACATATTTATATTATTACTATTGCAATAAATGGTACCTATGGTTTGTAGGACTTATGTCCATTAATGTTAGTCAGTGTTATGCCATAAAAGTCTTGGTTTCGCTCCTACGTCAACGAAATGTTAAATTGTATATTATATTTTTATTTTATTATACATATTTCTCTTTAAAATACTGACTAGCAGCTCTGAATTTGAATTTGTGGTTAGCAACAATATTCGTTGATGGAAAATGCACACCCCTGCCTAACCCTACTATATAATATTATATATTATTTTCTATTTACTACATTAAGTAGATACTTAACAGAATTTTACGGCATTATAGTTTATCGGCAGCTTTGCATAACAATTTGTCGTAGTCATCGTCATTATATTGTTACAACACGCCCATTTCATCTGGGACTCAAACAAAAAGTTCCATGGTATACCTAAATTATATTTTAACGGTTGAGAAGCACGCTGTATATTTTCTAAAGCAACAACATTCCTTAAAAGCTTCACCAGTGGAAGCCATCCAAAAACTTGTAAAACAGCATAAATTATCAAAATAGCGCACTATAGTAGATAGTTGGTGAGTGCTTAACAGCAAGCTAGGTAGCCCTTGTAGTGCTTCTAACCAAACTCGAAGTAGAACCTAGTGACAAATGAAACGCACGGGTGTCCAACACAACGTTTAATCTGAGACTGAAGCGCCGCCTATAGTAATGGTACAAAATTATAATAACTTAGACATAACACCTCCACCCTTATTTCTATTATACAAGGACATAAAACTAATATGTAATACCCTATCTACCCTACAGATACCTTGATCATAATTAAAACATTAAAACAAAACTACGCAGTATCTCTGTAGGAAAATAACAAAAGATTTTTTTATTAATCTATTTCTTCGAAACCATATCGTACAGGTCGTTTTCGAAGTCTTTCTGGGTAGCTCTTTTCTACCACTCCACTCGTAGCTGCATTATTTTCGTTTGGCGTCACATTAGGTAAATCCAGGTCAGGCTGAGGGTCTGCAGGCATGACATCAGCTTGGCCTGTTTGCGAATCTAACATAGGGCTTCCTGGAATAGAAGGATCCAAGGTATTACGCTCCTCTTCGCTGCCGCTGCGCGCCTGGTCTGGTGCCTCGACATCGGTTGCGGGAACGGCTAAAGACTTACGGGATTTTTTATTTATTTCTAATTTTGTAGATATGTTTGACCTTGCTGTAATATTTGGAATTCGACTGTCGATAACCCTCTGTCTTAGCTGATCGACATGTCTATGGATTTCCGCACCAAATCTATTTTTGATAGAATAATCTGTGTTACCTAATCGTTTAATTATCGTGCCAGGCTGCCATTTATCCGAGCCCCTATACTCACGATACCAAATTTCAGCGCCGGATTCGAACATGCGCTGTGAACCACCGGCATTTTGTTCACTACGTGCCTGACGAGACGCAACTCGAGCTTCCCTTTCGGGCTTCAAATTATCTAACCTCATACGGAGACTACGCCCTTGTAATATGTTGGCCGGACTATCACCCGTGGTAGTGTGATCCGTATTTCTATATGTTAGTAAAAATCTAGATAACGCTACATCAACGTCTAAATTCTGTTTCAAAGCTTTTTTTATAGTGCGTTTACAAATTTTGACTGCGCTTTCAGCCGCGCCATTTGAAGCAGGGTGATAGGGGGCTGTGAAAATGTGTTCAATACCATTATGTTTTAAAAAATTCTGAAATTCAGAACTCGTGAAAGGTGGTCCATTATCACTAACGGTCTGCTTGGGGAGGCCAAATTGCGACCACAGTTTGCGTAATACTGCAATGACTGCTTGTGCAGTTGTTCTTTTCATTTTAATCGCTTCAATCCATTTAGAACACGAATCGACTACAATTAGATATGTCATATTAGATATGGGTCCTAAAAAATCGATGTGTAACCGCGACCAAGGGCGCGAAGGCCAAGGCCATGAGCGTCGAGCGTGCGCGGCAGGTGCGTCAGCGACCGCGGCGCACACGCTGCACGCGCGGCACTCCGCCTCCACTGCCTCGTCTATGCCCGGCCACCACACATAACTACGAGCGAGTGACTTGGTCTTCACTATTCCCATATGGGAGTCGTGAAGCTCTAAAAGAACTTTTTTATAACATGATGACGGTATGACTACACGTTGACCCCACATAATGCAGCCTAATTCACAATACAATTCCTGTCTTCTATTGAAATACGGCCTTAGTTCCCTAATTTCGACATCTGATGGCCACCCGTCCACTATATAACTTAAAACACGACTCAAAATGGGGTCACGTTGAGTTTCCCTTTTAAGTACATTGTAATCTAGTAACAAAGCCTCAGTTGAAAAATGTAAATAGGTTTGTTCGGGCAATTCAACCTCCTCACATGTTATCTCATTTTTTTGTGAATGAATTAATCGAGATAGGACGTCGGCGGTATTTTTATCCGTTCTTATGTATTCAATAGCAAAATCGTAGGCTGACAACTTTATTGCCCATCGCTGCAAACGACTAGCTGCCGCACTCGGTATGCCTATATTGGATCCAAAAATACTAACAAGAGGCTTATGGTCCGTACGAAGAACAAATTTCCTTCCATATAAATATTGATGAAATTTATCAACAGCAAAGACGATAGCTAAAGCCTCTTTCTGTATCTGGCTGTAATGTAACTCGTGCGCCGTGAGTGACCGCGAGGCATACGCAACGACTCGCTCGTCGCTGTCGCCCGCGCCGCCGCTGCCGCCGCCGGGCGCGCGCTGCGCCAGCACGGCGCCTAGGCCGCGCGCGCTCGCGTCAACCGTCAATACCGACTCCTTATTTATATCAAAATGTTCGAGTGCCGAAGTACTACACAACAAATTTTTTACTCGTAAAAAGGCTGATTGCTGTTGCGGACCCCATTTCCAATGTTTTCCCTTTTTTAAAAGTTCGTACAATGGTGCTAGATACATGCTTAAATTTTTTATAAATTTTCCATAAAAAATTACCATTCCTATGAACGACTTAACTTCAGAAACATTTCTTGGGTGCGGCATAGTGGCAATAGCCTTCACTTTGTCCGAGTCGACTCGTACGCCATCCCTACTAATTACAAACCCAAGATATTTTACCTCTCTGGCCAAAAACTCGCATTTACTCTTTTTAATTTTTAACCCATTTGCCTCCAATATTTTTAAAACTTCCTCTATGGATTTTAAATGTGAAGAAAGGTCTTTATTCTTAATTAAAATATCGTCATAAAAAACTGACACTGTTTTTGGAAAATTCCTGGACTTGAAGACAGTCCGTACACTAAACGACAATATTTGAACAATCCCCTATGTGTATTGATCACAGTATAGTGCCTAGCATTTTCAGATAAAATGACCTGGTTATATGCCTGTGACAAATCTAGCTTAGTAAAATACATATTTCCACTAAGGTCACTAAATAAATCCTCCACCTTCGGAATCGGAAACCTGTCGATCGCTAAGACTTTGTTTAGGGTTACCTTATAGTCGGCACATAATCTCAACCCGCCGTCAGCTTTCCGTACCACAACCAATGGAGTGGCCCAGTCGGAGTGGTCAACCGGCTCAATGACGCCGGTCTTCAGCATGGCATCGAGCTCCATGTCAACGCGCTCGCGCAACGCATACGGCAGCGGCCGGGCTCGACAGAATATAGGCACCGCCTCCTCTCGCAAACGTAGCTCAGCCACGCCGCCCGTAAAGGTACCCAATGTGCCGTCAAACAGGGATTCATGCCTACAAAAAATGTCGTTAAGTATCTGGTCGTTATTCAATACATTATTAATATTATTGACTAGATGGTTGCTTTGTGAATCGACCTTACACACTTTTATTGGAATATTCAGTTCAGCTAACCACTGCCTACCCAATAAATTCGTAATTCCTTTGCTTAAAACGTATAAGTCTAAAGTTTTAAATATGCCATTATACTTTCTTGCTTCGTCCTCGAGATTATTAAACTATGTAGTAACGCCTTTCGGTGGTACTGCTCGTCACTCGTTGAGAGAATATCATCTCTAGAAATTTTCTATTTACTCTGTGCCCCGCGCCAGCCCTGCTGTCATTCGCGTTTTTAGTGCGCTACGCTCGTCACTAAAAATTTACTCGTAGCTGTTTTATGAGTAAATTGTCCAATATTACTGCAAAAACACCCCATAGGTGTATAAAGTCTTGTAATAGTGAGTGTTTCTATAGTGATTTTAACATTTATTTCAAGAATGTAAACCGAGTTAACCAAGTTACACCCGGTCAAGTTAAGACCTGCATCTACAACGAATTTGGAAAAAACAAATAAAATTGCAATTCGAGTAGCCGAATGGGGCTGTCTCACGCATAACTTTTATCTATTTCAAGAGATGTAACTTATTTAATTCAAGACCATAGGTATGTAAACCAAGTTACGTACCTACCTACCAAGAATTTGGGAACCTGGGAGAAACAAAACAATGCAATTCGAGTAGTCAAATTGGGCTGTCTCACGCATAAAAATTATCTATCACCTCGGACAGATCATCAGGACTGCCCACGCTAGATAAACTGGACTCTCACCATAACAGCAACAAAAACAAAACAATGCAATTCGAGTAGTCAAATTGGACTGTCTCATGCATTCAATATATTTAATACCTCGGAGAGATCATAGGACCGCCCAAACTAGATAAACTGGACTCCCACCTAATAATAAAACAAAACAATACAAGTCGAGTAGTCGAATTGGACTGTCTCATGTATTGAATTTATTTAGCACCTTGGACAGACCACTAGGACTGCCCTGACTTGAGTGGAATCCCACAATAACAAATAGAACAATGAAATTCGAGCAGCCAATATGGGTTGCCTGCATGAGGCAACAAAAATGTATTTAACAACTGGGATAGATCATCAAGACACTAGATGAATCCCAACGTAACAACAAGAAGAAAAATTTAAATAAGGGATTATGGAAGTTTATTGGGACTTGCATTTAAATTGTCAAAACAACTGAGCTGACCCATGCATTACACTTATTTAGCACTCGGACAGGTCGCATCAGACTGCCCACGTTAAATAAATTCCCATCCTTCAATGAAAACTGGTATGTATCTACTTTAAGTAATTGAATTACTTACGAACGTGTATATGCAATTCAGTCAGATTAAGGGACTGTCTCACTGCAATACAACAACACATAATGAGCTACCGTGGTCTGTGCTACAAACACTAATAAGCCACTGGTTTGTGAAATTGTTACACACACGTGATTCACCATGCACCTAGTCTAGGTTTGTGAAAAATCATGCTTGACAGCAATAGTGTAACAGTAACAACTTAGTAAGTACCTACAAACACAGGTACAACTCTGCTACATTATCACAGACAAAGTTGACAAGATGCTGACAATCGGCATTATGTAAACAACTCTCATATGGTTATA
The DNA here is from genome assembly GCA_958496365.1 of Subacronicta megacephala. Lineage (NCBI taxonomy): Eukaryota > Metazoa > Arthropoda > Insecta > Lepidoptera > Noctuidae > Subacronicta > Subacronicta megacephala. The sequence goes on from OY292538.1 coordinate 4,679,042, forward strand.
GATAATTCACTAACACATAACAAGCAAATTATGTCTTTTTTTATTATCAGAGCGCTTCCTTCGGGGGCACTCCAGTTTAATATTGTCATCAAAGCAGCTTTTCAGGAAACCTTGATTAATCGGACCAACATCAAGCATAACATAAAGAGGTAATTCCTCGGGCAAGTTGATACTTCAGATGCAGTCAGTGACACCATACTGAAAATGGAAGGAGCCATCGCAGCTAGAACAGAAGAAGCAACAGTGCCCTGCCTGCAACGACCACCACATCTAAACTGTGAGATATTTATCTTTTACAGATAAACAATCATGTCCTCACCAATCTTGGTAATGTATTAATTACAGTTACCATTTTTCTTAGAAGTGTTATCTATCACAGATTAATACATCTGTCTTGTATACCTACGTAAAACACAGCCCTGTGAAGAAAGGTACAAGAATAACCAATGACAACTTGTAAGAGTGCTCAATTATATATGGCTGTACCATATTTATAAACTTGTAAATATCAATTTCTTATTAGAACATGAAAAACATCAAAGGATTGCTACCTTGTTGGAAAAATTTATGAATTCAAGTATATTTTTTCAGTTTAATTAAAAACTGTGTATAAATGTGACTCATTTCAGTTTAGAACATGCATACTTTGATTGATACTTGACAAGTCAATCCTGATGTGTGGTTGTTACACTAACACAACAACACTTTTCTTACAATAGGTACTTTACTGTCATGAATATGATAAATATTTCCTTATTTATCTAATTTATTTTTTAGAAGTACATATACATAGCTACAATTAAAATAATCTGAAGTCAAATCATTGATACACTATGACTACTGATACTGGTATACATAGATGGTCAGATAGCATGATATGCTATAGAATATTGGTGAAAACAATTTTAGTATAAACAATTGTAATGGTTAGAATTATGACTAACTTCTACAATTAAAAAATCAAACATATAAAATACTGAATATTATTACAATACTAATAAAATAATACTGATTAATATAATTACATTAAAAAAAAAAAAAAAAAAAAAAGGCAGTAGCAATAGTACTTAATGTATACAACCATACATATAATTTAAATAATATTTCACCTACATGCTGACGCCTCAACGAAGGGGGGGGGGGGGGGGTGTTGCCTTCAGAGACGGGATAGTGAACCAGGGTGAAGAAAAAAGGAGTATCTAGTCACACATATATTCTCATCACACCTCTGATACGTCTGGCGACATTCCTTGCCCTTAACCTAATATAAATATATCTGTAGTGTATATAATATCCATAAATATTATTATTATATTGCCTTAACTGTCATTACAATTGAGGATCTTTAAGTACAAGGGGTCTCTCTTGACTCAACATACTTAGTTGGAGTTTGCAATAGGCTTGCTTTTTCAATAAGTATGCAAATCTTCACATAGCAGCTGACAGTTAATTAACATAAATATTATGCTGAAATACAACATAATCAAAAAGTTGTGGGAAATATGTTATTTTTTCATGAAATAATTGGGATGTCCTAGGACATGTCCTATTGATGTATGCATCAACATAATTAATTAGTTCTTTAATTGATACATACCTACAAAGTAAATGATTGGATAACTAACCAGTTACATTTAGTCACAGAAAAAAAAAAAAAAAAAAAAAAATCGACGTTGACAAATATTATATTATAATATATAAATACCAGTTAGGTACATATAAATATAGTATTAGTACTTATCTTCCATGGGTGGATTCCACTACCTACACACGACAATATTATTTATTTTATTTTAAGTACATACATCTCGCGTACCTACCTATATTGTGTAAGTTTTCCACAATCATGGAAAAGGGGTATCTCTAAGAGAAGATAACCACAACACAGGATAGGCCCACAATTGTACTATACAACATAACTTTTATATGTATATATATATATTTAAAGAAAATAAAAATGATAACAATAATTAAAAGTTATAAATAACCATTCAATAATTCCATATTAAAAAAAAAAAAAAAAAAAAAAAACTAGGCAATATTATTGCCGCTATAGGCTATTGCCTAAAACAATTGTATGAGTTATCAGGGGAGCACGGTAGTGCCCCCGCCAAGTCAAGCTACAAATTTACCAGCTTATTAATGTCTAATGAATCAAATTATCGACTTTCTTCCCAGTCTTCTAGCCCTAATTTTTTTTTCCGTAACTATTATTATCAATAAGTATAAAAATACTTATTCCACACGAGTTTGGGTTACCAAACTCATAAAAACCAGAAATTACTTTAAATTCTAAACAATCAATAACGGATATTGAAATGGTTACGTTAGAAAAACCTAACATTTTTCCAAGATATTTGATGAGAACAAAAATTTAATGTTTAAATTATCTATGTTTCATCCTTCAATAGATGAGTTTCTATCTCCAGCTCCAGTACCTATTATCCAGAAACCTGTTCTTATTTCAAAACAGACTGATGGACACAAAACGTACAAAGCATTTAAAGCATGCCTTAAATAAATAGGCAAATATAGGTTTTGTTTTCAAAAATTGCGTTACGGTTCACGCATTGTAAAGAAGCTGTAATATGGTAAATAAAAACATTAGACTTTGACTGAACAAAACATGACATATAATGTCGTATTAATGATAGTAATAGTAGCAGTGATGATGACCAAATATTTACTTACCTTCGTAATTAAAATGCGACCTCTAAAGAACTCATCATTCAAGATTGATAAAAAATCAGTCAAAACAATGTTATTATTTTATAAACAGTAAATGTTACGTTATATTTGTACACAAATTCGAGACATTTATCGCCGAGTTTCACTTGACAGATTACATTTTATAGTTTTAAACGTCGCGCTACGTATTTTCATATATACATATGGCATACGCACGCAGGCACGCGGTACATGACGTTGGTATAAACCATAAAAATAACTACTTTATCCTTGAGGTCTAGGTACCGAAGTTATTAATCTTTGATTCTCAAGTTTCGAATTACAAGCTGTGTAGGTTACTAGCCTACTTACACTCTAATTGTAAAAAAAAAAAAAAAAAAAAATATGTATATATATATACATAGATATAAAATTTTGGCGAAAGGGTCTCGACCTCGGGCCGGATTCGAACCTGCATTTTGACTCGGTACCAGTAAGAATCCTGTACATGGTTCTTGCGGATAAATATTGTAAATGAATATAACTTAACTATTTTGAATTATCAAAATTACCTAATTTGAATGATAAGAAATTATTATTATGAATAGGTATTATCGTTAATACCATGATAGAAATGTTTTACAGGTCACTTTTTTCGGACTAAAAAATTTTACTAAGTATATTTAAAATTGTTAGGTACATAAAACATACCTCATTAATAATAACAATTATTATTATTTACAGTTACTGCCTTCTTGTAGTTGGTAAGACTGTAACCAGTTTTAAAACAAATTTATCATTAAAAAATGATAATCAATCTACTAAGAGATAAATCTATGATGCTTAAGTCTGATTTATCCTTTTCTAACCATACAACTCTTATAAATAAAGGAATGTATTTAATCTGTAATATAATTGTGTACCTTTATCACATAATTTATCATATCTAGGCGATATTACCAGAACTTGCTCTCAAAGTCTACATAGTTTAATAATCTCGAGGACGAAGCAAGAAAGTATAATTAATGATTAAACGAACTTACCTGAAGTGAAGTTCTATCATAATTATACGAATTGCTTCGTCCGAAGAGATTAGTATCACCCTCCCAACCCTAACGGCATAGCCCAAAAAGGGTTCTGGTAATATACCTACCTAGGTAAAAAATCTCTAAACTAAATGACAGCAGGGCTGGCGCGGGGCACAGAGTAAATAGAAAATTTCTAGAGATGATATTCTCTCAACGAGTGACGAGCAGTACCACCGAAAGGCGTTACTACATAGTTTAATAATCTCTTCGGACGAAGCAATTCGTATAATTATGATAGAACTTCACTTCAGGTAAGTTCGTTTAATCATTAATTATAATGAACAGTAGTTTCTATGAAGCCTATAGGTCGCACAGTAGAACCGTCATAAAATTTTAAACTTAAACAACATTCATTTAAAGGTAAGTCACTAAATAACTCGTCATATACAGTTTTACTAATGCACGACAGGGCTGAACCCGTATCAATCTCCATCATAAGCAAACGATTTTGAACTTTAATTTTTATACGCACCGGTTTATAATTACTTAATGACAATTGAAATAAAGGCTCATCGTCACGCTCGTCGTCACACTCGTCGGTATCGTCCTCATAATACACATTATTGTGAATGTTTTCAGTCTCACAATCCTTGTTTACTTCATCGTCTTGCTTGTAGAACATTCGAGTCTTGTTACCTCGCGCCGCACCGCGCTGCCCGCGCCTCGCTCGGCCCGTGTCACGCCCGCTGTATCCGCGGTTTGATGTATGTTTTCCGTAAGAATATGATGATGATCCGTACCGACCACCACCGCCGGCAGATCCCGCCGACCCTTCCCGTCTCGCAATTCTTGGACACATTCTCCTCAAATGGCCTATCTCACCACACCCGCTGCACACATAGTCTTTATATGTGCAATCCTTTACTCTATGTTTGCCGCTGCATCTCGGACAGCTGTCAATATTCAGTTTGTGAACTTCAGCCGCTACTCCGTTGCCGGGCTCCACTGCACTGGCATCCCGCTCTGCAGCCTCCAAAGACAGCGCCAGAGTGACAGCTTTGTTGTACGGCAAATTTTCCTCCGCAAATAGCTTTTGCCGAATCATTTCGCTATTCAGTCCACACACCAACTGATCTCGGAGGTTATCATCGAGAGTAGATTGAAACTCGCAGTACTTGGCAAGTTTTTTGAGCTCCGTTACGTAGTCTGCTATTGATTCCTGAGCGAGCTGCCGCCGTTGTCGAAATTTGTACCTTTCAGCCAAGATAGAAGGTTTGGGCTGTAGGTGCGCAGCTATTATTTCGACAGCCCTACTATAAGAAAGATCAGATGGTTTCAATGGGCTGGCTAACGTAGATAAAAGTTCGTACGCCTCTTCACCCATAAATGAAATTAATGTGGGTAATTTTAGGTCGTCCTCCACTTTGTTCACTTTAAAATACATTTCAAGCCTTTCGACATATAATGACCAATTTCCTGGCTTGATCACAAATTCGCGCACTTTACCTATCGACATTTTGCACTGCTTTGGTCCAAACTATAACAGTTCCACACTTATTTTTTTTTGTTGTTTTTTTATCCTCGTCGCCACTGACAAATGAAACGCACGGGTGTCCAACACAACGTTCAATCTGAGACTGAAGCGCCGCCTATAGTAATGGTACAAAATTATAATAACTTAGACATAACACCTAGGATACCTAAATATCCGCAAGTAGGTCGCCCAGTTTTGTGGCCAAGTGTAGAGACGCTGCAATTTGGCTTGAAATCTTCAAGCTGTGAGCTGGATATTGTGGTCCAAGTTTCGAGAAATTTGTTGACTTTGATATTGGTTCAGGAATAATAATAAAATATTTTTTAATATAAAACAAAAGATCTACTCAAATTAAAAGCCACCGACTTCCAAATCGGTTGCACTGTTTTCGAATAATGGGGTAATATACATTAGAGGTCATCCGTCTCCTTCACCAGTTCCACTTGACCAAATGATGCTTTCCGAAAGAATATGCACAAGTTCCTTAAAAAAATTCAAAAACATTATAGGTTTGCCTATAATATTTGAAGAGTTCCCTCGATTTCTCCAGGATCCCATCGTCGGATCCTAATTTTCTGACAATGGGACCACCTCGAGAGTAGGTATATCCATTCAAACAAAAAAAGAATTTTCATAATCGGTTCGCAATTGACGGAGAAATCGGTGAACATACATAGAAAAAAAATATATACAGACGAACATAGTAACCTCCTCCTTTTCGAAATTTCTAAAGTCGGTTAAAAAAGTGCATTACCTACTCGGTCAAAATGTATGAAGTAAATTAGTCTAGTGGTATTTTTTAAGCATCTTCCATGCAAAGATTATAAAGTTATTTTGGTGAAAGAAAAGTCTGGTGTACTTAACCAGAAGACGCAGGTTCGAATTCTGCCTGCAGTCGAACTTTTCCTTCACTAAAATAACTTTATAGTCTAGTGGTCCTAAGCGCGACTGCTGCTTGGTTCGATTCCCAGGTGGGGCAAAGTTATTGGGATTTTCTATGAAACTTTCAGTAGTAGCTTGAAGTTCGGATTTGGGTACAGTTGGCAATAAACTCGCCCCATATTACACGTGAAATGTGGGTGTACTCGTACATTAAGTACTCTCCTGCCTAACTCTTCGGGGACTACAAGCGTGATGGTATGGTATGTCCAACCCCAATATTTTTTACTTTTACACATTACTGACTGCCTCGTTGGTCTAGTGGTCCCAATCGCGACTGCTACGCTAGAGGTCTTGGGTTCGATCCCCAGGTCGAGCAAAGTGTTATTGAGTTTTTCTATGAAATTATCAGTAGCAGCTCGGAGTCTGGATTTGTGCCCGGTGAATGGCAATAGTCTCGCCCCCTATTACATGGGACCCAAACATACCGGCGAACTGTGGGTGTACATTAGGTGCACCTCTGCCTAACCCTTCGGGGAATACAGGCGTGATGGTATGTTTTACACATTACTGTGCCTTTATAAAGCCCATTAGATGAATTGATCAGATAACTCCTCGGCACAATCAGTTTGCATCCCCCCTACGCAGCTCCCACCATCCTTAATTTGAGTGCATTTGTTTGATAATCCAGGTGGTTCGGGCGAACAAAGTTAGTCCGGCTGTGAACTCTTTGTAGCAGGTGTGTTTTGCAACTGTAGCAAACGATGAAATGAAATTGTAATAAAATCGTTACTGTAGTAACGATATGATTATGATAGATTTGATGATATGATTATTGTCCTTAAATTGTCCGATTGCAAAGCACTTCACTTTAAACTATAATAATGTCCTTGATTGTATCAAAATGACTGATCAATATGATAGAAAAAAACGGTCAAAAAGTTATTGAATAACGATTATAATGCAATAGAGAAAAAAACTCTTTTTATATTACGGAAAATCCTCATGGATCAGCTGTCAGGGAGCAGGGTATGTCGGACTCACAGAACAGGTAAAAGAGTCTGTGGTCGGACTCGTACCGACTAATAAGGCCCTAGCATAATACCAGCGCTACGTCATTCATTGTAATGAACTGGCATTAGGCTGAGCTAGGGTCCTTTTTTGTTCTCACGCATCAACATTTTAATTATTATTATTTAGTTTTAAGTATAATATAGTTGTAGTTATTATTGCTGTTTATTTTAATACTAATGTGTATATGTGAGAACAAAATAAATATTTTTCTTTCTTTCTTTCTTTATTAAAAGTTTCAGTTGAAAATCAGCGTCAGGCACTGGTAGCCTGACAAAATGCTGAACTGGACCTATTTGGTGCAGCCGCGAGACACACACTTATACCTCCATTTAGGATTTTTTTAAAACGGAAGATGTACCTAATTTATGTAAGTTGTGTAACCTGCATCAAATAAATTTCTTTCTTTCCTAATAAGTCACTTGTCTATAGTCCCTATAGTCACGGTCATCGGAATCGTGACATTTACCACGACCATGCCGGAGAGAGAAAGCCCTGCAAATCTCACATATCTATTTCAAAAATGTAATTACTCCTTATGACTGCCGCATTAGTCCAAAGCGCGACTGCTACTGCAGAGGTCCTGGGTTCGATATAATTACTAGGTCGAGCAATGCTATTATGTTTCTACTGTGAAATTCTTAGGAGAAGCTCGGAGTTTGGATTTGTGCTCGGTTAATGATAATAAGCTCGCGATGGATCCTAAACACACAGCAAACTGTGATTTGAAATTAGTACACTTCTGCCTAACCGTTCGGGGAATACAGGCACACAATATCATTTATATTAAATACTAGTTAAACTTCTTACCAGTCAAAATCAATGCTGAAATAATTGCTTCAGTTTCCGAACCACGAAGTCACAATACCAGAACAAATTAAGGGTACATTCACACTAAAAAGTTCCAAGCAAATTCCTTGTAGGGTCATTAAAACACGCTTTTTGAATTGAACTAAAGGATTCCCTGTTACACCCCTATATAATTCATTTTAACACAACCCTGACTAAAAGGTCATGACGCGTGTGAGACAAGGATGGGTATATCTGAGATGGTACGCGTGTGAGGGAGACAGAGTTAGTAAGCACATCATTTACACATCAGATGACTGGCTTTGCCGCGAACCTCGCTGACTTTCAGCCTCCTGAAATTGCCCACTCGAGTAATTGAGGACACTTATGGAGGTGTTAATTGCCATATTTTTTAATTATATTGCTGTTTTTGTCGGATAAAACCAGTTAGTTATTCAAAGTTAACAAGCGGCTCCGAGCAAAGGGCTTTTTGCCAAAAGCGTTTTTAACCATCTACATTACAGGGAGAAGTTTTTTTTAACTAAAAGTGTTTATAGGTATAATCCTTTTACAGTACAGTCCCTGTATTGTCTGAAGATTCTCTCAAATAAGTTGAAAAAGCACCTACTCCATTAATTTACTAAGCAAATATTTATGAAACTTCATTGCATTATTGCATTGAGGTATTATACAAATGTTTACAATTTTACTCTTAAGCGCCCTGTAAACGGTCAAATTTGCTTGACAAATTTGTTGGTCAAACTTCACGTTTTCATCAAAATCTGATAGTAGACTGATTGACAAACGCGTCAAACAAAGCTGCACACTATCAAATAATTTGACAAACACGTAACTTTGTCAAGTAAATTTGATCGTTTACAGGGCGCTTTAATTATTTATTTTTAGTTTCCAATAGACCAGCTATTCCCATGATCCTGATTGACTATAATAATGGTATATGGTCGAACACCATGGCTGAAATTTAATCAGTAGGTAAGATAACTGTTAACCTTACCCCAATAGAAGGCATACTGGATAATCATCGTATTATCTCATCATCACATTATTATAATAACAATTAAATTCGTAATTTATTGAAAATATTAATTAATTCAGAAATAGTTTTACTTTCCATAATTGAAATAATTTTTAGAATCGGATAATAGTTCTAGAGATAATCGCAAACAATAATACAAATTTTACCACTTTATAATATGTTTAAAAAGTTATTGTAGGTAATAGGTCATAAAATATAGCCTGCGGCGTAAAAATAATCTCCCTCTACTACATGTCGCTACTATCGAAAATAAACATACTACCTTAACTAAGCTGGTATTAACCACTCTGTGTATGTTTCTTCCGGACGGCTGGGTCAAAAGGCAGCCCCATGCCCAAAGACACTCATACACTATTCAAAAGCGACACATACTGCGACGGCTAATTCTCTGTAAAAATCAGCAATACATAGCTTAAAAACAAACATTGTTAAAAAAATCATTCCAGTCTGTAAATAAACAAATACTTGATGATACATTTCAATTTAATGTAAGTATTAGATAATGTAGAAATTTAAATAATGGGAGTTATACCACTTCACTGTTTTGTTACACACATACATTTTGTTTTTTTTTTTTCAAATGTTTTGAAACTCTACACAGTATTTATTGGCTGTCGAATTGAAATCCTTCTTTTTAAATTCAACTAATAGAAACTGTTTCAAACGCCATAATTGTCAAAATTCACATATTCACTTGTAAACGACCTCTCGATTGACTCAGTGGTCGCCTTGGCGAAGCAGCCCGCTTCGCCAAGGGTTTGATCTCTGAACGACCATATTTTTAGCTACAAATGAGAGAGAAAATTCTAGCGAGGCTAGGGAAAATTCTAGCGAGGACAATGATATCAAAAAACATATTACTGGGTGTTTCTTAGATATAGAGATTTTCTGGTTTTTATCTCTTATGCATTTTAGTACACACTTCCGTGAAAATTTAAGCGGCGGTAGCGTAATGGCTAGGGCGATGTTCTTTTAAAAAAAAACTATTAATAACTTCCTCTTAATCACACTTTGGATCACAATCATAAGTGATGATCATGTTTCGTCATTATACGCCGTCTCTTTTTGCGTCACTTGTGAAAGGCAAATGAGGAAAGTAGGTCACGAAGATTCCCTCGTGTAAACAGCTGCTTCTTACTCTGTAATGCAGGTCACATCTTTGGGATTCCGTAGTGAAGAAGATCTTTTTTCTATTTATTTTTAACCCCAACGCAAAAAGCGGGTTGTTATATGTTTAACATGTCTGTGAGTCTTTCTGTGGCATCGTAGCTCCCGATCGGATGAACCGAAACTGATTTTGTTTTTTTGTTTGAAAGGTGAATTAGTCGTGAGTGTTTTTAGCTATGTTTGATGAAAATCGGTCGAGATATAATGCAATTGTCAGGAGTTTTTTTAATTTAGTAGTTATTTAATACTGTCTCATTAGTATAGTGGTTCTAAAAGCGACTGATAGGCTAGAGATCCTGACATCAATTCCCAGGTCGAGTAAAGTGTTATTGAGTTTTCTATGAAATTCTCAGTAGCAGCTCGGAGTTTGTGCCCGGCTACTAGCAATAGGTTTGCCCCCTAAACCCCTATTACATGGGACTTAAACATACCAGCAAAGTGTGGTGTACATTAGTACACCTCTGCCTAACTCTTCGAGAAATACAGGCGTGATGGTATATTAGACTTTACACAACCCAAAAAAAACCCACAGTTAGGAAAAGCCTATGATTAATTATGATTATATAAACGGATTGTGGGGAAAATCAGATGGGAAATACTAGTGTTTATTAATTCTACATTGAAATTTCAATTGTATTTCAACGCATAGAACAATGATTTTACCAGGATGGATTGAAATTTATTGTTTTAATGAATTTCAAACTGGGCTGAAGTCATTAAAACAGGATGAAATGAGGCATGTATTGAAAGCCAGATTTAGCCGAATATCGACCACATTCTCGCATTATTCCCTCGTGCATCAGTTATTTGAACCGAGGTTAGGTGCAAATGTGTTATAATGTACACTGATCTATTTTTAACGGTTTTATACTGTTTTTGCTGCGAACTTTTGTTGTTTTTTGTTTTTATATAGCGGTATTTTTGGTTTTATATTTATATGTATACTTTCATACAATTCTGCCACTACGCACTAAGTCATAACAAATGTAGCCAATTCTCAGCATGTAAAGTCGCCAGCACGTCAAGGTATACAAAACTGTCAAATTTCTCCAAATTATTTTAAACCTTAATCTGTTGATGAAAAAGTTCAAAATCAACTGAGAACATTTGACATTTAATGGTAACTTGATGTGCTGACAACCGTACTATGTTAATGCGATGTTTAGATTGTAAGAGAAGGATGCCAATTGAGGTTCAATAGCGCCATCTCTCTCCCGCAACGTAATCTGGATAAAATTACGTATTTTTAACGCATTGTAAGGTAAATAACCTGGAAACCACTGAGATACTGCTCAGTTTCTCACAGGAAAACGATTCAACTGATTTTAACATAAATACATTAACAAAACTACAAACTATGCTTTAGTTTGTAGTTTTGCTCCACTCTTATCCCGAAATTCGGCCCAATACCAAATGGTAATTCACCCATCTTGCCTTTCAACCCCAAAGGTAACTTAAAAGGTATTACGGTAACGAAGCCAACCCCAACGCACTTTATGGCAAATATAAATGGACTTTCATTGGAAATATAAACTCTATAACTCAATAGCCAAGGCTGGAAATTGCCCACTTTGCGCAAAAAAAATCAAAACTTTTAGATTTTTTTACGCCTTATCGTTTTGTTTGCAAGTATTTTCCTATAACTTATAAACCCGAACTAATATTTTAAATAGGTATATGGGAATGACATTTAGTCTGTTTATTTAACCGTTGCAACAATATCGATAAATTTGTATAATATAGATTACTTAGACGCTGTAGAAAAAAAATATAGGATGCAGTTGAAACGAGGGGCATTAGTAGTTATATATGAGGCTCAAAAAGTAAGTTGTAGAGCTTATTCCACAACTTATGAATGGTTCAAAAAATCTGTTCAACGTTTTCTCCGATACAGAATAACTCAATGGCGCATGAACGTCATAAATGCTTTTTCTAATAAAAAGGTTTGATAGTATTTAAAAAATGAACATTAATTTGAATATTTGAAATCTGACGTCGACAGATTCGAACAGTGCATTTGTTTTAAGTCTGTCTTTCTAGTAGGTCGCACGTAACTTGTACTATACGGTCGGTGTGTCTTGAAAGTTCTTTGTTCTTAAGCTTTAATACTTAAAATGAGGGAAATAGTTCATATACAAGCTGGCCAATGCGGCAACCAAATCGGTGCTAAGGTAAGCATTACATTTGTGTTATTATTGACAGAAATGTCGATTTATAGAGAGGTAGTTCAAAGCCCCTAAGGCGACTGTCTGACCAAAATCTGTTCTAATTTACTACTTTGTATCGAAGAAACGTTTCTGACAACAAAATCAACAGTACTATATCTAGATCAATTTCCATTACCTAAACCTAGCTACATAACTCGACCTACAAAATTAGTGCCGAAACTAGACCAACGTAATTACTAGCTCCGAATTCGAGTCAATCATGTCAGCCACTCCGCCACAGTAATCTAGTGAGCCGATTTTGACATTGACGTCTGTCATTTTCAGTTTTGGGAGGTGATTTCCGATGAGCACGGGATCGACCCCACCGGCACCTACCACGGCGACTCTGATCTTCAGCTGGAGCGCATCAACGTGTACTATAATGAGGCCACGGGCGGCAAGTACGTGCCTCGTGCCATCCTTGTTGACCTCGAGCCTGGGACCATGGACTCCGTTCGATCAGGACCCTTCGGACAAATCTTCCGGCCCGATAACTTCGTCTTTGGGCAATCGGGTGCAGGAAACAACTGGGCAAAAGGACACTACACGGAAGGTGCAGAACTCGTAGACTCTGTCCTAGACGTAGTCAGAAAGGAGGCTGAAGGATGCGACTGTCTTCAAGGTTTCCAGTTAACACACTCCCTTGGAGGCGGCACGGGTGCTGGGTTAGGAACCCTACTAATTTCTAAGATTCGAGAAGAGTATCCCGATCGTATTATGAATACATTTAGTGTAGTACCGTCTCCAAAAGTGTCAGATACCGTAGTAGAACCATACAACGCCACCCTGTCGGTGCATCAGCTAGTGGAAAACACTGATGAATCTTACTGCATTGACAACGAGGCTCTATATGATATTTGCTTCCGTACTCTGAAACTGACCACACCGACCTACGGAGACTTGAACCACCTGGTATCTGCAACTATGTCTGGCGTCACCACTTGTCTTCGATTCCCTGGTCAGCTGAATGCGGATCTGAGAAAACTGGCTGTGAATATGGTCCCATTCCCTCGTTTGCACTTTTTCATACCAGGATTTGCGCCGCTGACGTCTAGAGGAAGCCAGCAGTACCGAGCGTTGACAGTTCCAGAATTGACTCAACAGATGTTTGACGCTAAGAACATGATGGCGGCCTGTGACCCTCGCCATGGAAGGTACCTGACTGTAGCAGCTGTCTTCAGAGGCCGCATGTCCATGAAGGAGGTGGATGAGCAGATGATGAATATTCAGAACAAGAATTCTTCGTACTTTGTGGAGTGGATTCCAAATAATGTAAAGACTGCTGTGTGCGATATTCCACCTCGAGGCTTGAAGATGTCTGCGACATTCATTGGTAACTCGACGGCAATCCAGGAGTTGTTCAAGCGTATTTCGGAGCAGTTTACTGCTATGTTTAGACGTAAGGCTTTCTTACATTGGTATACTGGTGAAGGGATGGATGAGATGGAGTTTACTGAAGCGGAGAGCAACATGAATGATCTGGTGTCAGAATACCAGCAATACCAGGATGCTACCGCTGAAGAGGAAGGCGAATTTGATGAAGAAGAGGAGGGTGGTGACGAAGGAGACTAGACTGCTGTGTTTTGTTAAGCCTTGCATTATATTTTATATTTTGTATTGGATCGTTTTATTTCATGAATACACTTCATGACAAATAAACAGTTTTTCTCTGATATACCTCAAACACACAGACACATATTAGATCTCTAGGTCAACTAACAATGCCTATCGATTTGATTGTTGTCTGACATTTCGCAAGCACAGATTAGAAGTATCTAATCTTCGTAGGTATATAGAACCTATATATATACGAAGGTATATACGAAGTAGATTGTCAGATAATTATTTGTTTACTAGGAGAAAATTGCACACGCAAAGGAAAACCATAGTTAATCCTTTTAAGACTACACTACCACGCACATTTTTTTTTTGAGAATTTCTGGATAGCTAGCTCTACCACATAAAAATGTTGGATCATTCCCACTAGTTCCATTAACAGTTCCATGATGGAACTACTGATCACTTTTCACTTTTCTTAATCACTAGTTCCATTTTAAAAGAGTCTGAAAATAATGGAACTAGTGTTGTTTTTTTTTTTATCAACTGGAACTCCACAGTGTACAGAAGGTAAAAAAAATATAAACCATCCACGCCCGTATATTCCCGAAGGGTAAGGCAGACATATACTTTACGCACATAGTTCACCATAAGCCGTAAGGGGCGAGTCATATTGCCGTTGCAGTCATATTGGAGTTATATTGTCGTTGACCAGGCACATATCCAAACTCTGAGCTGCTACTCAGAATTTCATAGAAAAACCCAATAACACTGCTCGACCTGGGAATCGAACCCAAGACCGTAGCATAGCAGTCGCGCTTAGGACCACAAGACTAATGAGGCAGCTAATTTGGTTTAAGTATTACAAAACATACAAACCTAATTAATTACTTATTTCTACGAATCAAATACTTTCATAAAAGAATGGAAAATTAATCCATATAATTTGTGAAATAGATTGAATAAACTTTCAATAGAGTTATGAATAGTACAGAATTATTTACTTACTTTTATAACTAACTTTTAAACATGTTTGACAGTTGAACGCTTTGGGAGCTAAATAAGATTTTTTTCACTCTTATAACAGAGCAACTTTTATTTTTATTTTTAATCAATATCAATTAGTTTTGCCCTTTTGTGAGATTCGTTTAACTAGGAAATAACTATAATCTGCTCTGACTGCCTCATTGGTCTAGTGGTCCCAATCGCGACTGCTACGCTAGAGGTCTTGGGTTCGATCCCCAGGTCGAGCAAAGTGTTATTGAGCTTTTCTATGAAATTCTCAGTAGCAGCTCGGAGTCCGGATTTGTGCCCGGTGAATGGCAATAGGCTCGCCCGCTATTACAACTGCGGGTGTACGTTAAGTACACCTCTGCCAAACCCTTCGGGGAATACAGGCGTGATGGTATGTTATGTAATAACTATAATCCAACAAGGTTAAGCTGTGATGTACTGAGTGGCTCGATCAGTGAATGGATGGGTGACCGTTGTTAGAATCGTGCCCCATGGAGACATCGCGCCAATACCAGTTGATATACGAACACTAGACAACGTAAGTGAATTGTGTGGTACTTAAAAGCCCAAAGATCCTATCGTTATTGATCAGATATTGGTCTGCAGAGTACCTCAGGTATTGTACAGTTTGTTTTAAAAAATACCTATCACAATATGCGTTGGATTTTCGGCGACCGTGTGTTCGTTTGGAAAAATTAATTAACTCTAAAATTATTATTACTGCTACATTTGTCTAGAGTTCCTTAGCGGAACTGCTACGCTGGAGGTCTTGGGTTCGATTCCCGGGTCGAGCAAAATGCTTTTGGGTTTTCTATGAAATTATCAGTAGCAGCTCGGAGTTTGGATATGTGCTCGGTGAAAGGCAATAAGCTCCCCCTAAACATACCGGCGACCTGTGAGTATACATTAAGTTCACTTTTGCCTAATCCTTCAGGGAATACAGGCGTGATTGTATGTAACTCTAAAATTACATGCATTATAGAATGCATTAATATTTTAGTAAAGGTCAGTGACGATAGATGTCGCTGTCAGCGGCCGCAGATGCCGCAACAGCCGCAGTTCCCGCCACGAGCGGGTATTAAAACATTAAAATGGCAGTGAACATGTTTATTTTTACTATGCAAATATTCGCGATGGCACAGTTACGTCCTGCGCTGTCTCCTTGTACACATTACTAACTCATTCTGCACACGTGCTTGAGGATTTGAGCGTGAATTGCAGTATGTTTTAGGAATTAAAACTGCTTTAAATTTTTTTAGTTTTTAATGGTTTGAGATTTCTATTAATTGGCAACAAATATAATTCAAACTATTATTCGAATTCCATTACTTTACTATTGTATTATCGTACAGTTTCTTCGAAATAACTAAGCCTATCTGAAGTTATCCGCAAGTGGTTAAGCAGTAAATTTAAGAAAGAGTCGGTTTAAAGACAATTAGGTCGTACCTATAGGTTTCACATTTGTGATAATTTTCTTTACTAATTTCGATATTTATGTATAAAAACACTTAATAAAGCGATTTTACCAGTGTGGTAGTTCGGAACGGCTAACTTCAGACAAACAGAGTTATTGCGAACAAACTCTATTTTATTATGTATGAGGATAGGATAGTGGTGATGGATTATCAGAAAATGAATTTGCATAAGTAAAGCAAAGAATGTACATAAAACATTGTACAAACGGCTACATTTCAAGCTATATAATTCTAGTATAAGCTGAAATTGTACTGTATAGACTTTACGTACAATGAGAGTTCAGCTTTTATATTGTAAATTTATACCTAGCTTGATGTGTCTTGCGTAAAGTGCAAAGGAACTCTGATCAAAAATAGAAATAATCACAATTCTAAAAATGTTTAGGTACACTAGAAGTCCCGTAATATTCTATTCTAGCAATATCAAAAAGAAACGCTAGACAGTTAAAGCACATTAAGTAGTCATTCCACCAATCATAAAAGTAAAATACAAAATAGCTCCAACATTCAGAGGCAATTTATAGAAATAGAATAAAAGTTAGCCAGGTAGTATTTCAAGCAACATTTGCAAAGTCGAAAGGCTTTAAAACTGCATTCGTTTGGCGATCGATAACGAATCTGTGCCGGCAGCTATTTCGGTGCCCGGATGCGTAAATAGAAATGCTACTTCAGTGGCTCAGACCAAGACAAGACGTGTTGGGTTATTTTACGAGAGAGCGGTTCCTTAAATAATTCAAAGACAATTAAGTTATTTTTGTGAAGGAAAAATACGACCGCGGGCAGGATTCGAACCGTACACCAGACGCTATGACCGCTAAGCCACCGCGACTCCCACCCGCCATGTCAAAATTTGCCTTCACATTTTTAGTTTACGTCTTTGAGGCGACGTTACGTTTAATTACGAACGTAATTAATTTTGTTTTAACCATCTAAACATACATACATAACATCACGCCTGTATTCCCCGAAGGGTTAGGCAGAGGTGCACTTAATGTAACCCACAGTTCGCCGGTATGTTTGGGTCCCATGTAATAGGGGGCGAGCCTATTGCCATTCACCAGGCACAAATCCAGACTCCGAGCTGCTACTGAGAATTTCATAGAAAAACTCAATAACACTTTGCTCGACCTGGGGATCGAACCCAAGACCTCTAGCGTAGCAGTCGCGATTGCGACCACTAGACCAACGAGGCAGTCTAAAAGATAGTTTTTTTTTTATGGGATAACTCGGCAAACGAGCATGCGAGCTACCTGATGGTAAGTAGTCATCGCCGCCCATGGACATCTGCAAAACCAAAGGAGTTGCAGATGCGTTGCCGAGCCTATTTAGGGAAAGGGAGGGGAAGGAGAAAAGGAGAAGGAAGGGGATTGGGGGAGGAATTGGGCCTCCGGCACTCTCGCTCACCGAACGAAGCGCAGTAACGAAACGCTACTACTCGGACGTCGGTCTTCTGCGAGAGTGTGGTACTTCCCCGGTCGAGCCGGCCCATTCATGCTGCGAACAGCGTGGCCCTACCACAACAGAGATATTTTGTTTTAACTATATAAAAGTTAGTTAAAACTGTTCCTAGTCAAAACTAAATAAATAATTCGAGCGATACTTGTAAAAAACGTAATCTACTATTTGTTGGTACGTTTTTGTCAACCTGACGTAGGTTGACAAAAACTGAATCAAAAATAAAGGAGGTCCATTTGAGAGGTGAGATCCATTTTTTTTTAAATGTTCTCAATTCCCCCTCTGTTATCCTCTTTGTGTGTTTATTAGTTAATTCCTGGGATTCTTGGGATTAAAACAAACAGAATAACGCCCCCAACATCCGGAGCTTTAGTAGTCGTTCAATTACCACATTTTATCGATCTACCAAATATAGCAAAAATTATAGAAATCTCCTATTCTTTCTTCAAATGTTTTCGCCAGATATTTCCCGAATTATCTACGAAAAGCTATCTCAGCCCGTCCCCGTCTCTCTGCAATGCTGAAGCAGCATTTCCAAATGCGCGCCCCGGATATATTTCCAACTCGGTCCGATTGCCTCAATTACCATGTTTCCCACTAGTTTCAAATTTGAATTATAGTCCTTTCAAAAACTATTTCAGATTCTATTTTCAATTGAAACTTTATTCGCTATTGTAATTGAAGTTGTATTTCCCTAGTTGTTCGCGAAGAATCGTTCTATATGTGAGAGTAAGCAAATGTATGTAGGTATGCATGTGTGAGTGCCTGCATTTAACTCAAAGTTATTATATTAAGTAAAACCATCATTAGCAAAACACCTCGTTTCTGTGCATCAAAATTCCCACAAGCCAAAAGCAACCTTAACCCCTTACATTTTGGTCGACATCGAGCCGGATACTAATTGGACTTACGACGTTACGCAACGAACGCTAAGACAAAAGGTTGCATCGGCCGGCGAGCGGAGAACAATAGAAAGAATTTACCTGAGATATCATAGGCGCAAAAAAATAACATTTTTATGCGTTTATAGTAAACAAGTTATTACGAAGATTCGAACAAAATTGAAGTTATAATAATACGAATATGGCTAATACACCGGAACAGTTACTTAGTATACTGGAAGATACTGCTAAATTATTATCAAAAACACAAGTTAACCTTAAGAAGTGTTCGAAACAACGGTTAACAAAGGGATATATACAAACACGGATTAACAGTATTGAAGATTATTGGTCTACGTTCAAAACTACACATCAAGAACTAGTGAAATGTGTTCCAAAAGCGAACCGACACGACATTCTATACTTCGTCAATGAAGATTATTTTATCCAGGAGGATTTATACACTTGTTTGCTAGCTGATCTGAATGATTTATTAGATACGCTAAAGCCATCGACGTCGCCGTCAGTGCCTATGCAAAGTGACAATAATAATTGTGGTTCAAGTTCGTGTAAAGATGTTCCAGTTAAGTTACCTAGGATTCAATTACCAACTTTCTCAGGTATTTACGATGAGTGGCCCGCCTATCAGGATTTATTTACGTCATTAGTGCACGACAACGGAACACTAAGTAAGGTACAAAAGCTGCATTATTTAAAAACTAGTATTACTGGAGAAGCCCTTTCGCTGTTGAAGCACGTGCAAATAACAGAGGTTAACTATGACGAAGCGTGGAACATTCTCAAAGCGCGTTTTGGTAACAAGCGAATAATTGTCAATTCTATTTTGAAAAAACTGTTTTCACAAAGGAAGATCACCATACAAACAGCAAATAGTGTCAAGTCATTATTAGATACAACAACAGAGTGTCTCAATTCACTTAAGAACTTTGGACTACCTACGAACGAATGGGAGCAACTCATTATATTCCTCGTTGTTCAGAAATTAGATCCAGAGACACATCGTGACTGGGAACAATTTGCTTGCAAGGATAATAATGAAGAACTACCGACATGGGATGATCTCAAAACGTTTTTACAATCGACGTTCCGTACTCTTGAGCTTGTGACAACGCCATCGACCAGAGAAAAGGCTACATCTAGAGGAAAGGAATATGGTGTTCACTTGTCTACCACCAGTACGCCGACCACTCCGAAACCGAGAAGCTGCACTATGTGTAACAAGAACCACACTTTGTGTCATTGTGAGGAATTTATTAAACTAAGTCCTACAGAGAGGTGTGACTACGTCAAACAACAGAAACTATGTTACAATTGTCTGGCCCCTGGACATTCGGCACGCATGTGTCGTCTGAAGATGTCCTGTAGGTTATGTCGCAAACGTCATCACACGCTTACGCACCAATCTACATACATACCGATGACGTCATCAAATCAACCAGACAATACGAAACCAACACAACATAACAAGGTTGAAGATCAGCAAGATTCTGCACAACCTGCCGAAAACAACGTTACACTTTCAACGCACGTCGCAGCTGAGTTGTCCACTGCATTACTGGCTACAGCTCTCGTACCAGTTAGAGAATACGAATCGGGACAAATAACAGTGTTGCGCGCCTTGATTGACCATGGCTCCCAGGCTACGTTTATAAGTGAGAGAGCGGCCCAGCTGTTACGTGTGAAGAGAATGCCTGTCAACGGCACTATCACTGGAGTCGGCTCAACCAAAACAAATGTGAAACATGCTGCAGAAATCGAACTTCTATCAAGACACGACTCAAGTTTCAACCTAAGAATCAAGGCTTACATCATGTCTACGCGACTCACGGCTGAATTGCCATCACAAATCATCTCCACCAACATCTGGCCGCATCTGCAGGGACTTGTTCTGGCCGACCCAAGCTTTTACCAGCCAGGACGAGTAGATATCTTGCTAGGTGTTGACGTCTGCGCCCAAATTATGGAAGGCGAAGTAATCAAGGGTCCCCCAGGGTCACCGTGTGCCCAAAATACCACTCTGGGGTGGATTCTGTTTGGGGCTGTTGAAAACAAATCTGCAAGAGATGAATTGCTTGTCATGCACCTGCACTTAGATATAAATGACATGCTGAAACGAATGTGGGAGCAAGATCCCTACGATAAACAAGTACCTACAGCTGAAGAACGAAAGTGCGAGAAAATCTACGAAACCACGACTACCAGAAATAATGACGGACGGTATATTGTTACATTACCAAAAAAACAAAACCTGTTACTGTCAACTCAAGGAGATACGAGAACCATCGCTTTAAAGAGATTAAATCAACTAGAGCAAAGATTCATAAAGAACCCAAAACTTAAAAATTATTATGCTACAGCTATTAAAGATTATGAGATCAATTACATGGAACCAGTACCAACCCAAGATTTTAATAACCGTTCTGTCTATCTACCGCACCACGCTGTTGTTAAGGAAGATAAAGAAACCACCAAACTACGAATTGTTTTCAACGCATCACAAAGAGGAATCAACAACGTATCACTTAACGACGAGCTGCTAGCAGGACCACAATTACAAGGAGACATGAGAAGTCTAATAATGAGATGGCGCATGAAGAAAGTTTGCTTCGTGGCTGATATCCAAAAAATGTATCTGCAAGTTCTGGTTACTAAAGAAGACAGAGACCTACAAAGAATATTGTGGAGAAGTGATGATCAAGCACCCGTCAAAGACTATCGTCTTACCAGAGTCACATTTGGGACTGCTTCTGCTCCTTACTTGGCAGTAAGGACCATGCACCAAGTAGCCAAGGACGAAGGACAAAATTATCCCGAGGCTGCAGAAATAATAAAACGAGATTATTTCATGGATGATATGATGTCTGGTAAGGACAACGTCACAGATGCAATTCGAGTAGCCAAAGAAGTAGACACCATACTGCAAAAGGGAGGATTTAAATTGAAAAAATGGTGTTCTAATGAGGCGGAGTTTCTTAAGGAATTTGAAGAGTCTGAAAGAAGTACTCACGTAAACCTTGACATCACTCTAGATGGAATCACACGAGCATTAGGATTACACTGGAACATGGGAAGAGATCTATTCCAATACAGCCTAAACTTACATGCTACATCCAAGGTGATTACCAAGAGAACAATCCTGGCAGATCTACAGAGACTGTTTGATCCACTTGGTTGGCTGGCACCTTTTGTGTTACTGGCAAAACTTCTCATCCAAAGATTATGGCTGCAAGGAATAACATGGGACGAAGAAGTAGACGAATCGATCGCCGTAGAATGGACTAATCTAAGAGATTCCTTTCATCTTTACCTACCTGACATCGAAATAGACAGATGGTTGCATACTACTGAAACAACAATGAATGACGTCACTATCCACGGCTTCTGCGATGCATCTTGTCGAGCTTACGCTGCAGTGGCCTACGTAAGGATACGAAAACTACAGGGTGGCTTCAAAACATCCATCATCGCTGCTAAATCAAAGGTAGCACCGACCAAACCACAATCCTTACCTCGACTGGAACTCAGTGGAGCAGTACTTCTTGCTGGACTCCTGAAACAGATAAAGGAAGCAATGAATGTACCTACCAGTAATATATTCGCGTGGACTGATTCCACCATTGTACTTTCTTGGCTGTTCGGTGACCCTGCAAGATGGAACATCTACGTTAGAAACAGAGTAGTTGAAATACTCGACACCATCAGTAATCATAATTGGTACCATGTCAAATCACCTGATAACCCGGCAGACATTGCTTCACGAGGACGATTACTGCAAGACCTAAAGGATGATAATCTTTGGTGGCATGGACCGGAGTGGCTGCAGGAGGAAGAAATTCAATACACAAGACCGAAGACAATGATGACAGATCTGGAAAAAAGGGAAACACTGCAGGTCAACCTCAAACGAGATGATGAGAAACGCTTCAGCATACATTTTGAATGTTATAGTGCCCTACAAGAAATACAAAGGGTGATCGTGTACTGCAAAAGATTTTTAAAGGGAAGGAAACTAGAAAATAAAGACTTACCTCTGACAACGAAGGAGATGGATGATGGACTGAAAATCTGCATAAAACTGGCACAACGGGACAGCTTCGAAGAAGAAATAGAGGACCTGAAAACAAAGAAACAAGTTAAGAAACACAGTAAATTGAACAATCTAAAACCTTACCTGGATAACGAAGGTATCCTCAGGGTGGGCGGCCGATTACGGATCACTCGGATCTGAATGAAGACGGCAAACATCCAATTATTCTTAATCGTGACTGCGATCTTACCTCTCTTGTCGTCGCTGATGCCCACGTGAAGACGCTACACGGCGGATTTCAATTAATGCTCTGCTTCCTGCGAACTAGATTCTGGATCCTGAAAGTTAAAACATTAATCAAGACAAGGATAAGGAAATGTTTAATTTGTGCTAAGCTGAACGCTACAGCCAAATCACAACTGATGGGAGACTTACCTCGGGTCCGCGTCACACCTGCTAAACCGTTCTTGAACTCTGGTATAGATTTCGCTGGCCCATATCAGATTTTGATGTCCAAGGGTAGAGGAGCAAGGACGCAAAAGGCATACATCGCTCTCTTTGTCTGTATGTCGACAAAGGCGATTCACTTGGAGCTGGTAGGAGACCTCACGTCCGAGGCTTTCATCGGGGCGTTCAGAAGATTCGTAGCCAGACGCGGAAGATGCGCTCAATTGTGGAGCGACCAAGGCCGGAATTTCATTGGTGCAACCAAGACATTGTCATCAGACTGGGTTGAAGCCAAACAGCAGTTTGAAGGTCCAATCGCTGAAAGCCTGGCAATGGATGGAACCAAATGGCATTTTATCCCCGCCTATAGCCCCCACATGGGCGGATTGTGGGAGGCAGGTGTGAAGTCGATGAAGGGTCACTTGAAACGTATCATGACTTCACATCTTACGTACAGCACCCTATTATGTCAAGTTGAGGCTTGCCTAAATTCACGGCCTCTTACCATAATAGAAGATACGGATACGGACAACATTCAACCACTAACTCCTGGTCACTTCCTTGTTGGTGAAGCACCTATTACAGTTCCAACGCCAGATCTTCAAGATATACCAACGAGTCATTTATCGCGATGGCAGCACCAGCAGAGGTTACTGTCTCACTTCTGGCGCAGGTGGCAACAGGAGTACTTAACGAGCATGCAACAACGTCCAAAATGGCAAACCCGAGTCAAAGAGCTGGACATAGGAAACATTGTCCTAGTAAAATCTGATAATTTGCCTCCAGGCAAATGGATGATGGGACGTATTATCGACAAACATCCTGGTGCTGACGGTGTAACGCGTGTGTATAGTGTAAAGAGTGGTGATAGTGTTGTTCAGAGACCATTCAACAAACTATGCTATTTGCCTATAGACATTGAAACATGATTGTTTAAAAAACTTGTTCACTTATCTGTAATTAACGGCCCGATTATGTAAATCATGTATTTCAGTAATCAATATCACTGTTATCTCTTTATTCAATAATTTTGTAAAAGGGCAAATAGGCCCTTTGGTGGGCGGTATGTTCGCGAAGAATCGTTCTATATGTGAGAGTAAGCAAATGTATGTAGGTATGCATGTGTGAGTGCCTGCATTTAACTCAAAGTTATTATATTAAGTAAAACCATCATTAGCAAAACACCTCGTTTCTGTGCATCAAAATTCCCACAAGCCAAAAGCAACCTTAACCCCTTACACTAGTTAATATTATTTTCATGGACAAGTTATTTGGATTGATTATGTTATGACTATTCAGACGAGATATTGCAAAGGAAGAAATAAATTGTTTATGTGCCCATATTTCCCGCGGGTGTAGGACTGTAGATATATGTTATATTTATTTATTAAACGCACATCAACAATATAATAAGCAAAATTTGTTAACATAACATACCATCACGCCTATATTCCCCGCAGCTTTAGGTAGAGGCGTACTTATGCATACCTGCAGTGTGCAGGTAGGTATTTTTCAGTCCCATGTTATAGAAGGCTATTGCCAAAGAGAAAACGGCCCCAAACCGAAACTTTGAGCTGCTAATGTGACACACACATTAGCAGCTCAAAGTAGTTTCGTAGTAGTAGTGCCTGCTGGCATGTCTACATGGCAGCATGAATGGGTCGCACGACCGGGGAAGTACTACCCTCCCACAGAATATTGACGTCAAGTAGTAGTATGTATACTGTTGCGTTTCGTACTATGAGTGTGGAGCGCAGGGAGTCGGAGTAGGAGTAGTGAGGGAGGATTGGACTCCAATTCCTCCCTCAGTCCCCTTACTTCTCCTTTCTCATTCTTTTCCCTTCTCCTTAAATAGGCTCGGCAAAGCAACTGCAACTACTTTGGTAATGCAGATTGCCATGGGCGACGATGATTACTTACAATCAGGTAGCTCGCCTGCTCGTAGAAATCCCATAAAAATAAATGTCAGAGTAAAACCCATATAACCTTATAGTCTCCAATTACCTTATGTTCGTTACCAAGGGGTTCCCTGTTTTGACCCTGACAGGTTCGATAAATCAGGGATCTTCCATGCAATAGGTTCGCAGACACCTTTTAACCTTCACGTTTTCTTCCCCAGGTCCGGGTATAAAGGGGACGATGGCGATTCTGAACTGCCTGCTGGCGAGGCAGCTCTGCTTCGAAGATGCCTCCTGCTCCGCCATCCTGGAGATCATCCCGCGCGTCTGTGGCTCTGAACTTGGTAAGTATCTAGATATTATTTTTAAATTACTTGGGTTTAAATAATTTTATTTCTCATAAGAACATGGTTCACTTACAATGCGATACAAGTAAATAAAATATAATAGTAATAATATCTCTAGCGTGTTGTTTTACAGTTAAGTGCAAAGTATAATACCACATTTGAACACAAATAAATTAACATTTCACCTTCTAATATCTGTCAATTCGGCATTTAAAAAAAAAAACAATTTATATAATAAAAGAAAAACAGAAGTAAATTAAACTTATAACCTGATTTTACTATAATTATTAATTCATTATTTTATAATGCGTACCGCAACGAACCCATGCACGGCTTGTCGCCTTTAATTAATTAATTCAATTACTTCCGACTTTGATTCGATTGTATTTTTTATGTGTGTCGATCATGACCCAATTTTGACGGATAAATACATATCTTAATGCCTATCTCCCAGTCAGCAGAGTACTATAAATTTCCACTTGCTAAGACCCGGGCACACTACTTTCGCTTTCTATATTGATCAAAAATAACAATTTTCGCCCCCTTGAAATGCCTGTTGGTTTTCTTATTCTTATGTAAATCCTATTCTATTAACCTATTCTAGTAAATAGAGACAGGAATGCGGGGTGCGACCTCCTTTAATTTTTGACTTTTATGTAACTGCGCTAATTGAGGAACTTGACCTGTAAGGTGCTATTTCGATGGAATTTGTCTAAATAATATTAGCTATAGCTGATGATATATGATGATATAGGGCCGTATTTCACCGACTCCAAATAAGTTTCCGCAATATATTTCAAATACAAACTCTGTTATATTCTCACATGGTGAAATGTGGCCTTACAAAGATAATTCCTAACCCATATCTCATTATACTACAACTAAATAAATATTATCCGTCCTTTTTCTCAACTTGTAACATTAACTTCCTACGACGACGTAAAGAAAATTCTGCCGAATCTTTTGTTGAAGAGTATTTATTATTTATGAGTACATACGAGCTTCCAACCGCGATATCCTTTCAACAGACAAACGGGCGCCTATCACACCGAGACGTAACAGAATTGTTAATCTGCTGGTTTTAATAGCCGTAGGTTAGGTAGGTTTAGATTTTTAAGAAATACTAATCCTGCCATCGCGCCTCTGTGCTCGATCGATTAGGCAAAGGTCGGTCTGAGCTGTCAAACTCCAAGCTGTTACTGACAATTAAAAAAAAAAAGCACCACTGTGCTTGACCTGCAAATCAAACCCTTTACGCTACACAATTGCTTTTGCATCCACGAGTCCAAATCAGATATTCAATGTAGAAATAATATTACATTCGAATCGTATTACTTAGGTAGGTATCTACTTAATTCGCAGAGATTTTCAGAAGACATGGCACTATCTCTTGTAAAAAAAATTCTTCTTCTTCACCATAAATTGAAAAGCTCAGTTCTTGTCCATGGAGTAGTTGCCCCTGTTCTCTATAGGTACTCTGCCTTCTGTTTGTAGTCTTGATATGAAAAAATAATACTAAAATATTAAAACTGACGTATCTCGTAGCTCAAACAGTATACCATAATCGGTCTATAATGTTCCCACTCCTGGGACACAGGCCTCACAGGTGAGAGAGAGTTGGCCGTACTCCTTCACGCGGGCCCAGTGCGGGTTGTAGATGTCACATGTCTTCGAATTTTTGGTTCTAGGACATGCCGGTTTCCTCACGATGTTTTCCGTCACCTTTTGGGAGCTGTGGTGATATAATAATTTGAGTTCGAATCTACGACTTACAACTCGTAAGTCGCGGCCAATACCACTGGTCCTCCAGCGCTCCCCAAACAGTATCTGGGTCATTTTCACAAAAAGTGTACATTCGGGTTTTGGGGGTGTCCCACAACTTTTGATAAATATTTAACGAATAATTTACACATTTAAGAAAAACAATACTAAAAATATGGATCTATGGTTAGCTTTTAACAATATTATATGTTGTTGCTACATATAAATAAAGTCATATTACCGTAATTTAAAAAATACTAGTTGAAGGTACCTATTTTAACCATGTCCCACTACCAATTACAGTAAAATAACATAACTTTTATATATAGTGTTGACTTATATATACTAATGTGATTGATTTTTCGGAAAGTAGAGTTGTTTACGATTTTTTTCATAATTGCAGAAACAGTGTAACATTACACAAAATATTTAAATAATTGTATCTAAGTGAGGACATAAATTTGCTAAGGTGGAAAATTCCCTTCCGAAACCCCATTTTTTTTGCAAAAGGTCGCAATTAAAACTTCCACTTATATATATTTTTTGTCGATTGCGGCATTTGTAAGGCTGTCATTGGCTGTACCACAATGATTCGTCCTTTTAACGGCGACCAGCGGACGATGAAACACGCACTTTAGTCACGGTCCGTTTTCGATATTCCACAACCGCAACCAATTTCGAAGTAAGTACTACAATTTTATTCCTTGTAAATTATTTAGAAATCTTTATAAACTTCCAGTGAACCCAATTTAATACCAAGCTTGTTGGTCTGATGTGTTATTTAAAAATAAATTAAACAAAAATGTTTAAAGGTAGACTTCCGATACTTCCGTTCCGTTACCAAAACGCAGGTAACGTAGAATTGGAACTAAAAAGTTTCGGAATGGAATTCTTAGGAAGATGGTACATTATATTCATGTCACTTTGTGACTGTGAATAAGAATTTTAATGTTCAGAAATTATTTATTATATTAATGTATTATATTATATAAATTATTTAATGTTCATATGCTCAAATGACAAGTTCGAAGAAAATGTATGCATTTTAATAATATTGACATGAGTACCTACCCAATATTTCTTTTTCAGGTACAACAACAATTTGCAATATTTTGAATAAGCAATATTTTCAAATCTTTTTGTTAATGTACAATAATCTTAATAATTCTATTCCGTTACTGGAACAGTCAATTCCGTGACTGTCCTATTTTATATTTTGATGTAAATATAATTTTTAGAGCGAAATCCCATCTGATTTTCATCAAATTTTGATATTATAGAGGGTAATAATTTGATGAATATAAATTAAAAAAGAGTTCCTATGTTGTTTCCTAATTAAGTAAATTATCAAAAAGAATTTAAATGATTTCTTCCAAAGAGTAACGTAATGGAAAATAAATTGATAAAAAATTATGTTTTTATTCGTGATTTTATTCTTTCTTTATTTTATATTGAAGTACAAACCATTACTAATAAATAATACCAGTTGCTTAAATCCAAGCGTGTTTTATATTATTTCTATAACCGCAAGCTTATAGTTGCGGAATGGAAGAATTTTTGTTTCCCAAGGGCACTAAATTACTTATATTTAATTAAATACTAAAGAATAAGATGTTCTATTATTATTTTCATATAATGCAAAAACTACCACTTGTGAATGTAATGACAAAATAACGAACTAAACAAAAAAATAAATTTCTATGTATTTAAAACAGAGTACACTTTTTGTGAAAATGACCCATCTACCTAGGTAAATAACATTTATCCTATTACGCTAAAGCTAACGTTTGTAAACACTAGTTAACACGCATCGGTGTGATACGAGGTTGTAGTATTTTGACCTTTCACCGCAGCTCCGAGACGGGAGAATAAAACATCAGAGAGGAGGTTACCTAAGTGATGCGTCATCAAATAATCAGCGGGATGACAAATGGACGAGCTCTTGAACTAACGACCATATAAACATATATGACGTCAAAAGAAATATATAGGTAGTAATACATAATACAGGTGTGATATATTGCGACAAATAATCTTCCAGGAAATTATGAAAATGACTGATATCTGGCTGAAGACCGATCGTGTGCCTTCTAAAAACTCTTGTCTGCGCCTGTATTCCCCGAAGGGTTAGGCAGAGGTGTACTTATGGTGAAATGTGTGTGACATTTCGCCGCTAGTTTAGGTCCCATGTAAAAGGGGGCCAGCCTATTGCTATTAACCGGGCACAAATCCAGACTCCGATCTGCTACTGAGAATTTAATAGAAAAACCAAATAACACTTTGCTCTACCTGAGGATCAAACCCAGGACCTCTGACATAGCAGTCGCACTTAGGACCACTAGACTAATGAAGCAGTCCAAACTCTTCAGTTATGTTGAACTACTTACTTGTACATATTTACTTGATGGAAGCCCAGAGGAAGGTTTCCATCTTATCGTTTATATACGTTTTCGAAAAATCTAAATAACGAACGAAAATTGTCTCATAAAATTTCTCAACTAAATTATACATAGAAAACTAACCTAGTCTATTTGTTCAAAAGTCTAGCAATATTTCCATTAGTATTAGC
Organism: Subacronicta megacephala; assembly: GCA_958496365.1. Taxonomy (NCBI): domain Eukaryota; kingdom Metazoa; phylum Arthropoda; class Insecta; order Lepidoptera; family Noctuidae; genus Subacronicta; species Subacronicta megacephala. Next base: position 4,708,893 of record OY292538.1, read on the forward strand.
CTTGGGACCGAATAGTAAATTCCGAAGTAATTCGGTTTGTGATGAATAAAATATTAGTCAATACGTTTACGACAAAGATCAATACAATTTAGTGAAGGATTTACTTCTTAGCAGTAATAAATTATAGGGATTCTTTGATTTTATTTCATTAAACGTTAAAACATAAATATGTTCATATTTGTAAACCTCTCTAAGACTGCCTCGTTAGTCTACTGGTCCCAGTCGAGACTGCTACTTTAGAGGTCTTGGGTTCGATCCCCAGGTCGAGCAAAGTGTTATTGGGTTCTTCTATGAATTTCTCAGTAGCAGCTCGGAGTCTGGATTTGTGCCGGTGAATGGCAATAGGCTCGCCCCCTATTACATGGGACCTAAACAAACCGGCGAACTGTGGGTGTACATTAAGTACATCTCTGCCTAACCCTTCGGGGAATACAGGCGTGATGGTATATTTTTAACCTCCTGCTTTTATTTTGCCTCGTCAGAGGAATATATTCTTAACTTTTTTCTTTAACCTAATCTACGCAACTTCCAAACTTCATACGATTACAATTTAAAAGCTTTTCCAAAGTTTTGATACGTTCCGTTAATAGCTTTGACTTTCCAGACATTTCGGAAGACATTACTATACAGTAAAATGTGCTGTAGAGATGAAAGCTTTGAGAAGTATGTGCGGTGTTACTTTGAAAGACAGAGTGAGAAACAGTGTGATAAGGGAGCTTTGTGGAATGAAAGAAGATGTAGTCTCCAAACAAACGATCATGCATAAAGATGTTAATGAATGTAGATGCAGTGAAAGTAGTGTGCCAGGATCGTAGCAAGTGGAAATCTATAGTCTCTGCCTACATTGGGAGGCAGGCGTGACAATATTTGTAAACTGTATGTAAAATGTGCCATGAATAAACGTCTGTTATACAAGTGTAACATATTAAGCCCATCACCTGAAAGTACTATTTACTGAATCGACTTAGGAACACACACTCAGTTGAGTTGAGCTTGAGAAAAAATGGTTGAGCTACGCGATGACTGATGTATTAATGCCGTCAGTTAGGACAGCTCAACTCAAAGCTGCTATGGCTCTTTCTTCAAAAGACCTGTTCAGATTTTGCCCTACATTGTAAAACTCGCATATCTACGATACTAACATTGACCCTAGAATCATCTAGTTTAACTTATCGTATATTCTTTGTTTTGCATCCACTATCTTACCTATAGACTGCCTCATTAGTCTTGTGGTCCTTAGCGTGACTGCTACCCTAGAGGTCCTGGGTTCGATTCCTAGGTCAAGCAAAGTGTTATTGAGCGTTTCTGTGAAATTCTCAGTAGCAGCTCGGAGTTTGGAATTGGCTCGCCCCCTATTACATGGAACCTAAACATACCGGCGAAGTGTAAACGGCGAACCTTGGTGCACCTCTCCCTAACCCTTCGGGGAATACAGGCGTGATGGTATGTTATCTTACCCATAGAAGGTAAAAGTAAACAGCGGAGCTAAACAAGAAATAAACCTACTTATCTTACAATCAGACCTTACCACTGGGAAACCTATTAAACTTTTTCATGTAATACAAGTTTCATGTTTTAAGTTCATGGAAATAAATTATACCAAAATCTTTTCATGTCCGTCCTTAGAAGGTTGAGGTGACCTAAAGAACGCCTATAGATCAGTGTAGTTATAATAATTGTTATGGTAGACACTGTTAATTATTCAAACAGCTTTGAAGGTGACCGTAAATATAATTGTATAATACGAGACTTACCTAAGTAAAAGTCAAGTATGTATGCCTCATAATTCTTACAATTCTATCTAAAGAGGAGTTATGTAACATATGATTGACAGACGCCTGTATACCCCGGAGCGATAGGCAGAGGTGTAATAATGCACAAATGTACACCTACAATACGCCGGTATGTTTAGGTCCTCTGTAATAAAAAAAAGCATTTCGTAACTGTTTTTAGTCAGTATATTATAGAATAGAATAGAATAATAATAAGAAGCAACATTAATAAGGAAATACTTAAGCTAAGGGTACAATTGCAGTCTTATCGCTAAAAGCGATATCTTCCAGACAACCTTTATTATATATAAGTCTGACATACCTTGCTTACAATGAGGATTTCCCGTACTTATTAAAGGTCACCTTGATAAATAAAATCCAGGTGAATCAAAAACCTCCTCCTCTCTGAAGTTCGTAAAAAAACGGTCTGCTCCAAATTAATATTTTTCTTCAAACTAGCTCCGAGTACTCTTGACAACTCTTAGAGATCTATCTATCAGCGTAAACAATCTTAGCCCACCTGAACAAAAGCAAACATTAATAATAACAGTCATAATTCAAAGATAATCCCTTTTCAGGTCCCTACCTTTAATATCAAACACTGAAATCATAATAATGATTTATACGCCACCCAAAATACTCACCTGAGTTTGCTCGGGGACAATACGTCAAAAAATATATTAATAACCTCACAAGTGGCGATAACAAAGGTGGAACTACAATGGGTGGCCGATATTGAGGTTAGGCGTCGGTGAGGTACCCATATACACGGTGAGACACCGGAAAGATTTTCGTATTTTTTTGGAAAATTACGAAAAGGAAAACTATTCGTCCTATTCATGAGGGTTAGGAAGAAGGTATTCATATAACTCTAGTACCTAACAGGGAATAGTTTCTTTTTTAAAGCTTACCAGCAATGTGGATCGCACATTAATAGTAGGTATTCTTGTTAACCCCTTGTGCTAAGTGCTTGTGTTACGAGTGGGTTCACGTCGGTAGTGCAATAGGTGGGTTTCGAACCGGCAACCACATGATCGCAAGTCCGACGCCCTAGCCATCAGGCTACCGCCGCGCCCGCCGCTTCTATAGTCTCGTCCCCTATTACATGAGACCTAAACATACCAGCGAACTATGGATATATATTAAGTACACTTCTGCCTTACCCTTCGAGCAATTAAGGCGTGATCATGTGCTATGTTCTAGTAACTGGCTCCTATACCATAAACTGGGCACAAAACTAAATTTCGAGGTATACTTATCAATACCTTTGCTCGACCAAAATCAAAATCAAAGCCTAATTTCCCCGAAATTTTAGGCAGAGGTGTACTAATGTATAGGTACCTACGCACAGTTCGCCCATATGTTTAGGTCCCATGTAATAGGGGGCGAGCCTATTGCCACTAACCGAGCACAAACCCAAACCCTGAGCTGCTACTGAGAATTTCCTAGAAAAACCCTATAACACAAGGAGTGTTATAGGGGTTTTCTAGGTAATTCTCAGTACCAAATAACAGCTTAGCTTGGGACCACTAGACAGTCAGTACTGCTATGCTATTAACTAATAAATAAACAGAAAAAATCATTCCCCACCACTGTTCTGATTACACTATAAATTCATGGGCAACCTACCCACATATCTGTACAATTCATATATAAGGGGTGTGATCGCAAGCCTCACAATGGAAGGAGGTCACTGGCGAGGTAAGTACTTCACTTTCCTTTACAACAAAATCGATTCCCAAGTTCTACATAATTAAACGTGCGGGTAGATTTAACACAGTATCTATTTGAACAGTCCTTTGAGAATCATATTTGAAAACTGCGATGTTGGTGTTGGAAAATTACCTTTTATTATAACAGTTTCAGGTGAGGGTGGTTGAAAATTAAATGCGAAAGTTTTGCCGTGTATGTTAATTACCTTGTATTTACCTTAAGTGGGTAATTGTACTGTCAAGGAAAGTCAGTCAGTAATAACTACGTTAATGAATCGATCTGCAAGTTTATGCTGTGCTTACCGCGATCAGAACATGGATGGGAGAACATTCTAAATATATGAAAACCACACATTTTCATAGAAAAAGCCTGAAGCCAAAAGTCTTGACTACCACATTATCCTTCGGGCCCAGAGTTGTGAAACTGATGATTCGTGTAAAATGCTGATGTATAGCGCCATTTGATTGGACTGCAAGGTGACGCAAAAATACCTACGGATATTACATTTTCGTAAATAGCCAGCACATCAGGTTATACAAAACTGTCAAATTTCTCCAAATGATTTTAAACCTAAAAGTTCTTATTTGACTTCAAAATCGACTGAAAAAATCCTGTATATTATATGTATGTATTATTAACGTCTCGCTTCATTGATATACTAACAACAAAGACAGATTGTAAACCTTAAAGCTTAATCAAGTAAGACCTTCAGACGATCTTCAAGCGGTGTAGTATCTGGTCACCGCTGTAATTTCATGGAAATATATCAACTGAAGTGTTTTTCAAGCACTGATTATCGCCGTGCGAAATTCTAAAACACGGGCTTAAGTGAGGTCTCAAACAAGGGGATTTTTAGGGGTCTAAATATAAATTAGTGTTGTCATGCGGCTAAGCAGGTTACCATATCACGCCATCTCGTGTAATGCTGCAGAATAACGCACAAATTGGTGTTTCTGCAGCTGAAATCACAATAATGTGAAAGAAATCCAATAATTATTTATTTATTTATTTAATCTATACATAATAATATAATTAAGCTGAGAAGTTTGTTTAAATGCACTTATCTGTGGAACTACTTGTAGATTTGCAATAATCTAAAAAAAGAGATTAGAAAAACTTAACCCGAAAATTTGAGAAGACCTGAAAATGTTTTTTTTTTCAATAGTATTTTACTATGTTTTTTTTTAAATTTAGAAGAATTTATATTAGGATTACGTCTGCCGAACCACCAATTAAGTTGGTGACATAATAAACAGAAGAAAAAGCAGCATCCATACGAATAAAAATATTACTTAGCACTGCCAAAAAAATATACCATCTTATACAGGAAAGCCTGAATTAGATAAGTGGCTATTAAGCACAACTTAAAGAAAAATGCTTTCACAAAACAAATTGCGTTACAACCGAAATTAGCATTCCGAAACGTTACAAACAAAATTTGTCAAGTGCGTGTTGAAAAGGGCAAGTTTGGGCTCCGTATCAACCCATTACATAGCCCCACTGCTGGGCACAGGTCTCCTCTGAGAATGAGAGAGATTAGGCTATAGCCCACCACGCTAGCCTACTGCGGGCAGACCGACAGACGGCTACAGACTTCACACGCCGTCAAGGAAATCTAACTTGGTTTCCTCACTATGTTTTCCTTCACCTTTAAGCGCGTGATAATTAATTTATTAATACGCACAATACTTCGTAAAGTTAGATCGGCGCGGCAGTAAAAAAAAACATAATTTGCTGAAATTCCTACATGGAAATCGGTGTATACCAAAAGGTTTAAGCAATACTAAAAGAGATAAAAGTACCCATAATCATAAATAACTTAAGACTATATTTATTAACACCATACTATGATTATAATGCGAAAGTAACTTTCTTTGTCTGTTTGTTACTTTTTCACGGCTCAACCGCTAAACATATTTTGAAATTTGGCAAGGCGATAAATCACATTATTTATATTTATTTAGCACTGAATAATACGACTGACTGCGGTCGCAGTGATACCATAGCAACAAACCAACAATAAAAAAGGCAATACATGAAGAAAATGAAGGTGTTCTGTTTCAGCTATGTTCTTATGGAACTCCAATTCTATCCGTACATCGAATCTGGGCAAAATCTTGTACTTAAATAACATGAGGAGCCTTCAAAACTTGAAGAGGGCTTTACGCTTTAAGGGCCCTCTGCTCAGATTTATCCATAAATTTGAAGAACCCCGATGACATTGCTGATTGTAATGTTTTTCATCAAAGTTTACCTTCAAAATTTAATCTTATATGTGTTATATAGATTTTATCGATGGTGTATAAGGTAAAAACGTCACTAAATAATATAAGGAAGATGATAAAAATATTCTTACCCTGCTAGAACCGACATAAAATCAGTCAAAAGAGTATAATAGTAGGTACCTATATAAGTTTATTCAGTACCAAAATTTATCAAGATTGGTTCAGCGGTTTAGGCGAAAAACGTAACAAACAATCAGACACAGTTAAATTCGCAGTTATTATATTAGTTTAGACTAAAAGTGGAGTAGTATTTTTCTGGAAAGTGGAAAATGGATTTTTTTTCTATGACCCCACTCTAAATATGACTCTTCCGTAATTCCAACATAAAATAACAACCAAAAAGGTTCCATGCACACTTAGAATTAATTCCAAACTTAAATAAACCGGTAGAACATGGTAAACAAAGCAATGAATAGGGGTCCGAGGGTAGTTGCGTGAGTTTTACTATGCCAAATGGAGGTAGGGGTCGCTACAACAATACGAATTCAAAATTCATGCCCTTTGTATGAAAACTGCCCTGGTAATGTAGTGGTCTGCGCAGATGTTGATTGTTAGGTTCCAGGTTCGATCATTTTGGCCTATATAACAATATACTATTTTTTTATAAAATCAGCAAGTTCATGATACGACCTGGAAAACAGGTTTTAAAAAACTTAATGAGTGCTAGAGACAAGAAGATTTCGATCTCTTTTTGAACACATTTTGTTGGAAGAAGGCCATATAGTGGAGGAAAAAATTCGACTGCGGGCAGGATTCGAACTTATGTCTTCTGATTGACACCAGACGCTATGACCCACTTAGCCACCGCGAGTCGCAAACTCCAGATCGGAATTTGCCTTTCATTGTGTCTTTGAGATGACATCTCTAGTTCTTGTTTAAATCATGCTGAAAACTCTAGCGCATATTTTAATTAACATACACGATACACGTTCTTAAAAAAATCACAGTGTTCTATTTCTCATAAATTCGATCCAATTTGTATTTTGAAAAGAATTTTTTTATTTTTAGCAACACTACGATATCGCGGAAGTGACCTTGAATTCAATGTTAAGGCACAATGGGCACCCTAACAATAGAGAGTGAAGCGCGTGCCATGAACGAACATCTTCACGCCCCGTCACTTGTAGGATCAGCATACATGAAGATATCAAATCGCATAAACATTATTAAGTGCAGTGATAGCCTTCTGATATGACCATAGGACTACCATGTCAAAAGCCTGGTGTTCGAATCCAAGGCACGCTAACTTTTCAAAATCATGTACGTATTAATACTTAATTATGACGCGCTTAAACGGTGAAGGAAAACAGCGTCAGTGAACCTGGGTGTCTGAGAGAATTTTTGACGGTGTGTGTGTGTGTGAAGTCTGCTAACCCGTAGTAGGTTAGCGTGGTGAATTATAGCTTGATCCCTGTCATTCTGGGAGAAATTCCGTGCCCAGAACTGAGACAATAAAATAGGTTAATGGTGATGATGAATACTGACCAGTACCGCCATGAATGTCCACGTTTCTGCTCTGTATTATATTTATTTTAGTGAAGAAAATAATCGACTACGGGCAGGATTCGAACCTGCGTATTCTGGTTCATGAAACCAGACGCTATGACCAACTTAGCCACCGCGAGACCCACGCTAGAAATTTGCCTCGTATTTACGCCTTTAAGGTGAGGTGACATCTGTGTGCAATTCTTAAATTGCCATCACAAATAAATATAAATACTTATACTACAATCGAAAACAGTCTTAAAAAGGAAAAGTTAAATCTGGTAATTAATCTATCTCCAACAAATTACACAATAGAGCCGTTCCAATTTACACTGACAGTGATAAGTCGACTCCAATAATTAAGACGAATTCTTTAAGCTGGCGACAAACTGTATTGTTTCGGACACTTTATCGGATTTTCGGATAAAAGTCGCGCGTGAATTTTGAACGCATTAAGTTGACAAAACGGCTGCGTGTCAGAGGCCGCCCCTCGTCAACCGTGGGTTCATTGTGTGCCTCGTCGTGACATGGATCCGACACGACAGTGGCCACTCAGCTTTAGAGCTTGTGTGAATTACTTGAATTATTTTTTTGGCTCATTTTAAATTTTTATACAGGCTATTATATAGGCTAATACACCTATGATTTCATCATCATCATCATCATCAACCCATTACATTGTCCCACTGCTGGGCACGGGTCTCCTCTCAGTACGAGAGGGATTAGGCTATAGTCCGCCACGCTAGCCTACTGCGGGTTGGCAGACTTCACATGCCGTCAAGAAAATCTCTCAGGCATGCAGGTTTCCTCACGATGTTTTCCTTCACCGTTTAAGCGCGTGATAATTAATTATATAATACGCACATGACTTCGAAAAGACAGAGGTGCGTGCCTTGGATTCGAACTCGAGACCTTTGACTTGGCAGTACAATGGTCATATCACTAGGCTATCATTGCATCTATGATTACACCTATGATTTAGTCTTTACTAAATCTAGCCTAAATCAGGTATAGGTAGTGCCTACTGTAATAGATTAAACTTGATTAAACCGGGAGAGACCGCGTTAATTAATATTTCTATATCTAACGAGCTATCTAACTGCCTCATTAGTCTAGAGGTCCTAAACATGACGGCTACGCTAGAGGTCTTGGATTCGATTCCCAGGTCGAGCAAAGTGTTATGGGTTTTCCATGAAGCTCTTAGTAACAACTCGGAGTTTGGATTTGTGTCCGGTGAATGGCAATAGGCTTGCCCAGTATTACATGGGACCCAAACATAACGGTGAACTGTGGGTTTGCGTTAGGTACACCTCTATCCTTCGGGGAATACATACATGATGGTATGTATTTCAATATACAATCGTAAACTTTAGCAATGGTTCAACAGATTCAGTTATAACATTGTGTAAGCATATTTAAACGGCATGTTAGTTAAACCCGTGTATTCAGCACACACGGTTAGTTTGCAATTGACCAGTTAAATCAATTTCAGCTTAATTTTCAATACACTGGTTTGCAAAGGCAATAACTGTTATGGAATTTTCTATTTGTGGTTAGAATTTCTATTAGATTTTTCCAAAAACACTTAAATAGCCACGGGACATTACGAACAAAACTATCCACTAATTGTTACCATATGTAACTCGTTCTGTCTAGTGTCTTAAATCGAAAAGAATCTGCCATCAAAAATAATAGTAGATAGTACTTTAAAGTGAATATCTAAAAGTGTCGCTAGATAGCGCTTACTTCAATAATCAAGAAGGCTACAAGGACTATTAGGCGGGCAAAAATGAATTTAACACAGATTCTCCGTACCAACTTGGATTTCATAGAGCCCAATAACACTTTTCTCAACCCAAGAATCGAACCCAACCTGTAACACTAGACTAATGAGGCAAAATATTCATAATTTTTAAGCGTCGGTAGCCTAATGGCTAGAGCGTCGGACTTACGATCATATGGTTGCCGGTTCGAACCCCACCCATTGCACTACCGACGTGAATCCACTCGTAACACAAGCATTTGGCTTAGCACGAAGGGTTAACAAGAATACTAGTAATGTGTGACCCACATTGCTAGTAAGCTTTTTCTTTAAGAAAAAAAAAAAGAAAAAAAAAATTATAATGGAATGACCTATCTAGAGTAAATATCAACAGATATAAGCGAGTCATTAATTAATGTAACATTCCATCACGCCTGTATTCCCCGAAGGGTTAGGCAGAGGTGTACTAATGTACACCGACATTTCGCCGGTATTAGAGCCCATTGCCATTAACCGGGCACAAATCCAGACTCCGAGCTGCTACTGGTAAATTTATAGAAAAACCCAATAACACTTTGCTCGACCTGGGGATCAAACCCAGGACCTCTAGCGTAGTAGTCGCGCTGAGGACCACTAGACTAATGAGGCAGTCATTAATGTATTGTGCAAATAAAGTTGCCAGAAGCCAAGGGTCCTTCAGCGTCCATTGGTAAGCGGACCATAAACAGAACAATGTAGGTAAATGTAATCATTTTAGTTTAATTACTCTCCTGAAATGAAACTCACGCGCAAACACTGAACACTTTTAACTGATATGATATTTAATGTTGAATGTTACATAGTTATGACTCAAAAAAGAGTTTATTTTTGAGACATAACTTCGTAATCTTCTTCTTGTTATATATAAAAATCAATCGCTGTTCGTTAGTCTCGCCGAAACACAAAAAAGGCAGTATATCTCAAGGTGCTTTATTATTGGGAATCTCTCAGGGTGTAACCCAATCTAAGGCATAACGGGCGTGAATCCTGGAGTCCTGAAATACAGGGCTTCCCTAGTTTAGGCTCCAGTCCACCCCAGACGAGAAACAAATCATTATTATATATATTTTATTTTATTTATTTTTTATATAATTATTATTTTTCTTTTGTTTTAGTTTGTAATAAAAGTTTTGTTCTTGTGTTTTTAGTTTTGTGGTTGAAATTAAATTTATTTTTATTTATTTATTATTATAAAGAAGTTTGCCGGGCCAACTACATATAAATAATACTGATATAATTAACCACGACCTTATTGGTGAGTCCTCAGAATGGTCAGGTGATTAGTACCGTACAGTTGTTTGTTTGTTGCTGTTAATATTGGTCGAATCCCCTCTTTTACACCAAAATCTTCTGCTATAACGATTATCAAAATGTTTTAATATTCAATTGTGAATAAGTTACTGTTAATGTCGCAATTTCGGCTGCCATGTGGTATAGACGAACAATTTGCGAAATAATAATTTTAATTTTGCGCCCATGACAACGCAGCCTTTAGTGCTGCTTATTTTAACTCCTGTACCCATATATATTTATTTTTATGTGCCACAATTAACAATAGCTATAGACTACACACAACAATAGATATGTACTACAGTAGGTGGTTACTCGTATAATACCACAGAATAAAACCTTCGGATTGTCTACCTCCCTCCCAATACATAGATACCCGACCTGCGAGCGGCCAACTTGGGCAGTACGCTTGTTATGGTAGGTTCGAATATCACGAATCTCATTGGCAATATAGGGCGAGGGAAGGCAAGTGCTGATTTTAGTTGACACGAATCCGACATACTCTACCGCCTCCCTTGGTGGCTGATCCATGAGGATTTTCCGTACTATAAAAAACCGGCCAAGTGCGATTCGGACTCGCGCACGGAGGGTTCCATTACGATTTATGACGTATTAAAAAAAACTACTTACTAGATCTCGTTCAAACCAATTTTAAGTGGAAGTTTACATGGTAATGTACATCATATATTTTAGTTAGTTTTATTATTCTCTTATTTTAGAAGTTACAGGGGGGGGGGACGTTTTACCACTTTGAAAGTGTCTTTCGCACAAACTATTCAGTTTAGAAAAAAATGATATTAGAAACCTCAATATCATTTTTGAAGACCTATCCATAGATATTCCACACGTATGGATTTGATGAAAAAATAAATTTTGAGTTTCTGTTCTAAGTATGGGGAACCCCCAAAATTTATTGTATTTTTTTATATTTTTGTGTGAAAATCTTAATGCGGTTTACAGAATACATCTACCTACTTACCAAGATTCAACAGCATAGTTCTTATAGTTTCGGAAAAAAGTGGCTGTGACATACGGACGGACAGACAGACAGACAGACATGACGAATTTATAAGGGTTCCGTTTTTTGCCATTTGGCTACGGAACCTTAAAAAGATGGTTATGATACACTTGTTTTTAAATCACTACTTTATCTTAACGCCTGTCTTAATTTATCGGTTACTAGTGATAAATTGACTGATAATAAATCAAGTTGCTTTAAGAAATTAGTTCTATTTCTTAAGTTGATAGTATTTTACGCATTTCTACTGATACAATGAGCGATATAGTAATTAGAAATATTTATCGCCCTCTAGGCAAAGATAAATTTAAGTTATTTTATGTAACTGATTGTTGTAGTTTGAGAAAGATTTATTTTCTTTCTAAACGACCTAAAAACGGAGGAGGTTAATTTCGTACAAACGTTTATTTTATTGTAGCGTTGTTTAAGTGATAATCAATCAAACAGCTTCATTCGCCTAGTTGTCCTAAGCGCGACTACTACGCTAGGGGTCGGCGGTTACCGGCGAAAAGTGGGTGTACATTAGTACACCTCTGCCTAACCATTCAGGGAATACAGGCGCAGACAAGAGTTTGGGAAGGCCCACGAGCGGTCTGCAGCCAGAGATAAGTCATTTTCATATTTTCTTAGAATATTATTTGTCGCAATAAATCACACGTGTATATAGATAGATGTTATGTATACTTAAATATTTCTTTTGACGTCATATATGTTTATATGGTCGTTAGTTCAAGAGCTCGTCCATCTGTCATCCCGCTGATTATTTGATGACGCACCCGGTGAAATGTGGGTGTACATTAGTACACCTCTGCCTAACCCTTCGGGGAATACAACAATACCCTTGGGGAAGTCTTTTATTCAGACATTTTTTTATAACATTTTATTTCATATTGAATGATGAACATCGCTTATGCAACATGGCTGAAAGGCCATGTTCAAAATAATTGATGTCGTATTGCCTGAAACAACTTCCTGCGTCATATATCTGACTATGAATAATTTATTTCCATTTTCTGACGACACTTTCAATGCTGTTTTTTGTATATGCTAGGTCACTTAATATAATTTGGCTTCAAAACGGCGTGTCAAGATGAAACAGATCTTAAATTTGACCTCCAGCAATACAACCGCGCCCTATTCGTGCAGTAGTTTTTTCGTGATGCGCGTACGCACGGCTACACATCAACCTATACAAAACCAGTATAAGCTGGCCTTGAAAAGTGCAGAAAACCTTTACAATGGGAGGTCAGTCTGAATTGGTTTTGTATAGCTTGATGTGTAGCCGTGTGTACAAACATACAGACGTAAAAAATCTAAAAATCAGTGATGGGGCTTCTATTGCTTTTCTTTTCAATGTTGCCTTTTAAAACTCTTCTAAAAAAAGTTGTCGTGTCGTATCAAGCGGCTAATCATCTTTCCTCTACGTTTCTAAACAATGTCTTCCATCATGAACAATCTGTCCAACTGATATTTTCAATCCTTTTCCAGCACCACATGTCAAGTTTCTCTCTCTATCTCTCTCCACTTTTTCCAGCCATTCAACGCTATACTCCAGACATAGGTCTTACCTAATCAACCGTTCTCTTATATTGGTCTTTATTCCGACTGAATAACGTGCACCAAATAACGGCCTTAACATGATCTGAAACACGATCATACGTACAAAGACTCTGCTAAAGGAAACCCCATGAAGTTCTAAAGCTAATCTCATTAATCACCGTCAATTGTTCTTCCATATCTTGGACAAAGCCATTGTTACACCATGACGCTCTTGTTTCATTGTTCTTAAGGTTTAGATAAATAGGTGACTAATTATGGGATAAAATAATTGGAGATAGTGTGATAGCGGTGTAGAAATATACGTAATTTCACGCCTGTATTTCCGGAAGGGGAGGCAGACGTAGTTTTATTCAATTCGCCGATACATACACTCACGTCTTTTTCCCACAGAGGTAGGCAAAAAAAATAGGCAATTGTACGGAAGCCTTTATAATGCAAGGCCAACATATATCAGATTAATATAGCTTAATGTATAGCAGTGTGTAATTTTTTTACACCTCTGCCTAACGCTTTGGGGAATACAGGCGTGATGGTTTTTTTTTCTCTAGCCGTTACTGTCCCACTGCTGGGCAAAGGCCTCCCCCAATTCCTTCCAGGTGCACTTTTCTTGCGCCACCTCGAACCAGCCCTCGCGACTGACATGAGTACATGACCCGCCCAATCCCATTTCAGCCTAGCCGCCTTTTTGCCTACGTCTATTATGCCTGTTTTGGAGCGCAGCGTGGTGTTTCGGATTCTGTCCGTTCTTTTAACGCACAAAATGCTGCGATGATGGAATATCTACTATAAATTATGTCTTCTACGTATTTGACTTAACTACAACTATAAACCTCTAAAGCTAACTTTAGCACTAGAGAGAAACGTTCAAAGACAACAAGAGCAATGACCGTTGGTAACCTTTACAAATTTAAACTCGGCTAAAGTAAATTTGGGAAATGGAACAGTTTACTTAGTTTTAGTTACTATATATATTATATACTAGCTGGTCCGGCGAACTTCGTACCGCCATATTCCATATTATGAGATTTTAAAAAATCATCGATATAAAACTGATTCTGACATTATAATAGGGAGCAAGCCTATTTCTATTAACCAGGCACAAATCCAGACTCCGAGCTGCTACAGAGAATTTCATAGAAAATCTCAATTACACTTTGCTGCACCTAAGAATGGAACACAGGACCTCTAGCGTAGCAGTCGCGCTTAAGACCACTAGACTAACGAGGCAGTTTATATTAATAAGCTAGTTAATATGTTGACTAGTTTATTCAATAATTAACATGAACACAGCATGAAGTAATTGAAACTAGGTATTATGTAATTTGCAGTGGTTACTAGGGATCGAGAATTGAATACTGGTTGTTCAAATACCGCTCACTTGGGGAATCTATAAATGCGCTGTACCAACTATTGTTCCAGAATACAGATTCAATTGTTTTACCGTATTGTAATCAGTCTTATATCGGTAACATAAAGTTATATATTATAGCCTCGTGGTTTTTTTTTAATCTTACTAGCAATGTCGGTCGCCGTTACTAGTATTCCTGTTAACTCGTACTAAGCTAAATGCTTGTATTACGAGTGGGTTGACGTCGGTAGTGCGATGGGTGGGTTCGCACCGGTAACCACATGATCGCAAGTCCGACGCCCTAGCCATTAGGTTACAGCCGATTAGACTATGCATCTGGATTGCTGATTTAAGTTCATATCAAAAACAATTTAACTGATTTGATCATGCAGATGATAAAAACCTCCTGAATCTACCATTGGGATCATGTCTTCCAATCCATAGATGTAGTTTATTACATACTACATAATATATGAATCCAGTAAAGCATAATAGGGCTCTATCAAGTTCTCAAAAAATTCGGAAGTGATAAGTAGAGTAATTTTAACTCTTGAGCAAAGGCTTTCCACATTCTTTTCACTTTTCTCGGAGTTGTGCCACTTCTTTGCAATATATTAAAACATTTTATATATTCAAACAGCCAAATCACGAAAAATCCACGGCACTTACCTACCTAAAAAAAGTAACTTGAAAATTTTAAGCGGTATCTACACAAACGTCCGATGCCGTCCGATGCGAAGTTCTAACGACGAAAAACGAGATCCAAGAATGAAAAATTACAGGCAATAACTCACTATCTTGAAAAGAGCAAGTGGAAAATTAGGTACGTAACATTCAAGGGATTTTTTTAAGCATTCGCGTCGATAAAAGAGCCTTGAGAGCTGTCTACCCTTGTCATCCATAATGACGCAGATGTAGACACAACCTTACTTTATGCGATATGACACTTGCGTGCTTGCCACACTGAATATTTCTCTATTTTTTTTTTGTTTCTGGCAGTTTTTCGATTCGGATTCTGTTATTCTTTTTTCGAATATCGCAGGCTTTGAGCGTAGTTATATGCGTAGATGAATTTTCTCTTACAATCTAGGTCACACTGTTTGTTGGATGAAATGTTTTTTTTAGATTGAATAACTAAGGACTTTTTTTTGTTTGACAGAACATAGGCAAAGAGCCTGCCTTTGTGATGCAATATTTTATAATATGTGTGTATGTATGTGTATAGATCTACTCTGTGTATCCTCTCATTCTGGACCCCTGGATCTCCATGAACGTTAAAGCGTCACGCAAATATCTCCCCAGAGATGTTGAATACTTTTCCTACTAAGAGTTTCCCATTGCCCAATGACGGATGTTCAGGGCCGGCAAAGCATCAGCAACGCCTATTTGGTTGCAGGTGTCTATGGGCGGCGATGGCTACTTACCATCAGATAGCTTATTTCCTTCGTTTCCACCCTGAAAAAAAAAAATGTGTCATCAGTATTATTTCAATTTTGGAATTGGTATAAATTAAAAAAAATATACATTGTTATGTAACGCACCGCCTTATTGTGACTATTTGGTATAAAACTTATCACAAGTAAGAATCTGATTAATGACTTTAATAACTGATTTATTATAATTATGTCAGTTAAACTGACCAAAGCTTTATTTTATTAATCAAATACAACCAAAACAAATACAACAGTGTTACAAAGTCCACGTTTTTGAATTTATTGAAGAAGAAGGTACCTACTATGTAGTATTTTAAAACAGCCAGTAATTAATCCTAATTTCTAGTATACATTTCCAATCAAATGTACATTTATAACGGAATATGAAAATCAAAGCACGAATATTATTGTAAACAGATTAACCGGCAAAATTATGCAATGTATTGAACAGATTTTGCTTGTAACTTTTCGAACAAATCCTTTAACATTAGCAAATACCTTCATGACAGAATTTAATAATAATATTAAAAATACTTGCAACACTTGTAATATACCCCTATTGGATAAATCGAAGTATGAAATCATTCCTGATAGATCTATGAGAATTCAACGAGCACGGAAAGAAATAGTTGTAAAAATAATCAAACAGTTAAACGACCGTAAAAGTCCGGGCTATGATGGAATACGAGCTAGCGATGTCAAAATTATTTCCGATAAATTAGTGCCAATTATCACACATTTGATTAATCGCTGCTTGCAGACTGGCACATATCCCGACCTTTTGAAAATAGGAGTGATACGCCCAATATATAAAAAAGGTAAGCGGGATGATATTAACAACTATCGTCCTATCACTATACTGTCTTGTTTAGATAAAATTATAGAACGGTATATAGGTAACGAAATAAACTACTTTCTACAAACAAATAACATTATAAATAACAAGCAATTTGGATTTCAGAAAAATAGAAGCACAACACAATTATTACGTAAATTTACTGAGGAAGTCAATGGATATTTAAATGATAAATGTAATGTACTGGTTCTATTTATCGACTTCAGTAAAGCATTTGATTTGTTAAAATGTGATATACTTTATGACAAGTTGGAACGTAATGGTATACAAGGCCCTCTACTAGAATTACTTAAAAACTACCATAGTAATAGATACACTTTTGTTAAAATATGTAATGAGTTTAGTGTAAAGAATATCACCACCCAAGGCACGGCTCAGGGTTCAATTATTGGCCCGACAGAGTATCTTTTGTATGTTAACGACATGAACAACGTCATAAATTCAGGATCTGTATACCAATTTGCAGACGATACCTGTATACTTGTTGCCAACAGAGATATCACTGAGACTCAGAAATCCTTACAAATTAACTTTGATCAATTGTGTAAATGGGCTCATGATGTTGGTTTGGTCATTAATGCATCAAAAACAAAGATTGTTCATATTCATTCGTCCCATAATAAATGCTCCATCATGCCAGCGATTAAAGCTCACGAACACTCTTGCCTGCATAGGTCGCCTGACAGGTGTCAATGTCCATTATTAGAAGTAGTTGACAACCATATGTACATTGGCCTAATGGTTGATAGCCGATTCTGCTGGGGCCCACATAAAGACCACGTGTGTAACAAGCTGAGGTCTGTTATTGGTAAATTGTCTGTTTTAAAATATAAACTGCCTTATAAAGTACTGAGAATGCTTTACATGGCCTTAGCGGACTCGGTTATTAATTACGGACTTAGTAGTTATGGTAGAACCTATCAAACATACTTGGCCGATATCTATAAACTACAATTGCAACTTTTAAAAATCATCACGCCCAAACACATTAAAAAAAAGTACAAGGAAAATTACTACGAACTATTTAAATATTGTAATATTATGGATGTCTACAATAAGGTCGAATATTTTACTCTTTTGGAAGTTCATAAACCTGATCTGCTAATTGAAAGGACAAGACCTACCTTCTTAAGAACTATCTCACAAAAAAATAAATACATTCTACCGAACTATATTAATGTGTATGGGATGAGAGTTGACAAATATTTGGTTCCGCATTATCTAAACAAACTTCCTGAGGATCTACAAACGCTATACAAATCAAGTTCGAAAAGTTTTAAGCATAAATCTAAAAGGTTTTATATACATAACACAATAAACAATTGTCACCTGAATAGGTACCCATAAATTATTGTACAAACACATAATGTAGTGAACGACTCACTGTCACACAGATAAGTCCGTAGAGGCTTTCGTGTACAGCAATACCATTGTAGAATAGGTTAAGTATATTGGAAAATAAAATAAAATAAAAAAAATAAAAAAAATATTACAAACAAATGTAAATTATAATTCCGTATAAATCAGGATGATTTTATTTTACCAAATCTGATTAAAAGGTCACTGTCTTACTGGTAATCATATTCTATTGATTGACAGCCTCATTAGTCTAGTGGTCTAAACGCGACTGCTACGTTAGAGACCCTGGGTTTGATACCCAGGTCGAGCAGTGTTATAGGAGCAACTCGGAGTTTGGATTTGTGCATGGTTGATGGCAATAGGCTCGCCCCTTATTACATGGGTTCTAACCATACCGGCGAACTGTGATTGTACGTAGTCCAACTCTGCCTAAATTCTTAAGTGGTTTGAATATGGAAATTGAAGTACCTGTACCTACAAGGATCATTTGGCACTTGGATAACATTAACATCAGGGCGAGGGTGTAAAATTAGGACTAGCTAACAAAATCCCCTTAGTTTTAAGGAATTGTTTAACTCGACCGTAATTCAATTTAAATTTAGAAAGTGTTTGGATGATAGGATATACATATTTTTATTTTTTTAAGGCCAAAATTTCAAAATGGCGGTGTTAGGTCTGATTTCGGCTACATGCTAAAATGATATTTGTAGGATTGTATCAGAACTGACATGCGATGAAAGTCGCGTTAGTTCCTATGACGGTCACCACTTTTGTATATTTTTGTGTTCACATAAATCTACAGTGTAGATTTATGTGACGCGATTCAATAAAGAGGAAAAAATCTAATACAGCCAGCCTCCTTAATGGTCTCGAGGGCGCAAAAACTATCGTCTAATTCGAGAGATAATCGCGAGCGGTTTTTGCTCCAAGGGTTCCGTAGACTTGTTAGGGCGGGGCCCTTAGACCGTAAACCTCAGAAATGGAGCTAGTTTTGTTCATTATTGCAGTGAATCTGTTGGGCGGTGTTTATTGAATATTCTGTACCAATTACTGACACACATACCATTAATTAAAATATTCAATGAAAAGTGCTTGTAATGTATTTGATTGCTGTTTTTTTTCAGCTATATTCACGACTGTAGGAAATCCAGAATTTTACACGACATACATATATGCAACTGCTTAAATATTTTATTGGGTTTCTGTGTGAAATGCTCAGTAACAGCTCTAAGTTTCGATTTATGCCTGCTAAATAGATCGCTCCCTATTTTAAGAACCCTAAACATACCGGTAAAATGTGGGTGTACATACACCACATGCACCTCTGTCTTACCGTTCGAGGAATACAGGACTGATGGTATGACATACTATGCATATAATTAAACACACATAATATGGTTTTTATAAAAATCAATTGTTGATCTCGCTAAAACTCAAAAATAGCTTGACCGATTTGAATAATTTTTATTTTGTTCGCTCCAATATATATTTCAATTTACAGTCGGAACTGGTCGGAGGCGCTGTGATCGAGTTAAAAAAACTGTCTGTTGACGTCTTTCGGGCCCACTAGTATTAATTTTCATTTTTGTATATGTAGATGTATATGATCTATACACGTACATAAACATATTTAAAAGGCAAATATTTTTACTCAATATTTGCTCAAATGGGTTGCCGGTACCCTCAAAATAATCGAGAATAAGCTAAGATGATGATGATGAAATATCAACCCTCCCTTTTTTGTTTCAGTGGCTTGCTCAACGGTGACTGTGACGAAATGCCAGGCTGCTCTGAGGACCCTGCAAGCGTTCCCGTTCTTTAAGCCGACATGCCTCTGTCGGGAACCGAACGTGGACCCTGAATGTAACTCCTTCCGCGATTTCCTGTTTGACCATCCCTGCGTGTTTGTGATGAAGAAGGGTATGGATACATTTCTGTCATAATTCTTAGACTTTTTTTCCTAGCTTTCTAGACTGCCTTATTAGTCTAGTGGTCCTAAGCGTGAATACTACGCTAGAGCTCCTGGGTTCCATCCCCAGGTCGAGCAGTCGAGCATTAAGTTTTTCTGTGAAATTCTCAGTAATAGCTCGGAATCTGGATTTGTGCCCGGTTAATGGCAATAGGCTCACCCCCTATTACACGGGACCAAAACATATCGGCGAAATGTGGTTGTACATAAGTGCACCTCTGCCTAGCCCTTCGGGGAATAAAGGCGTAATGGTATGTTTTCAAATTCAAATAGTTTATTGCGAATATAGGTCGATACAGTTGGTATTTACATATTTACATATACTTATATAACATTACATGTTCTTTCCTATATTTTTATAACCTTTTCGCAATTTATACGTCTATTGTACCATCTTGGTTCATGACAGTAGGAATTCCTACTTCGACTTCAATGTATTCACAACTGATAACTAAATCATTTGATTAAACATTTTGTTATTGTAACAGATAATAATAGTATATAATAGAGGATTCTGCCAAAAATACCTTTTGATGAGATGAGGTTTTTGATGTGAAGAGGAAATTTTGACCATAATACTGAAAAAACTCATCGAATAACAGCATGATTTTAGTTAAACGACACAAATCACTTTCATTAGCAATTAAAATATAATTATTTCAACGACAACTCCTCGAAATAATCGCTTTGTTGAAATAAATGCGTCCTTTACTCCCAATTTCGGTCTAATTATATTCTCGACGCGTTTCGACTTAATTTTCTTTGAGATAGCTCATGTTTTTTGATCGAAGTATTTACTGGACATTGCTTATCTTAAACAGATCGTTTTATAATGGAAGACGTGTTGTGACGATAATAAGAGTCTACAACAAATAAAAGTAGAAAAAAAACCCTACACATAATTTCGCGTCTATGCTGTTGACGTCTGAAGAGCTGCCTTATCGGGAAGCAATTTTGAGTGCAATAGCCATATAATGGTGACACTTAAAAGCAGCTTCCGTAATAAAATTCATAACATAACATACCATCACGCCTGTATTCCCCGAAGGGTGGCAAAGGTGTGTTATGTACACCCACAATTCGCCGGTATGTTTAGGTCCCATTCGGAGTCTGGAATTTTGCCCGGTTAATGGCAATAGGCTCCCTCCTTATTACAAGGGATCTAAACATACCGGCGCAGTGTGGGTGCACATTAAGACATCTCTGCCTAACCCTTCGAGGAATACAGGCGTGATGGCATGTAACCACATGATCGCAAGTCCGACGCCCTAGCCATTAGGCTACCGCCGCTTCATTAATTACGACAAATAATAAATGATTCATCACCTGGTTTGTTTTAGAAAAAGACCCATACCCAGTGGAGACCCTGCCAACCTGCACCTATGCTCTGAGCGTGTGCCACAACGAGAAAGCGTGCTCCGTACTCTTCGACCGGTTCAAGAACGCCTGCAAGGCTCGCGATGGAGAATGTCGTACCGATGACAGGTGAGTCTTGGTCTTCTAGTCTTAGAAACTAGCAACCCAGCGTGGGTTGCTAGGCTTCCTAGGTTGTATGTTCATAAATAAAAAATAACCTACCAGATTATCTCTCTTTCCATTGGTAGAAACCGTATTAAAATCAATTCAGTAGTTGTTGAGATTAGCTTAACACAAACTCGGTTAGAGGACTTCAAAAATAATTTGTAGCCTGGTTTGTCCCACTTCTGGGTTTTTTTATGGAGCATGCGAGCTACCTGATGGTAAGTAGTCATCGCCGCCCATGAACATCTGCAAAACCAAAGGAGTTGCAGATGCGATGCCGAACCTATTTAAGTAAAAGGGAGGGGCAGGAGAAAAGGAGAAAGAAGGGGACTGAGGGAGAAATTGGGCCTCCGGCGCTCAACAAAAGGCCTCCCATTTATGCTTCTATCTATCTCGGTCCTGTACAATTTGGTCCAATTAGCATTAAAAGTATCAAGGTCCACATCTCTTTTTTGGTCTGACACGACGCCACTTAGCAGTTCTAAAGGCTGCGCTAATGATTTTTGCCCACCGATCAGACATAGCTAACAAACTAAACTCACCAACTAATATATTTTTGTGCCAATTTCCCTGAGCTCTGACATTGTCATTATAGTGTAAAAAAGTTAAAGCCTCAGGTTAAAATAACCAGTGGAGTAGTTTAATCGATACGCCCGTATAACTTTATTTAGCCTCGCAGGTGCCATGAATTCATAATGGCGGCAGCTTTTAATAGTCCGGGACGCATTTAACTTGATGTGCATTAAAAACTAGCTGATATTTTATATGTGGAATGTGTGATGTCATCACAGATGTATCTTTTCAATTCGCTATTTTCCGATTTATCTTTTACTAGTGGTAGCCAGGTGATCGAAATTTGACAGCACTATTTTTCTGCACTCCTATGTGGTATTTTTTATTCGAAAAGATTAAAAAGATCATTCAGCCGATGACGTTATTTTTATACAGAATATAAATGGCTTAGTGTAAAATGGACACGCTAAGAATATTTTTGGATTTGATTTGTAGATTTTAAATCTTAACATAGTAATTGTAAGCTCCTAAAACCCGTTGCTGGTTTAAGAGCCTATTTGAATTTAAAAAAAAAGTAATAATTGCAAATTCAGCTCTTCTAACAATTTTGAATTAGTTTTAAATACTTAGCAGGGATTGCTGGTGCACATTGGGGGAGGCCTACGTTCAGTAGTGGACGGCGATAGGCTAATAATATGATGATGATGATGATGATGACTTAGCAGGTTTTCTAATTAGTCTATGTCTTAACAGGGAGCCATGCCGCGAGGCCTGGGCTGGTCTTCGCCTGTCGCCTCTCTTCGGCTGCATCTGCCCCAACACCCACATGAAAAAGCGCTGTGACCGCATCTTTGCTGTGGTAAACCACAACCCGTGCGTCGGTGAGTAAGCACCCTTATTTGCTCACGCTATGTGTATTCGCGGGTTCTGAGTGAAATAAAAAAAAGTTTATTTTCCTTTTTTAAATTTAAATTTGATTCGATAGAGTTTGACGTTGCTGATCGAAATTAAAATGAAACTGCACTTAAATCTAATTGAGAACCATTCAATATGACTGCTTGCTGCGGTCAATCTAAGGAACAGCGACCATTCTAAGCACAACGAAACTTTCGGGAGGCGCCGACCCGACATGACAAATATTTTATTACATTTTACAGTAAATACTTAGTATTCAAGAGCCCAAAAAGCCCGATAACCAGATAATCCTTAGAACATCGGGCATTGGCCAGAAATTGGGTAGCGTAGGCCTGTTGAACTTCGCTTCGTGTAGAATACTGATATTTAGGCGTATCTGATTAGACTGGAAACGACCCCACCATGAAAAAAGGCTAGGACCATGATATTTTTTTAGATAAAATGTATCGGTCTTCCACACTACATCAGAATAAATAAATACATAAATATACGTATAAGTTCTGAACTGACCTCCCAAAACCACATTCAACCCGTCTCAACCGAAATCAGAAACTATTTCCATTAGAGAGGGGAATCAATACGGGCTATTATCCCGGAATCATTCAATAACCACTCGTCGAGCTAATATAAAGGAGCCTCTAACTAAGTATTGGTTCTATTGACCAGTACATCCCCACTCAAGGACATAGATTAGTAAAGTTGAGATAGGACTATTGAATTATCGTAGGTAATATTAGTAGTTAGTGGAGTGACCTAAGTTTAAGAGTACACGTGAACTAGAAACACACTTTAAAAAAGTGATCTCTTTCTTTTAAGCGACTTCTAAAGTGTAATAACTTTTTTCTGTCTATATATGAGCAAATTACGAGCAGTTTTTTCATCTAGTAGAATAACATCGTTGGATAAAAATATATACCTTAAAATGTACGCTAGTAGCGCACGGCGTAGCGATTGGTACCTACTTCACGAAACAAGTATTTGTATGATCCATACTTTTTCCGGTGACGAGTTGTTTATTAGTATTACCATTACTATGTGAAAAATTGTGTTTTTGTATAAACCAATGTCTTTTTTTAAAGAAAGATCAGTAGCAATCGATGCACGATTCGTTGCAATTATCGTGAAACACTCTCATGTAAAACAAATATAGTCGAATTGACAATCTTGTCCCCTTTTTTATTTAAAATAAAAAAGGTAATTTGATCTTGACCACAAAACGCAATAACGTTCTATCATGTGCGAACTCTATCGAACTAGTAATCTTTGGTTTCAATATACCGGGAACGTTTGATTCATTTCTTATAATCTCAGGGTTGCTAGAGCCGGGATCCCGCGGGAAGGGGGCTTAATCCCGCGGTAATCCCGCGATCACCCGCCCACCGGCCGCGTCAACTTCCAATCTCTTCGGATCCCTTTAATTCCATAAATTGATCTTGACTTTTTCGAAAACTTCCATTATTATCAGTTACGTAAGAACTTTTGTTCGTCTGAGTATGAAATAGAAAGGGTATAAGTATTTATTTCCCTTTCAATAAAGAAAGTTGATGAGTAAATATAAGAAAGGTGTGGACTTAGTCTACATAAATACTTATGTCTTATTTTTCTAACAAGTCCTTTTGAATACAAAAAAACAACGGACTTTGTTTGTTTTAATAAGAACCGGCTAAGTACTCGTATTTATGCGGGAAAGGGACAGAGCATCCCCTCTCTATCCCTCCAAAAACCTTAAACGTTCATATCTTAGAACTTTTTTAGTCAATTTAAATATATTTATACACATTAATTAGCCTGTTATTTTCAATAAATTCAACACCAATTAACTAGGTACCCTATTACTTATTAAGTACTCGCTTCAGGTAAAGGCTATTGATTAAACTGTTCCAAGTTTTTATAGTCTTATATCACGCAGCTTATTATTAGCTAGCCATTGAATTAAATAACTGACATCATAGCTAGAAACGTATAGAAATAGAACGATCAATACATGGTGGCTACTTACGCTTCACATATTTGAGATGTGACACAGATTTACACATTTTAGAGAAGAATGGGCTTTCGACCACGAGCAGGAATCAAACCGACGTCCTACGGTATAGTAAACCCTAAGACCCTTACAAAGCTATCGAGGTCTCCCAATAGCTGCCTGGTGGAAGAATTCTTCACTTCTATTTTTAATATTGTTACCACTATTAATACTATTTAAATGGTTTTACACTTATAGCAAAAAAAATATGTTAATTTCATTTCGTTATCGTGAAATACATTACATATTGATTTGAAATCTTAAATAAAAACCTGTGACGTATTTGAAACCTAAAGTCAACTCTAATTTAAATTCTGTATTAAATTTACTTATCAAAACTAATTAATATTGATCATAAAGCTATTTTAGGAGCACCCACTCGGTTAAATTTCAGTTAGTTCGTTGAAATATCAACACTGCGATCTCGATATTACAATATTTCTTACTATAATAACGCTTTATTTTTGCATACAAATTAATTTCTAAATGCTTATAAATAAACTTAATCATTTTTTTTTTATTTATCTGCTCTACTACTAAGTACTACTACTTTTTGACAATATGATATCATTGATAAAAATAAATCAAATGATATGAAATGATGAAATTATATTTTATTTATATAAATAGATCACTGATAGACACTTTCAAAGTCAACTTTTATTAAGCTAGATGGCGCTTAAGATCTTCTAATACCAGAACTCTATTTGATTTATTTATTGTACCCTTAGTATGGTACAATAAATAAATCAAATAGAGTTCTTCACGCCTGTATTCCCCGAAGGGTTAGGTAGGTATACTAATGTACACCCACATTTCGCCAGAATGTTTAATTCCCATGTAATACATATAATATGATACAATACCCCAAATTATCATTTTTTTAAGCTTTATCAGGCTAAATACAAAACGGTTTGCTTAGCTATCTCCCCAAACAAAGCGGATCTTGTTAGCAAATTTCCAAGAAGAAGAAAACTATAATTAATCAGAGTTTGGTGGAAAGGTGCAGTATACTGGGGGAGGGGGAAGTTAATGCCCCCCACCGCATCTGAACGAACGACCATAAAATGTAATCTCTTCACAGTTGGGAACACGAGTGGAGTTTTATTCCAGAGAAAAACTTCAATGTTTGAATTACACTTGGTCTTGTCTTATCAATTATAGAGAGAATAGGCTATTTGACTAATATTTTTTATGGTCCCATAAAAAGTTGAATATAAGTAGATCTGAACAATAAAAAACAAATGTAAAATTGGTACAAAAATAAGGATGTTATAAGCATTTTCAATTTTTATTACACAGACAGTACACTATATAGGCACTATATATTTTTTTCTACAGTCATAGATAAATCCAATCTGGCGTTATTATACATAGGTACCTACTGTATATTATTATATACCTCTATACTGATGCGTTTCGTATGGTAAGTGTGTTGTGCCAGGGCCTAATTCTTCCCTCAGTCTCTCTCCTTCCCGTTCCTTTTCTTTAAATAGGCTCGGCGACGTATCTGCAACACCTTTGGTATTCCAGATGTCCATGGGCGGCGATGCTACTTACCATCATCAGGTGCCTCGCCTGCTCGTTTGCCGAGTTATCCCATAAAAAAACCTATAACTCGTATAATACCATTATTTTTTTCAATCCATCTTGCTCTTATAACATTCCCCATTACTCAAGGAGTTCGGATTGCAACGCAGCGACGGATTAAGGATTACCAGGATTTAACAAACGAACGTAAATAGAAGACGTAATTTGTAATCTTACACTTTTGCAACAGATTAACAACGTAAGCTGTCGTTCAAATGAAAATGAAAAATGTTTGAGTTATTTTAACCCTGCGTTGCTACCGACGAAAAAACATGTTGCAAACATCTATCTAACTTTCAAAGAGTGAGTGGGGTAGGTAGCTGTATGCAACATGTTTTGTCTTCAATGGAAACGCGGAGTAAGACCACATACCATTACGCCTGTATTCCCCGAATGGCTAGGCAGAGGTGTACTTAATGTACACCCACAATTCACTAGTATGTTAAGATCTCATAATGTAGTAGAGGGCGAGCCTATTGCCATTTTTAGCACTAATGATCACAAATGCGATAAAATATGAGTCTATGTTTTCATTAGTCCCATGACTGTGTTTATCATAGTTAACAAGCTAAGTTAACCTCCTTTTGATAAAGCTATTTCGGTTAGTTTAGGGATAAGTCTAACTGCCTCATTAGTCTAGTGGTCCCCAGTTCGACTGCTAGAGGTCTTGGGTTCGATTCCCGGGTCGAGCAAAATGATATTGGGTTTTTCTATGAAATTCTCAGTAGTCAGCTCGAAGTTTCAATAACTTACCAGTTAATGACAATAGGTTCGCACTCTATTACATAGGACCTAAACATACAGGCGAATTGTGGGTGTATATAAAGTACACCTCTGTCTAACGCTTTGGGTAATAAAGGCGTCCGTTATAATATTCTTTTAGGTTCTGCACATCCACAGACAAAAAAGATTAATGCATAATATCCTGAAAAACGCCGCAGAAAATACGCATATCGGAATGTGCGTTTTTTTGTAATAAACTGTGTAGTAACTGCCTTTTTAGCCTAGTTGTTTGGGATTACAACTGTTATCGTGGGACCTTAAGTTTGATTTCCAGCCATTTCCAGGTCAAGAAGTGCTATTGTGTTTTCTCTACGAAATTCTCATTAGCCGCCCATGGTTTGGATTTGTGCCCGGTTCAGGACAATAGGATCAACCCCAATTACACGAGCATGAAATACACCTCTGAATAAGTAGCTATGAAAACGTTATAAATGAAAACAGATAAACCCACAGAGATTATCGATCATAACTTTTAACTAAAAGGTTATATGTACATATAAATAAAGTCACCCCCACACTAACAACACACAACTACACAAGTTATCGACTTATAAATGTCAATTAAAGTCAATTAAGTCCCACGCAACGAAATAAATGTCAAATGGTAAAATAATAAATAACACAACACTGTTTATCCGACTAATGAAGAAAATTAGGAAAATATACCGTAGGTACAACAATTAATTGTCATTTTGAAATTAGAAATGCTTATTTTAAAATTAAAATGGAGATACTCGTAGCAATGTTTGTCTACCAACCTATTTAGATTTCAAATTCGTCCATCGAATATAAATTTACTATTTGAAAATGGAACGTAGGGATGTTACTCGTCGATATAAATATTGAGCTTATCGGTTAGTGAGGACATCATTGCGTGATTTGTTTAAGATCTAATTCTAGGGTTTTTAGTGGGATCGAGGCGTCTGCAATTGCTAAGATTGTGGTGGATTATTCATTTTACAAAAGGATGTTGAACAGATAATGTGACTACTGATGTATTACTCCTTTAAATTTCCAATAGAACCAATTTAAACAATGAAGTTTGGAAATAGAAAAAATTGGGTTTCATATGAATAACTATGGAGTTATATTATTTTCACAGAAATTGTGATGATACTATAAGGAAACTAAGGCTGATATAGGTATTTTTTTATTTATTCTGTATGCTGACATTAAAGCATACAAAATAATATTACGATTTACCTACATTTTAGCGAAAGATTATTTTTATCTCGGACAGGAGGATTTTTTTTCCGTCAAACAAATTTATTAAAAACTAAATACATTTATTTGTAATAAGTAAAAGCTTTTTCTCCAGTTCATGCGATCCAGTTAGAGACAAAGGGTTCCCTTGGCAAACTTTCCCCTAAGTCAACGATTCATTCCGAATTGTGACCGACTATAAAAAGTTCCAGTTGATTTATCTTTGACATTCCAAAAATTAAACGTGGGTTGGAGTAAAAATAAATTTGCTCTTGTGATTTTATCTGAACGTTTCCCCTCACTTAGAGAACTGACACAATTAGAAAATTATTATGATATATTAACCAATAGCCGCTTATCTCTTGTTTACTCAAATCCCGTGGGCATATCGTGAATGCCTACGTCTCGTATAAAAAAGCTAACCGCAAAAATAACTTGTAGTTTCTTCAGAAGCCCCATTTAAGTAAAAAATTGTGTACACTCAATTTTTATAGAATACCCGCAAGGAACGAAGTTCCTCACGCATTAAAAAAAACAGATGACGGCCAGAGCTTGTCGATCATGTCCGAACCTCGCCGGACGGAACGGTAGCTTAACGGTTTTTCCTTACGTTGCGATTTCTATCAGGCACAATAGAATATTCAAGAGCTTAGTCTTAGCATTTTAAATGTCACAAGGTATTCTCTGAAACTAACAAACAACGTAGAAAATATTTATATTAGTAGATTTAACTTGTAATTAACAAGGTACCAGTTTATTTAGTTAACTATTCAGTTAACAACCACTTCACAAACATTTGCACACAACAAATTTCAGTTACAGTTACAGGAAAATCATTTCCATTGTTTGGCTCTGTTAGCTATAGACCCGGAGCTGACGTCATGACGGTGACATTAATATCTTTATGAAAGTGCACAGCCGAGGCCCGGGGATTGTTTGTAAAGCACAAACTACGCATTTAAAAAAAGTTTATAATTAAAAAACCTAAAGTAGTTTAAATTCCGTATTCTAGAACAAGTTGACTTATTTATTTAATGCTTACCGTCTTATTCATAAAACTATAAAACACAACGACGAGCGTACGACGTAAACGTACGAGCCTTTGTACATTGTTTATTTTGTAATTATTTTAATATTGTATGTTTTCTGAGTACAATAAAGAATAAAGAAAGAAAGAACGAATTTCCTATTAATAAAATAAAATTAAAATTGATCACGATCACTAGCATAGGTAATTTATAATAGGTAGCCTACAATAGATAATTGCATTAATTTATGCTGTTTAACCTACCCAAACGAATACCAAAAATATGTCGTATCACTAGACTAGGTGATATCTATCTAGACAAATTTATGAAAACAATGATAGTTTCAAATCTTCATTCTTATAAGCATCCCATTTTTTTTTATTATATTGAATTTAAAAAAATATCATCATTCGACTTGTTAGTGATTCCTAGCCCCGATTAATCCGGAGATGTTCCAAGCCTCAAAGTAATCATCAAGCTTTATATCGATATCGTTCCCAACCCTAACTCCTAACCTACGGCTCGAAAGACTTACTGCGCGCACCAATTACAGAACTCCAAATATTTGCCGTGCCAATGTGCTACACAAATCAACTGTTTGCCGTGAGAAACTGCGGACCATGGTTACTCGCTCCTTTCTCGCATTCTACGTCATGAACAAAATATGTTATAGAATATGTTTAGAAATGTGCACTTGACAGTGTTGTGCAGTTATTATTAGTTAGTTCTAGGCACGCGTACCTAATTGATGTTGTAAATAAAACCCACATTAAAGTAGATGCTTAACGAGACATTAAATCGATGAGACTTAGGTTGGTAATTTGTAATTAACATTTACTACTATTATTATTATTAAATATTGCATGCTAAAATGGCACATTACAGTTGAACAAAATGTTTGTTCTTTTACCAATTTATTAACCCGTATTCGCAATAAATGATTGAATTGCTTCTGTTGCCACAAACATTGTTATTACACACATAGCAAGACCCATTCACCACCTTAACATATATCGCCATACAGGCAAACCATGAAGGTGTACCAACAAAATAATAAATGACACACCCCACGTCACCTTGCCGTCGCGTTCCATAAGTGTGCGGCGCGAAGGACCAATAACTTCAATCGAATATTAATTTTGAACAAGTCAAGGACCCACACAATATGGAAACAAAGGGGCCCATTCATTCCTCTTTGTCCCAACTGCTTTGAGGTTTCGCCCTAAAGTAAACCTTTTTGAAGATTTATTTTCTCTTTGACACGGAATTTCCTCGTTTCCTCATTTGTTACGTTAATAGTAATTGCGGGTTTCACAGTTTTAGTTTGTATGTATTTCTAGTTCCGTTTGTGTGATGAAAAGGGGTATTCAGATTAAATACTACAAAGTACTTAGTTTTATTTATATCACACATAATAACATACCATCACGCCTGTATTCCCTGGAGGTGTTGGTACACCCACATACGTTCGCCGGTACGTTTTAAGTCCCCTGTAATAGGAGACAAGCCTATTAACATTAACCATTGTCACAAAATACTACCAGCTGCTACTGAGAATTTCATATATAATAGTCAACATTGCTCGACCTGCAAATTGAACCCACGACCTCTAGCACAGCAGTCGCGCTTAGGACCAATAGACTAATTAGGGCCGTTAGGCACAAAACGGTTATGAATTCCATAGTTACTCAGAGGAGTTTAGTAGAGGCAGTTTATTTTTATTTTAGGTTCAAAAAGAGATGGGATTTGGTGAATATGTTTATCTGTTATGTTTCAATCATAATTTACCAATAATTTCTTTTTTTTTTAAAGACGCTGCTCTTCGCTGTTGAAGATACTCATATTACATTAGGGTTAAACGGGCATCAGGATCCTCATACGCATGTTATGACGAAAACGTTTTAGTACAGTTGTCTTCAAAGGCCTTAACCACTTTGTTCTTTTACGATGAGACGTGGGCAACCCAAAACGTCATAAACACACGCTTGTATCATGTGACAACACTGTGGATATAAAAAAAATACATCTAAGCGTCCGGCGACATCAAAGGCAATAAGATACATACAGACGCTATCCATTTGTAAACTACCCGTATTTTGGAGTATGCTGTTACCTACAAGGCCATAATCGTATTTCCCAAAGGGCTAACGTATACTAATGTACACCCACAGTTTACCGGTATTCTAGGTCCCACGTTTTAGGGGGCGAGCCTATTACCAGAACCGGCCACAAATCCAGACAGAATTCCTATTGAGAATTCCATTTTAATTGACACAGTCACGGACAATGCACACAATAACTTAAAAAAAAAATTTGTGTTTACAAAAAAATGATAGTAAACAAAGGCTGCGCCTGGCGCTGGTTTTCAACTTGACCTGGAAGTGAGTGCTATAACATTGCTTAACCGAAATCGACTAGAACCCAGGACTTCTAAAGTAGCAGTCGCGCTAAGGATCACTAAACTAATCAGGCAGTTACCTACAAGGATAGACTCAAAATCCGTCTCTGGCGCCTACTTAATACCTTGAAACGTTGCAAGAGCAGCCACGTCGTTATGACAAGAGGCCTCGGTTTTCAGTCAAGAGCTACTAGCCATTCTCATAACTAGTTAATTTATAGACGTTGTGCAGAGTTTCGGCATTCTTTATTAATTGAATTTCAACCCCCTTCTGTTTCACTTCCTAACCAAGAGGATGAGATGATAGAGGATAGTCTCCGCTTCGCACTCCATACAAAAATACAGTTTCTATAACTAAATATTAAAAGAGTAATCTCCCAATTTCGGAACAACAAATATACGCAGAAATGTTGCAAATGTATTGTTGTTTCACCTATCGGGCACGCGTTCGCATCGGGTGCGATAGAGACGGCGACAATAATGCAACATTGTCGCCTTCCTGAGTGACACTCCGCTTAAATAGAAGTGAAATAGAAGGAGGCTCAATGACATCACTTAGACATAAACAAAGATACTTATACTTTGTTGATATATTTTATACGATATTTAGGTTTCTGTTGCTCTAATAAAAACCCCCCATATTAGTTTTTCTTCAACATGCCTGATACAATTTTATTATAATATATGTATAGAAGATGTACACACGGCTACACATCAAGCTATACAAACCAGTTTAAACTGACCTCCCATTGTAAAGGTTTGTGGCACAAATCAAGGCCAGCCTATACTGGTTTAGTATAGCTTGATGTGTGGCTATGCGTACAGAATGTATAACTCTTTACAGCAATTAAAAAGAAACCATAAACTTACCATGGTTAAGGTTATTTACTACATAATATCAAATCAACCCGCAGCCCTGAAACGACACTCAAATTACGCAGACAAATAAGCTGTCGGTACGTTCTATTCCCCTGTCACAATAAGCCGTCTGTTCATTATATTCCCCTGTCAAATCAGGGCTCTACCAATAATCACACGTTTTTCTACCACGAATGTGTTTCGGACCTAACGATAGGATCGATAATCTGTTGAAGCTACTTCCAAAAATGAATTTCGTCACTCGTCAATAACAGTTCCGATAAAATAAATGTGATGAAACTGTTGTAGTTTTGTTTCGTTCAAAAGCTTCGACGGCTGATTCTCGTAGTAAGCTCCCTGAGGTAGATAATATTTTGAACAGGAATAATTTATTACTTACGGCACACGTGTATTGTAATGGTCTGATAAGTTATACAAATAATAATGTGGGAATGGTCGTGACAGGTTTATATAGTCTGTAGGTTCACGATGTAGCATTAAATGTAAATGTTCATAAATTTATGTAACTGTGGCTTGTATAACGTGTCCCAAAAAGTTGCCACTAGCTTTGTAATTTCACATTTACTAAAATTCATAATATCACCATTGCCATAAACTAAATGTCATTGTGCTTTTTAATTAAAAAGAACTACATTGGTAAGCTCAGCGATATAACAACGGTCGATAATTAAATTTTGTCACAGATCAAACTGTCAATGAAACAAATTCAATTCAAAAAATACTTCAACAAGATCATGGATGAGGTATAAAATGGTTTAAAAAAACAGAAGATAGAAAAGTTTGGAATGAATATTGTCAATTTGGGCCGAAGATTGTACCCTGAGGTACTATTTTATTTTAATAAACGCATGATGACTACCATATAAGCAGTGGTAGCCTAGTGATATAACATTAGACTACCGAGTCGTAGGTCTCGAGTTCGCATTCTAAAGCATGCACTTTCCGCAATCAAATGTTTAAATTATCACTCATTTAAACGGTGAAGGAAAAACATCGTGAGGAAACCTGCATGCCTGAGAGATTTTCTCGACGGCGCGCGGCGTGGGAAGTCTGCCAATCTGCAGTAGGCTAGCCTGTTAGACCAGAATCTAACCCCTCTCACTATGGGTCAGTAAATAAGTTGATAACGTAACAACATATTGCTGACAATATCTAGAGCAGACAGTAGGAAAATATCTTTCTATATTTATTGTATCATTCATATTGTCTATTAGACAAAACTTGTTCAGAGATCGTACAGGTCCTTAATTAGATTTGTCCACTGCTCTAAAACCATTTGATGGACTACAAAGTGCAGCACATCTAATTCTAGCTTCACTCAAGCTTAAACACTGCGGCCTCAAAGCACTAAAACACAGACAAGTGACGGAGACGTCTGTGCTGTAAACCGAAACCCTGTGGTCTAAAATAGCGACGGAATGGATTTAGAGATCTAAAACTCAAGAGAAAGTAGCACTAGTGTACGTGACATCTGATATGACGTCATGATACAGTTTGTTCAAAATAAGTAAGCCGATCGGAAGTTAGCCGTTCCGAACTACCGCGGTGATAAAATCGTTTAATTACGTGTTTTATTACATAAATATCCAAATTAGTAAACAAAATAATCTCATACTCTAATTATCTTTACATCGACTCTTTCTATTAAAATTTACCACTTCTAAACCACTTGCAGACAATTTCCGATCGGCTTACTTATTTCGAACAAACTGTACATTTTAGTTATTGTATGTAAAGGTTGTATAGCCAGAAAGTGATATTTTTAAACCAAAAATTAATAATAAAAAGAACTGACTGATTTTCTAAGTGACTTGTAATTTATGCTAACCCGTTTTCAGTCAGCTTAGTGGACTAGCCCAACCTTAGGACAATAACTGGCTTGATGAACCAGTGGATGTAAATCAGCATTCCTAATACTTATTACACCAGGTTCTCAGATATATAACAAAACTTAGTCTCAGCCCTACGCCCTCTGTTCTTATTGCGGTAGGTTTTCCTGAAATTTCCGGGCAATAATGTACAAGGAGTGTTACTAAAACCCGGAAAGTCCCCTCGTTACAAGGAAACGGAAAAAGGACCATCAGTCCTATATGTGCTGCAGTTTGGACTACTTCCAAACACTTCGTTAGGTATGCTTGTTTACCATCATAATAGTATAGAGAGAGAAAAAAAGTTAATGAGGTATTTTCAACACAACGTATTCTTTTGCCTTTATTAATTAATACTTTAAGAAGATGAATCCTCTCAAAGGCATTTAACAGCTTTGTTACTTTTAATTTTTACGAAACATATTTGCATACTTTAGGGAGTTCTTGATTTAGATGTAAAAACTTTTGATACTTCTTTTTCATCTTCGGATCAACTTGGAACTTTTCGTTTCACGTTAATCAATTCAAATGACAATTATTTTTTTCTTATATAAATTAAAAAGGCTGTACCTATCTTGGGAGATGGATACAGCCTCTTCTTCCATCATCCCTTCAAATTACCATAGAACAGCATTGAAATAAATGAGCGAGCGTTTTCATCGAAAAAGGTTTCGAAGGTCTGTTTGTCCGAAGTTTAAAATTTAACATGGCGACCTTTCGATTCGTGGGAACATACAACTGTTCAATTTACTCAGGCTGCCAAGCTTGGAGAAAATATCCGAGTCGAGGCGTTCAGTGAAAAATACCTTCCAAACTGTATTGTTATGTTGGACGTAATCTGAAAATGACACGCTGCCGTTAGCGTTTGTTATTCCAATATTTGTTTGGACATTCTTAGTTGTACTAGTGGTACTAGTTCAATGGATTAACGGTTGTTGGTTGTGTTTTCAAAATAGTTGTTTTTATATTATTTCTGACTGCCTCGTTGGTCTAGTGGTCCCAATCGCGACTGCTACGCTAGAGGTCTTGGGTTCAATCCTCAGGTCGAGCAAAGTGATATTGAGTTTTTCTATGAAATTCTCAGTAGCAGCTCGGAGTCTGGATTTGTGCCCGGTGAATGGCAATAGGCTCGCCCCCTATTACATGGGACCCAAATATACCGGCGAACTGTGGGTGTACATTAAGTACACCTCTGCCTAACCCTTCGGGGAATACAGGCGTGATGGTATGTTATGTATGTTATGTTATATTATTTCGAAAAATTTATAGAGCTCCTATGTCATCCGCTCCGCTCCGCTGTCATCTATAAACGACAAAATATTTTTATGAAAATGTTAATTTTTTATCTTAATATTAAGATGTATGACGTTTTCACTCAGAACTCGTGAACTTACTAATATGAGACTATCTAGCTATAGCTTTAAGTGTTTTAATGGCAACGCATAGGTACACGCGTAATGTATAAGTGACACTTATCAAAACCAATTTGATGTATAAAACACTTTGGTCCTAAGATGTAACCTTGCAGGACACCATCAGCATTATTATGTATTTTATAAATCATATATTACTTTCAGCAATAATTCTTTAAAATTATCATGTTTTCTAATCATACAACTCGGGTCTACAAAGCGTACCGCCTTAAAGAATACATAAATAACAACAAAACAATAACACTACACTATAAAATGCTTCTGAAGGAGTACTAGACTCACTTTCAAATAGCCGTCAACGTGTTAAATTAGTTGTTTTACGTATTTGTTTTGGTTTTTCATTACTTTGTTAAACGTGCCTATTTTATTTAAACACAAATTAGATGCATAGGCCTTAGGATTGATTTAGATCACTACTTTACCACACAAGGCTGTTTCAACTTTATGTTTCACCGGACACTAGCTTCTTTTTAGTGTACTCCTGACCACACACCGTACAAATGCCCGCAGTTACCTTGAACTCTTGGCTTCCAACACCTTCAGCCTTCGGTGATCGATCTTGATTGTATCGTGTTACGGGGCGGCAACACAACCCTGGTCTACCTGGTTTCTCGAGTACTCTCAAGGGAGTTAACTCCCTTGAGGGTGTTCTTAGTGCGGTGGGTGAGCGAGCAGAGGTGGTGGATGGTAGTGTTTGTTGGTAACGTGGTTGTGGGGCAGCGGCGGCGTGGGGCGATTGCCCGCCGGCGGTTCGAGCGCTGTTTGAATCACCCCGCCGGCCGACTGCACGTGCGCCTGCGCTCACACGCTACGCTGCTCCTGACGGTACCATCCTGCTGCTCACCGAGAATGGCACGCGGCTGATGACTCGTGCCGCGGCCGCGAGCCTCCTGCGCGCTGCCCTCCTCTCCCCGCGACCCTCTCGGCCCCGCCACGGTGAGCCGCCGCCGCACCCTCTCTTCATCTTCTCTCTTTCTATGTGTCTGTCGGATTCCGTCGCCTCTCGCACTGCACGCTTCGCACTAAGCTTCGTAAGGTAGGAGCGCGGCTAAAAGTGCCAGTCATAAAATCTACCAACACTAGCAGTCGATAAACTAGAGAGTATCGCGTGAATTTTATAATTTAAAATATTAGCGATTTTATAAAATTATACACGGAACGTCACATTTTAGAAATACTCCAAAGTTCGTCTTAGCTTTATTCAAAAAGACACGGCTTAACAAATTGGAAACTTTAGAATTTTTCTTCAAACTTTATACTTAGTGAAGGCTGACCCAATTTTAATAATAAGGTTTTGAATATAATTTCAATTAGCTACATAGAGAGCGGCGGAGTTAGCTTAAGTCTCCTTAAGATTTTTTAATAAATATTAATAAACGTTTGCTCCTACTTTATGCCTGCATGCTTTTTAGAATACTGCTTTCCTCTTCCTATTACACCATTATAGACTTTCATTCGTTGTGAGGTTGATTTAGACGTTCTGAAAGTCTATTCTGGAATCTCTTGCAATGTGCATGGTCTGCATGTTTTCTTTCTGCATCTCCTATTTTTCTACGATCTCTATGGTTACTGCGCGGCATAGACTGGCTTTGATAAATAGTTCGAGCGGGACTGCCAACCGGGGAGGCTTTGCTGTTCTCATTTCTTACCCGCGACATTTTCTAATTCGTAAAAATTTATAATTTATTTGCCCGTTAAATGTCGTAACGTTTCGAATATCGTTGTTTATTGTAATGGATTGTATTTTTTTATGTTTACCGTCAGTAGGGTCAGTTTTTTTAATATCAATGTACGTCGATCGACCGGCGCGATCGCCTCTGATGTTACAATTTCGGAGTCCCGTCGCGCTATGGCTCGATCGTCGAGCTTGCCACAGCTAAGCGATTCGATGGATGAAATTCCAGTAAAGCTGATGTCGGACGGAAGGATCGCGAATCGAAATGGAACTGGTGTGACTTCGTGGATCGGCGGTATGTCCATAACACATGATGGGAACCTGATTGCTCCGGACAAAATTTTGACGCACATTCACCGTTACGCAAGCCCTCACTACAACCCACATGGGCAACATTACCGTCGCTGGAACCATGAACCAGGAGGGAGCGAAGACCCCCTGTATGCTACCAAGACTGTCTACGGACCTGGATACATTGATGAAAACCGTACGTATGGCGTTGGTATTCTCGATGCGTTGACTAATCTTTTTGCAAGAACTCCCACTTATTAACTCTTTTATATTTTATTTAACTTTAAAATAACTATTAACAGCGGTATGAAAAGGTAAGTCAACGTGATCAAAATAAGTGGTACAAATAAATGAGAAAACACATATATTTAACAGACAGTACAACTAACCATAGATATCGTAAGTCACATCACTTCGAGCTTCAAAACTGTACAATACTAGATGTTTTAGGAAACCAACGAGACATGGGTGATTTGATTCATTCTTATAGCACCTACATGTTACTATCTGAGTGCTCTCTACCCTTTATTATTTCGTCCCCTGTAACCCGAGCACTTTAGTTTAGACCCTCCACAATTTTATAGTATACGATAGTTGGTCTAAGAAGACACGAAGTAAAGCTTTGCGTAGAGAAAATGAATAGAAGGGATATAGAGCTTTAGAGTCCTCGTGTGCTTCCTTCCCTGATCCGAGAAATTGTAGAGAATTTAGTTTGTAAAGAAGCGATTTAGCGAAGGCGCTTAGATACAAAAATCTCCGTGAAGCTTTGCAAATTGCGCTCGAGATTCATCTACCGAGGACATTATCCTATTTTCATTGATCCTCGGGTGTAGCACGGATTTATTATTTGATAGGACGTGGTATTTATTTATAGAATACGGTGATCCACTATGCATGAATCCATTAAATATTCTATTCATATTTAACTTTAAACCGGCACAGATATCTCATGGAGTTTTTGCCTCACAACAAATTGAACGTAATTTGAAAGCATGTCCGATTTATTGAGATTACCGCTTGTATTTAACGTAAGATTTTCATACAGATTATCGATTTCATTGGCAACTCATCGTGTTCTATTCACGACACGTAATTTTTTTATCGATTTATCACACACACATATTCCATATTTCCAATTATGAATTTTTATCCACAAAATGTAAATTATATTTATTATAAGCATGAGCATATTATTCACACTCCGATATAACTATTGATTTATTTTCAGTTATGTTAATTAATTCATTTGTTTATTTTTAAATATATATTTATTTATTTTACACAAAATGTTAAGTGTTAATGAGCTACGTAATTAAAGCACCATTTGCTTTGAACCTCTCATGATATAGGTAACTTAGGAACAGCAATTTCTGAAATAATTAATCACGTGGTTTTGGTGTCTGTGATATCCTATGTAAGTGAAACAATCTTATATATTAATAACATAATTTGAAGCACAAACCATAAATTGGTGAATTACTTAAACCAGCTTATAACACGAATAACGACGGTAATTAATAAAAGTTTATGAAATCGATTGGCATTACGTTTCAACAAAACGCTATCATTAACTTAATGTGTTGATATTTCCAAGTTGACTACAAATTCTCTGTTTCAAATTCTCAAAATTAAATATGATTTTAGGTCTATTTAGGAGCTTAAATATGTTATAATAGTTCAGTAATTACTACGTAATTACTTAGGGACGATTGGCTGCTTTTGCGTTAACAGATATTGATGGAGTATCTTTGTAACTGTGAACTCATCTTAGATTTGTATATTATCCACAAATAAAACTATATCTACGCGATCCAAATTTTTATCTTCTATCTCAATTCTGAACCAACAACACCTTCCAACATTTCTGACACGACCACATCAACTAACACAAGACAACAACCAACAGAGAGGATTGGCAAAGAGAACGGTAAATCAGGTGATGAGAAAGTGGCCCTGCAGTCGACGTGCCACGTGGCGCTGGACGCGTGCATCAAGGACAGCGAGTGCGTGACGTCACTGACACCGGTGCTGCAGAAGTGTCACGCCACTGATTGTGATAGAGAAGGGTGCATGACGGCGTTGAGGGGGTTCTACAGGAAGCAGGGCGTGCACTGGAATACGGAGATCGCCTTTTGCCTTTGCAAGTCAGTATAAATTATTTGTTTTAGTTTCTGTTTCCACATTTATCATTATTTATCTCCGATAGGAATCTGATTAAGTTCTTTTGTTTATAATAGGAATAATTTTAAAAGGTCATCTATCCTATCATACACACCAACCGATTACAGGTACTCTAAACACCTGCCCTTTTTCTAGCTCCGATTCTAGACCAATTTTCATTTTGTAGTTTCTACCTTCTCCTATAAGAAAACGACGCCGTTTTCTTATAGGAGAAGGTAGAAACTACAAAATGTCTGTATGAATGTATGTTTATAAACCTTTAAAAGAGAGATCTCCCAAATATTTATTTTCAATTTGAACTGCCAAATCTTTTTAAGATTTCACGTCTCGAAATATTATTGCATCGACGCCGACGTTATAGAAGTAAGAGAACAATAACTGCTTTGCACACTCTGTGTCTTTCTCTTATCAAACCCAATCTTACTCCCATCTAATTTAACCCTACAATCGTAATAACATGTATCTAACCTGACCCCATTTTCAAGGAAAACCGACAACCGTGAAGATTCGTGCATGAATGCTCAGGAGCGTCTTCATCCGTCGTGTGCACAGCGTCCACCCGTGGGCTCTCCTCTCCCGGCCTGCCATACTCTTGCGCACGCCTGCCGTGAAGAACCAGAGTGCAGGTTAGTATTGTAACATAACATACCATCACGCCTGTATTCCTCGAAGGGTTAGACAGAGGTGTACTTACTAATGTACACCCACATTTCGCCGGTATGTTTAGGTCCCGTGTTATATTGAGGGCTTATTGCACTTAACCGGGCACAAATCCAGATTCCAAGCAGCTACTGGGATTTTTATAGAATAATCCAATAACACTTTGCTCGACCTGGGGATCGAACCCAGGACCTCTAGCGTAGCAGTCGCGCTTAGGGCCACTAGACTAATGAGGCAGCCTTCATCTTTATTGTATTCGTGTAGAAACTTTAAAATCTAAGTATATTGTTGTTTAATAAAAAACACCAGTTTTGAAAAAATAAGAATTTGTTGTGGTGCGGACAATCCTCATACCCTAATCCTCAGATCGTAGGGGAGGCAGCAGGATACTTTATACTCGAAGTGAATTGAAAATTACACTTACAACACTCATTTTATTTATAATTATTTTATGCACCGTTGGTATAAAGGCGGTCTTAATGCCATTAGCTGCGACTTGAAAAAATATCGTGCATCTCACAGATTATTCTATTACTAATATATCGAATACAGTGTCTAAGATCCGATTCCCAGTTCGAGCAGTGTTATTGGTCTGGTTTCGCTCGGTTATTGGCCCTAGGCTCGCCCCCTATATCACGGGATCTAAACTTACCGGCAAAGTGAATTCCTTTGGGGAATACAGGCGTATTAATAACAAAAACCCAAAAAAAAACCTGTAACTGAATCACTTTAACCTATCCTCACTGCATCAATTAGTTAGTCTTAATTTTTGTTCATCAAAAACGTTCCAAGTTTGCCGGGAAGAAATTACAGATTGATTTTCAAAGGTCCTTTGTTTTTGTATTTTTCTGGTGCACAATGAAGTATAAATAAATAAACGTTGCCTCAGTCTACTCTCTTAATCGCTATTTCGGTGAAAATGTATGAACATCATTAAACAACTGACAAACGATGCATAATACATTACGTTTAAATCCAGAACTTACGAAAATCATCAACAATATTCGTGTGCACGTCACAAATGCATTAGCCTGCATCCGACTAAATTGGGAACAAAATGGAGGAGTCCAGATATAATTAAATCAAGCCCGGTTACAGTTTCAACTGTGGTCTTTGAAAATAGCCGAGTAGCCTTAAAGTATCCTGCTGGAAGTGAATGAGCTTTCATCGAAAAACGATTTTCAAAGCTTTAACAGTTCGATTTTTTGGTGACTGCTGTATGTAACCTCACCAGGCTCACCACTTAGAAAAGTTGGAATCTACTTCCCTCAGATCAAATAAAAAGTTAAGATGGAACTTTGCGAACAAAGAAGTGAGACACGCACACACGTATACCGAAACTACTTGTCAGTCGAGCTTTCGATAGCTCGACTAACAAGATAAGGCGTATTTTCGGTAGATAAGGTATACGTGCGTAAGTGTTGTGTTTGTATACGGC
Organism: Subacronicta megacephala; assembly: GCA_958496365.1. Lineage (NCBI taxonomy): Eukaryota > Metazoa > Arthropoda > Insecta > Lepidoptera > Noctuidae > Subacronicta > Subacronicta megacephala. Next base: position 4,751,181 of record OY292538.1, read on the forward strand.
TAGGCGTAGTTTTACCCGGCCTCACTTCTTTGTTCGCAAAGCTCCATCTTAACTTTTTATTTGATCTGAACCGTGTCCATGATCGAAAGAAAAGAAAATTGCACATTGCAACTTTACTTATCTTTTTCAAACCCAGGAAATTAGTAAGACATGAACGCTGGCTCACTACTTGTAGTTTTGCCTACAACAAAACAAAAATAAATTCTATACACACCTACTAAAATCATTATAGTGTGAAAGACATATTTCTAAATGTCTATGTAACAGAACGCCCAGGAATTAGTTCGGTCGTACTCATTCCATTTGCGGTGCTAGTCCTCTGATTGGGATATCCGACTACCCTACTATTGTGTTGTAATGGCTGTGATCATTGAGACAAAGGAGATAACGCCGTAAGCCTATATATATAGGTCCTACATGTCTCTACGGTGATCTATAGATAAACGTGCTGATATATATTATAATTATACAGAATAGATATATATTAGAACAATTTCAGTAGTGCAGTGATAGCCTAGTGATACGACCATTGGACTGCCAAGTCAAAGGTCTCGAGTTCGAATCCAAGGCACGCACCTCTGACTTTTCGAAGTAAGTGCGTATTAATAATTAATTATCACGCGCATAAACGGTGAAGGAAAACATCGTGAGGAAACCTGCATAGCTGAGATACTTTCTTGACGGCGTGTGAAGTCTGCCAACCCGCAGTAGGCTAGTGTGGCAGACTATAGCCTAATCCCTCTCGTACTGAGAGGAGACCCGTGAACAGGAGTGAGACAATGTAATGGGTTGATGACGAGAACAATTTACTTGCGTCCAAATCCTACAGCATAGGTACGTAGGTACATGTACTCAAGGAGGTAGCTAGGATTTTGTTAAGGGGGTGGGGGGGGCAGGCGTTGTTTTGTACCAAGAATATGCTGCATGAGCAATGGGACAGCCATTGTTAGTTTTAAGGTCACACCCAATATCGGCAGCAGGAAACCGTTACCGTTAATCACTGTCAGCGATAAGACCGCCCATTGTACCACTCTTTGATTTATAAACTTGTTCTTGGCATACGTTTTTGGTGTGCATTAAGGAATATTCTATTTTTTTTCTATTCTATTACAAAGAGTAAGTGAGACGAGCAGCTTATTAAACCGACGAAAACAGAAATAGATTCTCAAGTGGACGCGTAATTTTTTTAACGGATAATGGAATATAACGAACGCAACGGATAATACCTCAAAGATGGTCCTATTTAAATATGAAAGAAAATCTCCATCCGTAAAGATAATAAAATAGGCGATGATTAATTATTTACCGACAAGAAAACGAGGAGGTCCTCAGTCGAAAAGTCTACGTTATATATTTTTTTTTGCTTTACCGAATTTTCACCAGTGTATATTATTGTCCTAGGATTCGTTTAGAGAACTATGAGCAATGGTGCGCAGTGGACGCGGTGACGCAGGGATGCGCGGGCGCCCCGGCCGCGTGCCGCTCCGCTGTGGTTGCCGTGCTGGGCACGCAGCTGCGCGCCGCGTGCGCGTGCCGTGGCACCGACTTCGCACAGCTGTACGACTGTCTCGGCTGGCAGCGGTTGCTGTGGCTCAATCCTTGCGTTGGTGAGCTATGTCAATTCCCTATATGATACCCTAGCACTAGAGCTCCCTATAACCAAGGCTCCCAACAGGGCACAACTTACCACCCAGGCGACGCCTATGACGATACGCTTGGAGTGGTGACTGGGCAAACAGCTGTGACGGCTTCTATGGCACGTTTTGTGCGTCCAAGCCCCGCACAGAGCAAATATTTGTATGGCCAGTCTGTGAGAAATATTACTATGGAGCAACATATAAAAAAACCCTTGCTTAATTCCAGTGGAATCCCAAAGCGACTACCACATGAAGACGTACGGGCCCCTTCTGACGACTACGCCATTCGACAACGGCATCAGGTACATCACGGTTGCGCCGGAGTCGCCGATCTACCACCGCACCACCACCCACCACCACAAGCACACGACGCAGCATGGCACCTCCCAGATTAATCCCGCACCGGTAAGATATTTTTTTTATCGATATGATCTAGTAATCTAGCTGGGAAGCGGCTTTAGCAGTATCTGTTGGGAACAAATATAACGTCCATCAAAATAAACTACGAGATCTAAGCCATGTGGAGCGCCAACTTGCGGAAGGCAGCTGACAGTGACTGAATGAAGAAAGCCGAAGATCGGGCTCTGTGGCGTGCAACAGTGGAATATAGGCTGATGATGATGATGATGATATTTATTTCTGTAATTAAAAAATCGATATAGATCTTTTAAGACACTTTTGTTTTCCAGCGCCATCTAGTATTAATAATTTAAACTTTGCAAACGTCAAAATATATTATTTATCTAAAATATATTTTTTATATTTCACAGGAGAGCCACGAAGAGCTAAGCCCTATAACCACCATGTCGGAGCAGACAGTAGGCCCAAACGAGGTGGGTCAAATCTCAGAGCCTGTCATCGAGACCACAACTGAAACGAGCACGGTGGCTACCACGACCACGACTTCAACCACTACCACGACGACCACCACTACGACCACGACCACGACCACTCCCAGGCCGACCACGACCCTTGAGCCCACGAAGTACTGCATCGTGAAGAAGCCTGAGAATGATGATCAGGCACAGTATATCAAAATGGGGGAAACTCGACGAGTGAGTATAATTATTAGTTCATGTTGCATACCAGCTGTTGGCCGATTACTTACTACAAAAGTAACGTAAGTAATACCATCAGCTATGGCAATAGGTTTGCCGCCTATCACGTGGGACCTAAACATACCGGCGAAATGTGGGTTTACATAGTACACCTTCGCCTAATCCAGGAAATACAGGCTTATTTTCCTCCCTCGGAATCGGTTTAGCCGTTTCGAAAACTAACCGTAACAAATAGACATCTTATCGCTGACAGCGATCTCTTAAAGACAACTTTTGGATGGACTTGTAAGAAAAGGAAACGTGATACCTTGGTAGTCTGGCGTACTTATAAAGAAACCTTATTCAACAGCTATGATATTATCATTGTTATAGTGTTGTTTAATGAATGTTGCAGCTGTATCGTTCAGCAGAGCTGGCTGAATGCACGGATCTCTGCGTGTGCGAGGCCACTCTGCAGGTGTCTTGCAAGGTGGCCTGTGTTCCCAGGGCCCCCTGCTCCTCCCGCCTGGCCCATTACTCCCACGCCGCGCCAGCCTACCAAGCCTACAGGGGCAGATGCTACTGCTACTCAGGGTCTTTCATCTGCATGCGACCAAATCCAGGTAAGATTACCTATATGTAAAGAATATTATAGTAAGTACCGTAACTACTTATTAGTTGTGTTGTGTACAGTGTGGCTAAAATGACCAGTTTTGATGACTCACGGACACATGGCTATTCATAGTGTATTCATGTCATTCGTTTATTTCTAGTATAAGTGGAACTATACCTTTTGTATGAGTCGTATCGTATCCATCAATCATTACCATACGACGTAATGATTCGATGTTATAAAGTTTACTCGTCCCCATATCTACCTATGATACTGTCTTGGATAACATTGGCATGGATTAAAATAGTTTTTTTTTTTGATAATGCTATTTTCCTTTATCACTATACAGTACCGGTACTTATACCAGCATTATCATCAACTGGCTATTACCGGCAGTTTTAAGGAGTTTTTAAGACAAAAGTTAGCCTATCACCTTCCCCAGGATACAGTCTATTTAATTGCCAAATTCTATCGAAATTGTCCAGCAGTTTAGACGTAAAAAGGTTACAAACAGACAGTTACCCTCGTATTGATAACATTATAGTATTACTTTCTCCATGATTTAGGTGAATACAAGCTGCCAGAAGGCGTGTACCTACTCCTAGGCTTCAGCGCAGTGGATGAGGCCCTGCTGAGGCCACACACAGGCTTGGGAGCCGAAGATGCCGTCCGTCTACTTCAGCAATACTTATACTCCGTGCATAATGAAGGGGTAAGGTTTCAACCAATCGATAGTTCTTATTTTCTACATAACAGTTCATTACGGAACAAGTTCAACAGACGGTAGGTAGGTACGTTAGATGTTGTGGCCGAGAAAGAAAAAAAGAGGGAAAGAAATCATAGCGTGGCCGAATGTTAGATTTAGAAAGGTTAGATGCTGCTAACATGCAAAACCGCTTGCGATCGGCAAAGTTCTAGAACTATTTAAAATATTTTCTAAGGAATTCATGGGTTACAAAAATTACTACATAGATAGACGATATCCAGTGATGGTTAATATTTTTTCACAATGCTTAATTTAGAAACCAGGGAACGAAATAGAACTGATAAAAAAGCTGTTTGATCAAAAAATTAGCAACAAAAAAAATCTTTACGGTTGGTGGAAGGTGGCTGATCTACCGTTTGCCTATTTAAAGAAACCTTCAATGTTGCGCACTCGAAAATATTCGTTAACATCATAGCAACGTTTCTATTAATTTCCAGACGAATTGCACACTCACTCTGTTCAACATCAGCAATGAGAACGTGATTATCTCGGCGAGTGTGCCCCCTCGGGAACAGGAGGTGCTGCGGGAAGCTGGAGACGCGCTGCTTGATAGGGAGAAGGTATATGACCCACCAGATAACTATGTGGATGATGATGATGATGATGACGCACACAGAGATAATGTTAAAGCTAAAACTACACGCTTTAAAACTTTAAAAGTTTTATTGAGTCTTGATGAAACATAAAACGTGATTGCCAAGACGCGGTTAAACTTAATAAAATATTATGATATTTTATTTATTTATTTCAGGCAACAAGGCCCATATCAAAAATAATACTATAATACAATACAATAAATCTTAAACTAATAACAAATAAAATATTATACATATACAATAAAATACACTAATATTACACTGCCTCATTGGTTTAGTGGTCCTAAATGTGACTGCTAGGCTAGAGGTCCTGGGTTCGATTCCCAGGTCCAGCAAAGTGTTATTGGGTTTTTCTATGAAATTGCCAGTAGCAGCTCGGAGTCTGGATTTGTGCCCTGTTACTGTCAAATAGGCTCACCCCCTATTACATGGGACCTAAACGTACCGGCGAAATGTAGGACTACATTAGTACCTCTGCCTAACTACAGGCGCGATGGTATGTTTATGATATTACAAACTCTACCTATTAGTTACAATTTCGAAATAATATTTAGAAATTATAACTGCAAAATTAATGGTCAGCTTTTTTCAGCTAATTCAAATCTATATAATTTTAAATCTACAATGTCTTAAATAAAATATACACTTTTAATTCAACATGTTACGTTTCAGGAGGAATGCATCGACGTCTTGAAGATCGTCAAGTCCCGCATCAACTCCCAGCATGAGGATATCTCCTCCCACCTTCTGCTCTCCATCTTCAAGATCGCTGAAGTTGACGTCGTGTACCCAACACCCCCAAGCTCGGCCATCACATCCCACAGGCCAGTCAAAATCTTCTACATAGCCATTATTCTCTTCACTATCCTCTACAACTTCAGATCAACAGTCTCCTTCATCAGCACTGTTCTAATCTTCAAGGGTTTCGTCAATTGTTTGTCGAATTTATTGACTAGTAAGCTAAGTATCAAAAAAGAGTTTCCTAACTCTACTACCATGTTAGAAATCGTTCCTTTCGAGAGATATTTTTTAAATGAAAATATCAATTTTGTATCTATTTTAAAATGTTATGATGAATTTATTGAAAATGTAGATGTTGTAAATTACATTAAGAATCGGCACGTTGCACTTGCTTTAGGTAACGCACAGATGAAACATATCACCGATGACATAGATATAAGTGAATTAGATGTAAATAATTATAAGGAAATGATACATATCATAAAAGCTGTGAGTATTACAATATTTAATAGTTTAAATGAACTTGTTGCTGATGCAATTATACTTAAATATTTTTCTAGAGATGTGTATTACGAAATTGGATGTACTTATTATGATTCAATGAAGCTTTTTGGTGATTTCATTTTTGAAAATATCGCGTCCTCTTCTTATGGGATTGTAAAATCCGTTAGCTTAGGACTGACTCTAGTAGTAGTATGAAGACTGACATGATTAACTAAACATATCATAGTTGTATTTCGTTTTATTTTCGACTTAGAACTGGTGCTTGTAGGTCGATCTTAAAGGCTGGGTTTTGTAAATAAGTGTATTACGCCTTTACACTTAGAGTTTTGGTTGGTTGGTACCTTCGGTAGCGTAATTATTTTGTGCTGCAGACATTCATATGTAAATAAATCTTTTATGTCTATTCTTGTAGATACTAACATTTCCATGAAAGTCAATGCATAAATGATTACTGAATTTGAAACGTAAAAATCAATAATTTCACTTCTATCTTCATTACTAGTGAACACATCAAGGTTGTGATGGTCTGTTGTTGTTTCTTGCATAGCTGCTACTCTGTTCTATATAATAATATTATGTATTATGATATCCATCTGTTTTGTGTCGTTCTTTTCTTCCATTTAATCTTTGCATAATTTTCTGTTGTCTGCAGCACGAAAACCGTTATCCTTCTTGGTTTCCCTAACTAGATTAGTGTCTGATGTAGCGATATGTCGCCTTTCTGTTAGATGACTGTAATAAGGTATTATATCCATCAATGTGAATGCACGTTTAGTAAACACAAAGTTTCGATAAAACTTAGCGACCACTGATTTATTAATAATTCGAGTTTTTAATAATATTAGTTGAAGCAATGACTAGCTTTCAAACATCTAAATATTTACTTCTAACATTTAACAAAACTTTCGTCAATTGAATCATATTTTATGTTAGATACTAATACGAATATTAGTTCTGAACGAGAATCTAACCTGCGTACCTTCGATAAACTATATTTTTTGACTGCATAATGTTCCTTAAACATACCATCATGCCTGTATTCCCTGAAGGATTGGGCAGAAGTGTACTTATAATGTACACCCACATTTCGCCGATATGTTTAGCTACCATGTAATAGGGGTGAGCCTATATCCGACTCCAAGCTGCTACTGGAAATTTCATAGAAATACCATTCATTAATGTATAGGTAGGTATTATGCAGCAAAAATGTCGCTAAGTTTTGTTTAAAATTTGATTCTATGTATTTAGGTGACACTTAGCTATATGTAATCCTGTTACATAACACGACATAGGATCGTAATGTAAAATGGTAAAGAATAAAGCTTTAATTTGAAGTAGACATAGATATCTTGTGTTCTAAAAGAATCTTAATGAATAGAGGAGTATTTAGATATCTACTCATGCTGACTGTCAAAACAGGTTGCACATTATAAGAAAATTTTTCTCCTGTCTTATAAGACAGTTTCTTATACGACGATACATATTGATAAAATGTAATATTGTCGTAACATTACAATACGCGAGATAATTATGTCTTGAATCGGTTCGAGAGACAGGAATAAAATAGTATGCAAAAGCAAGACACAAATCTTGTCTAATCTAGACAAAATGCTTATCTATCTTATAATGTGCAGCCGCACTAACGGTGTTGCCAGATTCATTGTTCTAGGAAATGACCTTCAGTGTTGTTATTTAAACTAATTTGCAAAATAATTGTCATTTGTCATGTTCAAATGAATGTATGCGAAAAACCAGAGTAAAATATTTTATAGAAATAAACCTATTACGGCCCAGTGGGTAGTAGGCACGGGCTACCATACAAACCATCTCAGATAATGTACCTTTCTGCTTAAAAAAATCACATAGCAAACATTCCGCCAACGCCAGAAAGCTTATGAATATGATAAAACATAGCATTTCAATGATATTATTTAGATAGCTCATCAATCATAAAAATATTCTGAAATAAATAATTAAAATGTACATAAGAACTGGCAACACCTCTGTTTAGATACTTGATGTACAAAATAAGTACTGGAATTTCCCGCCATAAATTTGTTCCAACTATGCTTTTCGCACTGTTTCGGCGTGTTTGTTGTTTTACCTTATATTTTCAGTACAATTAAATATGAATATTATTAGTGCGAAATATATTCGGCAGATATTTATTCTAGGCGTTGAAAAGTATCTAACTTTTTTTTATCATTTTTTTTTTGGTTATGACGATCTTTCTAAAACAGTATTTAAATTATATAAATAAAATATTACTCTGATAAATGGTCAAAAACTTAACCCATCCCCTTCTTGCAATTAAAAAGGAATAAAAACATTTTTATATTATCGAGTTGTGACTAAATCTGTAAAAAAACTAATTTGATAATCAAGAATCTATGACAGTCATGATAAATACTTGCCTACTGAGATGTAAAAATTCAATCATTTAGATATTACAAAGGCACAAACATGTATAAAATGATAAATCGACACAAAATAATAATTACTACAAAATGTATTCCGGTAAATCCTTCCATTTCCAGCCTTATTTCACGAAAAAGCAATATTATATCGGCCTGTTTAGTTAAAAATTAATGTATCAATGGTCCGATAGCTTCAATTTAAAACACATGATTACGCTTCATTCGTATGTACACACGGCTACACATCAAGCTATACAAAACCAGTTTAGGCTGACCTCCCATTGTAAACGTTTTCCGCAAAATTCATGGTCAGCCTATACTGGTTTTGTATAGCTTGATTTGCAGCCGTGCGTACTTAACTTTTTTTCTCGCAGTACAGATATTTACAATATTTTTCGTAGAAAAGTCTGGTACTCAATCAAAAATTAAAATAATTGGTAACGTTGTCCAGAATTTTTATTTTTACGGGATCACATTTTGGAACACTTAAATTTAAATTTGATATTTTACATCATATTGCTTGTGTGCAATATTTAATTTAATTGAAAGTAATTATGTATATAAATTAAATGTAATAAATTCTTTTTTTTTTGTACTGTGATCCAAAAACATACATATCAAATGAAAACTTTGCGAAATTAAAAATGTAACAATACATATCAACAAAGCTCAATTTTATACCTATTGTATTTCTAGCATTAGATGTTGCAAAGCAAAATGGCGTACATCTTTATGTAGCTTAGATTTTAGAAAAAATGTAGTTATATTATGAAATAAATTTACAAGAGAAATTAGAGCAAAATATTTCTAAAATTGAATGTTAAATTCTGTTGTAGAATCATGAAGTTGACATATTAAAAAAATATATTGTTTCTTCTAAAACTTAATTTTTATTGTAAATTTTGACGATGTTAACATTTTTATTGTTTAGAATTAAAATCTGAATGTTTTTATTAATAAGTCCTTTATTTCGGACATTGTAATAAATATCGTTAGTGCACATGCCTCATGCCTTCCATGTAAATAAGAATATATAGAAAATACATAGTAATATTACACTGGAAAGTATATAATTTTTAAATGAAAGTTGTTTACTATCTGCACCCATAGTAATAAAATCCATAATTTTATCTACAGTTACCAACACAAGATATAAAAGATTTCTTCCTTTAACAAGGAAACGAAAATTATTTAAAAAAAATAAACCTAATTAATTATTAAAATTATTGATAATAATTAATGTGCTACATATTTTTTTGTATATAGTTTATTATAAACAATATTGTTTAATATGGCAATATGGCAAATATTCTAGAAGCAAGTTAGAAAAAGATACGTATAGAATTTGGACGACTCGCAAACGCTACCAAAGTTTTAATAATTTCTAGCTCGCTTCTAGAATAATGGGTCTAGGGCCTGTTTCACAATCTACGTGTTATTTGAGAGATAAAATATGATTATGTAAAATCTGTTGAATCACTTATTATTAATCAGATTATACCTGATAATCGGGCCCTCCCACACTCATAGACATACATTAAAATGATTATCGAACTTCATAAGATTTGCCAATATTGGCACTGGTCACATACTCAAATACTTAAGAAAAAAATACAAATATTCAAAGATATAGGAACCTCGATATTCTTTCACCCGCTAATTCTTCGCTTCGCTTCCTTATCCGCAATCCCGCCAAAAAGTATAAGCAAAGGAAGTTTCCGGTAGGCACTGTCAAAATCACATAGGTACGTCATCGTACGTCACGATGCGCGCTCCGCATCGAATAATTCGAAATAATGAAATGCTCTTGTGAAATAACCTAAAATGTAAGACTACAGTTACAATATAAGAAGATTACTTATACTGTGCTTTAGTGGACCTAACTCCTAAGTGTACCTAATTGTTTAAAACCGTGCTTGTGTAAAATCATGAACTTACAGCGGTGCATTCGTCCGTGGTGAGTACCTACCCCCGTATTTTAATAACAGAGGTTCCTTTTGTAATACGTAAAGAAAATCAAATCAGATATAACTTGTAGTCACAACGTTCGATATTTAAAAACAAACAACACTAGATATTAACCCTATTGTGCCGCCTGGTAAAATAAGTTAAGCAATCATTAGCTAATGGATCACTCATTTTAATTTATGTCTTTGAGTGCGACGATGAATTTTAATTTTTAGTTTCCTTTTTAAATGTCGCTTTATAAGATGTGTGTTAGTTTATACGGTGTCAGCGACTATGATAAAGTAGTCTTGATGTATAGCAATATTAATCATCGTAGATATATTTTAATATCGGTTTGGGAATCGACAACCTAAATAAATAGGTGTTTACTCTACTTTTGCAGTGACAAATATAATAAAATCATGTTTTTTATAAATTTAAGCGAATATAATTTCCGTCCTCACATCTTTTCTTGTTTAATATATAGGTACGTATCTGACCTAATTCTATAGAGAAAAGAACAATTTCGATTCTCTCTAAAAATGAAACTACCTACATTAATTTGATTTATTAAAAAAAAACTAATTAGTTTCTTATTTTATTAAATATCTTGTGAATAAGTACCTACTCAATAACTATTTATTTTACTTAACAAACAATTCTACAGAATAAAATCTTTTCCAAACCGATATTGAAGGAAAAAATAAAATTAAAAATTGTGAATACACAGCACTGTAGTGATATGCGTAACTGAGCTTCTAAAAGATTATAACAATTGTTTTATACACTAAAACAACGTTGTCGTAATAAATTATAATTGTATTGTTTAACCCTCGCCTGCGGGCAGAGTGAGTCTCATCATTTCGTTGTAGCTAAATAAAGAGAATTCATACAAAACGTTTGATTTCTTTTTTCTTTCCCTTTTTGCTGAGCTAGCTTACTTGTTTTACTCAAATACTCTGCAGAAACTTACTTCAAATTAATTAACATATTTGAAATCGGGGTAAATACCTAGTTATTTGCTTATATTAGGTATATGAAGTGCTTGACACCAGAATAACGAGTTTCAGAAGATTTATCGTCAAAGAAACCGTGCCCGGCTCGAGAGTAGCAAGCGAAACAATTGTTTTTCTCTATTTATGCCTCCTAATTGATCTTTGGCAGATTCATTATAAGAGCACCTGTATTTTTAAACTACAGGATTATATTAAGATTTAAATTTATCTGTCCCTCTAAATTATAAATGTTCTCGAAATAAAAAGAAAGAGAGAAATAATGATTAGGCAAGTACCTAACCTTTATCTGCATACCTAGGTATCAAGAAAACATACGTTTATGCAACAAAGTGAGCAATCAAAGAGCCCATGCGACAGACTAGTAGGTACCTACGTACTTAGGTAGGTACTCTGTGAAATTCACATGATGAAACATCATTGTGTTATTTGCCGTAGCTAAAACCAGGCTTATCTACCTACCCGAGAATTGATTAGAGGTACTTACTCAGAAACATTCACCCACAGATTTAGTTCGCCAGTGCTGTTTTTTATACATCACAAGCGAAGAAATTTCGGGAATCGAACCCACGCGACTTAATTATGATTGCGAGCAGCAAGTTTAGTACATATATTTCGATAGACCTATAGGCAATTTTTTATGATTAATGTTAGTGTAAATGTAAATTTATTTATTTATTCAACTCGCATCGCAATACCAGCAGTAGCAACAGGGTTAGGACTTAACAAGCTAATAAATAAAACAACGTTTTTAATTAGGAAGCTTACATTTATTTTTTATAAAATCACAGCTTAAAAAAAAACTTAAAAACAAATCAGTCTAGATATAGGCACCGCCATAACTTTGGAATTTAAAATTTCAAAACTCAATCAACCAAGAGCACGAAGGTAGGTATGTAACTTTATATTTACTTTTCTTTGTTCTCCTCGGTACCGTTGCTCTGATCCTTGATCTCCTTACGCACGGGTCCAGTTTGTGCGATAGGCACCTTCCTCTCTCCCTTGATGGCTTCAGGCACCTGACGCGGCGCCGTGATGGTGAGCACGCCGTCGGACGATAGCCGAGACTCCACTGTATCTGGTACCGCACCCTCAGGGAGTGCATACTTCCTTACGAACTGCCGGCTGATGTATCCATGCTCGTCCTTCTTCTCCTCATGCTTGCCCTCCACCACGACGAAGCCATCCGCCGTCTTCACAGAGATCTCCTCCGGCGCGAAGTGCTGCACGTCCAAGTTTATTTGGAACTTGTCCTTATCGGTTTTGATGCTGGATCCGATGTCTCTTGTTGCGGCTGCGAGGTGCCTCCATGGTCTGTAGTATTCACTTGCCAGCATAGGTCCAGCAGCAATGGTCAGCAAATCGTCTGGGGTTAAGGCCAGCCCGAAGTGTTGGTCTAGCAGGCGACGAGGGTGGCGGACACCGAATTCATCTAAGAAATATGGTAACAAAGACATCTTGATGCGTTTGTTATAAAATTTGTCCAAGAATATTATTTACTTGCAGAGAAATCACTTGTATGTATCGCTTCGCTTTCGGAGCGCTTGTACTTGTTCACTTATTTTCAACTGATTGCCGGCATCGCACTTCGCCGGCTTTATATACTGGTAACAGCGCCATCTCGTATCAAGTAGAATTTACTCGAAGAGCTATTTATATTTGCTTCAGAGATGCTTAACCCTATGGGTCGCAAGTTATGAACTACGTTGCGGTTACTTTATTATTAGCTAGATAACATTCAAAACCTTCTTTCGTATTTAATTTTTGGTAATACATCAAATAGTTATATCGCTTTTGATTCCAATGTAATTTTACATAATGTTTAAGCTAGTTTCTTCGGCAATTTCGATAATATATCTCTCTAGAGTTTCAGCGTTGCTCAGTATTTAGTTCTATGTGAAGTTAGGTTTGAAATTTTACTAAGTTGTCGATATTTTTTTTATTATTGAACTTTGATTATAATAATTATGAGATTTTCTATTGATACGTACAAAATTTTATTGTTTCTTTTCATTTTATTGAATTTTGGTTGTTATGGAATAATTTCAATGAATTTTAACATTTATTGTTTTTAGCTCAATTTTATTTTAAAGGTTACTTTTTAATAATTTTTTATTTTGTTATTATCTTAACTTATATTTCTATCGCTTGTGATTGTATTCAAAAGTTCATACCATAATTAATAATAGAATCGATTGACTGACCGGGCATTTTAAACGCTAAACGCTTTCTGTACAATGCGAGGCTAGCCTATACTAGATTTGTATAGCTTGATGTGTAACCGTATGTACAAGCGGGTTTAACGTTTGATTAATTGTTACACTTGTAAGTATGCCCTAGCTTATTCATCAGTAGTGTATAAACAGTTGTTGGGGAACATAACTAACATACAAACATCAACAACTAACATATAACAATAAATAACTACGTTGAGTGTCATGGGTTCAATTCCCACCCAAGACAATTATTCTGTTATCCACGGATACGGTTTGTGAAGTGCCTTCCATATCGAGTCCATATAATTAATAGCATACCTTGTCCATTATGTGAACCGTTTTTTGACAGATGGAACTAGTGATTGCAGGAACTTAATATTGCGATTATCGATCCGATTAATGACACTTTGATTACTGTCTAGTATTGATTATCGATTGTTTGGTTGTCGAATCGAAAATGGTGCAACGACGACCAATAATAAATAAATATGTATATTATTCATTTGATTGTATTAATTTTTGTATAATATTCATTTTCCATCCATTTATTTTCAAAAAGATTGTTTAATTTATATTTTATTGATATTAGAGTGGATGGCATTTTCCGATACTGATTTAATGTCATTGTTCAAAATGATTGCAGCGAATACATTCGATTGCATCAGTAGACACGGTAGAATGTGGTAGAATGTAACTAAATTTAATACGCTTAACAATAATCATTTTTTTTTGGAAAATCCGTTACATTTATGGTATTATAATGTCTGCAAGGAATCATAATTAAGATAATTGAATAACATATTATGGTAGATAATTCATTTATTTTGTAACGCATTTCAAAGTTAACTTTTACGTAATCTGTAACACCTACGCTCTAAGGCAGTCAAAAGCATCTGTCAAAAAACGGTTCTCATAATGGACAAGGTATAGATACTACCTATTTATGTTGATGATGTATTTATGCAAAACTATTAAAAGCTTAACTTTCAATAGTTGACCTCGAAAATTAGTTATAACATCGTAGCATAGGTAGATAGGTACATCCTTTTGGTAATTAATATAAACAATAATAATATCGAAAACTTTATGATTTATTTATTATAATATATAACACAATCACAATCACCACCACATCATTAAATCTAAATCACCATTCCATATTTCACAAAGCAAAATTAAGTTTAATGCGGGCCGCGAGTTGGGTGTCCCTGCTCTCCTCGGTGTTACCGACCGCTGAGAATCATCCAGAATGTCGCGCCTTTGCTCGTCCCGCACGGAACGTTCCACGATGTTCTCATAAACATAATGTACATGTATATGAAATAGTAACGTAGGTCAGTTTCAAGGACGAAATAAAATTTCCAGTAGAATAATAATACTGAGGGCGGGGCATCTGCGGCGCGCACAAAATACTTAGTCTACATGAGATTTTAAAATGAGAATGAATAACAGCTGTTTGGTTTTTGAGATTATATTTGAATAAAGAATGCAAACGGCAACTATCATTTTTGTAAAGCAGCTGTTTTTGAAATGTAATTGACAGCAATAATTGTTGTAAGTATTTTATGAATGGTACGTAGGTAGGTAGGTACCTACCTATGTGGGTTAAATATTATATTTTGTTACTAGCTCTTGCTCGCGTTTTCAGTCATAGTCGTCCTGAACCCAAACAAATGTCTTTTCGAGACAAAGGTTACCTAGCCTAGCCTGTAGCCTTCTCCAAGGCATCCTACCCCGGCCTGTTATTTTTTTAATTTTAGAAGAATAGAGTATTCATTTTCTGAGCAGGTAAAAAACATGTACAGTATCTGAAACGATTGATAAAAAAATATCGTATAAAAACATGCAACGCAAACACATCTAGAAAGTTATGTTTATCTACTCCGTGCAAAATACTTTGCAGAAATTATCTAGAAAAACAATGAACAGTATTTTATTATCTTTAATAGGTGTACGGGTCGTTCTAGATCAGAAATTGTCAATGTTTAGATGTTTACCATGTCTCCTTACATCCTTGGCACTATTTACACAGTACATATAATTAATACTGTGCTATTTACCCCAATTGATTTTGCCCGTCAAGTTTATGGTGAAAGTCATGACAGGTCATTCACAACCAGTGAATATCGGTTTTTCATACAAAGGGACTACCAAGTTATTTTACTGAAGGAAAAATACAACCGCAGGCAGGATTCGAACCTGTGTCTTCTGGTTAAGTACACTAGACGCTATGACCGCTAAGCCACCGCGAGTCCGCTAAGTTTTGACTTGTGGTTTTCCCATGGATTCCATTGTCAGAACTGGACCAAATTAAAATGGGATCAGCCGGGAAGCACCAGCTTTCAAATAAAAAACAAATCATCAAAATCGGTTCATCTTGTCGAAAGTTATGAGGTAACACATAAAAAAATACAGTCGAATTGAGAACCTCATACTTTTTGAAGTCGGTTGGAAAAACATAACAATCGGCCAAGCTGTTTCGGAGGAGTTCGATAACAAACACTGGGACAAGAGATTTTTTGAATATTATGCAAAAAATAATTACTGGTTGTCAGATATCGGTAGGGTTGCCATACGTCCCGAATATACGGGACTGTCACCGTATCACGTCCCGTATTGTTGCTTGTCCCAATTTTGTCCTTCTTGGAGGTCTTGAGTTCGATCCCCAGGTCGAGCAAAGTGTTATTGGGTTTTTCTATGAAATTCTCAGTAGCAGCTCGGAGTCTGGATTTGTGCCCGGTGAATGGCAATAGGCTCGCCCCCTATTACATGGAACCTAAACATACCGGCAAACTGTGGGTGTAAATTAACTACACCTCTGCCTAACCCTTCGGGGAATACAGGCGTGATGGTATGTTATGTTAATTTTACACTATTTACTTTGTATTATAATAAGTCCAGTAATCGTAAGTGCAACTGCTACGCTAGAGGTCCTGGAATCTATTCTCAGGTCGAGCAGTGTTATTTGGATTTTTAATGAAATTCTCAGTAACAACCACGGACGAGAAAAAATACTTTTTCTTTTTTTCTCGTCCGTGGTAACAACTTGTGATTTGGATATAATTTGTATACAGTTAATAACAGTATGTAATATTAACATTTTTATTTAATAATAACAATATTCTTGGTCTTCCAAATATGTAATCAATAAAAAAAATTAAGCTCACCGAGGGTTCAGCGAGGTGTGGGTGTACATTTGTACACTACTGCCTAACTCTTCAGGCAATATAGGCGTCATAGTATAATGATTCATTACACTATGTAGGCGTGATAGTAATATTATTTCGATATTTTACGAGGTCTGTCGGCACAATTTTTAATTTTTATACTTTCTATCAGCTAAACAATTATATTCACCAGAAAGTATTACTAGGTACCTAATATGTAACTAGGTATGTACCTTACTGTCAAAATCAATAAAGTTAGGTTCAACGACACGCCCTTTCTACAGGATCAGTATAGATTCTAGATTGTAACTAGAATGCGCGTCTATTTACAAAATCTGGGCAAGGGAGCCGATCAATATCCTACGTGTACGTAGGATATTGTATATAAGATAGGATAATGTATGTAGGATAATTTAATTGCTATAATGTAAGCCAGGCTACCTGCATTTTTATTAAAAACATTCCTGATAATTCGATCCATATACCTCGATTTATTCAATGACAACAAGTCTATCAACTTGTTTACAAACATTACGCGCGCGGCGTCTGTCGGTCTTGATGTCATCGAACTTCACGAAAATTCGCGACGCCGCGCGACGCAACAATTGTGTACAGACAAATAAATACTTTCAATGTGTGAGTCACGATTGAGAATGTGTTATCATCCCGCCCCGTTTTTATAAATATTCTACTCGACGCTAGATGGCGCATCGTTAAAAGTTTCAACGTTATTGTGATTAGTGTGGCATTTTCGAGAATAATCTGGTAATTCTAGTCGCATCTAGATGGCGCTTTGTAGTGAGTATAAATACTGCGCGGACCCGGTGACTGGCATTCATTTCTCATTGAAGCTTTCAAAGTGATAACAAGCTCTCAAAGCAATTTTTCAACTTCAGTTCTAAAGTTGCAAGAACAACCAGTACTAAAAATGTCTCTGCTACCGTTGATTCTTGGATGTGAACCACCTCGTGTGCACCCACACCACCTCTGGCACAGTCCGTCCCGGCTCTTGGAACAAGACTTCGGGCTTGCATTGACACCTGATGACTTACTCACGGCGGCCACAGCATCTTTGTTGTCTGATAACTATGTCAGACCATGGCGAAAACTGACTGCGATGCACCGCGACATGGGATCCAGCATCAAAACCGACAAGGACAAGTTCCAAATCAACTTGGATGTGCAGCACTTCACGCCGGAAGAGATCTCTGTGAAGACAGCGGACGGATACATTGTTGTGGAGGGCAAGCATGAGGAGAAGAAGGACGAGCATGGATACATCAGCCGTCAGTTCGTGCGTCGGTATGCGCTGCCGGAGGGCGCGGCACCCGAGACAGTGGAGTCTCGGCTATCGTCCGACGGCGTGCTCACCATCACGGCGCCGCGGCAGGTGCCCGAAGCCATCAAGGGAGAGAGGAAGGTACCTATCGCACAAACCGGACCCGTCCGCAAGGAGATCAAGGATCAGAGCAACGGCACCGAGTGAAGTGTAATCTTGATCTAGTCCATTTCGTAGGCATTTTTGATCTTTTATTAATCATCCATTTTTGATCTCGATTAACGATTTATAATCGTAATCATCAAAATTTTAATTGTGATTAATTCATTTTAATTGAAAAAGCCACGATTAAATGTTTAATCGTTAATTCCAAAGCACTGAGTATGTATGTTTTGAGACTGATTTCTGTTGTATTCTTAGGTTTAAGTTCTACTTAAATAAAATAATCTTTATTAAGCTACCTATATAAACGCATTTTTATTCACTCCGCTAGGTACACGGCTACAGGTCAACCTATACAAATCCAGTTTAAGCTCACCTCGCATTGTTGCTTTCCATACAACGAGAGAAGGCCAGCATAAACTGAATATGTATAGCTTGATGTGTAGCCGTGCGTACAGTTAAGTAAGAAGATGGCAATCCAATAAAACAGGTCAATAGTTTTAGAGCCGACCGTAGGACTGTGCCATAGTAAAGTAGGTACCTACCTAGTAGATGTCCTACGACGACATACCTACCTATGTAGCCTGTAAAGTACCAATAGGTCTCTACTCTCGGTCCATTACATCTCGGTTTAAATATAAAAATTTGATAAATAAGATACGATACCAACTTTAATGTTATGATCCTGACGTGTTCAATATGGGGTACCTATATGATCACGTCAGAAATACTAGGTAGGTACTTACCGAATAGTAGGAAATATAGGGGTATAAATTTTTTTTATGTTACGATGTATTCTCGCCTTTTATAAAATACTATTGTTTACAACCATATTTTATACGTCATATTGGATGCTTGTTAGTTAAGTTTATGCATAAGTTTAAATTAAGTTATCCTGTATTTCTCAGATCAATGAATTGTATTCTTTATGAGAAATAAACGTCTTAAACCATAAAATAGCTCGCCTGGGGGCTCCTATACCTAGATGATGAGCTAGGCAGAACAATATTCGTGAGAGCATTTTTAACCCCCGACGCTAAAACGATGGGTTGTTTATAAGTTTGACGTGTCTGTATGTGTGTCTTTCTGTGGCATCGTAACTTCCGAACGGAGGGACCGATTTTGATTTTGTTTTTTTATTTATTTAAAAGGTGAAGTAGTCGTGAGTGTTCTTAGCTATGTTTGATGAAATCGGTCGAGATATAGGGTTTTTTAAATTTAATAGTAAAATTTTATCACTCGCTAAGTATTATGGACCGCTTTACATTATTATTTTTCAGAAAAAAGCTGTCAATAACATTATTTTTTTTTTCGCTGTGGAAATTGGGTTTAAAACTATTGTCAAAATGACACGCTCGTCAGTCACCCACCAAAAAACCACACTGTCAGTCACAAACAAAATCAGTATTCATAATATTTTTTCCAATAAACAAAAAATGAACAGCATCTAATCACCAAAATGTTTCTAACCCGTATTCTGGGTGCCAGATTTTCACCTGCATTTCATACCATAAAGAACACCAGAAGTTTGCGACCATGCATAAAAGTTGGCAAGGATCGGTTCCAACTAAGCCTGGACGTCCACCATTACAATAAAGACGAAATACGAGTACAAGCGCATCCAGAATATGTGGTTATAGAAGGGAAACAAGAAAAAACTACAGGCCAAGGATACATACTGAGACAATTCGTAAGAAAATTCAAGTTGCCTGAAGGATGTGTGCCAGGGAAACTGGAAACAAGTTTATCACCTGACGGTATTCTAACAATCACTGCCCCGAGGTCGTTCTGTGATGCGAACACCCCTTGTGACGCGATGTCTGTTCCTATATCTTATGGTCCCATTAAAAGTACATGCAATGAATTGGAAAAGTCGAAGAATCTGGAACCAAAACCTGTAAGGTTAAGTCCTTGCGCTAAATATCCAAAAATAAAACCTGATGACGAATAAACCAACTTTCTACCTACTTGATTTTTGTTTTTATATTTAGTATATTAGCATTATTTAATGATTTAATCATTATTTAAACCTTTATCATAATGCTAGTTTGGCCCGTAGATAGACAAGATAAGATAAGATAACTTTATTTGCAATAAATATGGGTACAGATAGTTCTTATTGCTAAATTGCTAAGTCCAAATAGTTGCCACATAACCTTGCCACATGACCTTAAAAACGATCAAATTTATATTTTCTTTTACATTGTATAACATAACATACCATCACGCCTGTATTCCCCGAAGGGTTAGGCAGAACCCGCAAAGGTGTACTTAATGTACACCCACACTTCGCCGGTATGTTTAGGTCCCATGTAATACGGGGCGAGCCTATTGCCATTCACCGGACACAAATCCGGAGTCCGAGCTGCTACTGAGAATTTCATAGAAAAACCCAATAACGCTTTGCTCGACCTGTGGATCGAACCCAAGACCTCTCAAATCAAATCAAATTATTTATTTGCTGAACATATTTATACATTCAATACTCAATACATTTATTGCACTTCACAAGTTAAAACAGCTGTTACAATCATTTAATTTACATACCACATTAAAAGGTGGCGATGAAAAAGAAATAGTCCCATACATTCCACCACAACTTGGCATGCAAATGTTAAAAGAAACCAGGCATGTACCTAAACCTTACACTTCAGTACCATGGATAATAAGTTAAGTATAACATACATTAACGCTCTAGCGTAGAAGTCGCGATTGGGACCACAAGACTAACGAGGCAGTCTAGTGGTCCCAGTCGCGACATTGTATCTCAGTGTATAATATACAGGATAGAAGGGACGCACAACGCATCGACGTGCAACCGCTTACCATGAATTCAGTACATGATTCTGAACCTCCTTACGTAGATATTTTTCGTCGCTTATTAAGAAAAATCTGCCGTGTACCGTACCTACACGGTCAAAATGTATGGAACGGTTGATTTTTTTCCAGAGTCATGTACTGAATTCATTTCTCTTCCCTGTATATACCTACAAAGAACACAACTCAAAAGCAGCACTACTTGTCTTGGTACTTATCCGGTCGTGCGGCCAAAAGTCCTGTTCTATGCAGACAGACGAAGTGAAGATAACGCATAATATGTATTTAAAGAATATAACATACCACCACCACTATTGTATTGGGGTTATCCTGTAAAGATAGTGTGTGGAATAAACAAATAAATAAATAAATCACGCTTGTATTCCCCGCGAAGGGCGGCAGGGGTGAGAAACCTGAAGTAGACAACCGCTAATTGTGATTTCGTCACGAGTTTGTTTCGGCGCATCTCTTCTGAGAAGCCCTCAGAAATTTAAATATTTACTGGTAAAGGTCTATCCACATACATAATTAATATAATTTAGCATCGTAACGTAGTTCCGTAATCCATACCTAACATATATATATAAAAGGTATGATAAATTATTCCTAAAAATATATCAGTGAAGCGACTCCGAGAATAATCCAGTTCTAGTTTTTCGTGGGCGTTTTATTTATATATAGACAACTCATTACTTTTAAATACATCATTACGTAAGGATTTAAATTTAGAGGAACGCCTAACTCTTTGGGAAAATGAAATTAGTATAGTATTATTTATTGCATTCCATAATGTACACTACCTCATTAGTTCGCGACTGCTACGCTAGAGGTCGTGGGTTCGATCTCCAGATCGAGCAGTGTTATTGTGTTTTTCTATGTAATTCTCAGTAACAGCATGTACTCTGTGGTAACAGCTCGGAGTCTGACTGACCTAAACATACCGGCGAAGTGTACACCTCAGAGCTTGACCTCTCTGTAGTATGCAGACCCATATAAAGAATAGATCATGAGGTACTGTTTGAATCTGTTAAAATTCTTTCTATTCGTCCGTGGGACCGAAGCCGTGAGGAAAAACGTTTATTAAAAACTAACTATGTTGGTTGGTTGTGCGTAATTTGCGTCATACTACCAATATTTTCCTAAGTACTTAATATGGTAATAGGTGCCCAATAAACTCTTATTAGAATGAATTGAAAAGGTCACAGACTAAGTTCTACGTACTAGGCACGTTGATTATCCAGGACACTTGTATCTCCATAGCCGTTAAATTATATACATACCTATGTACTTAGTAGTTTATGGCATACTTTAAGAATAACATAAACCGACATTACCGATCGTTCAAGGTAAACTGTGAATTTAAGCTGGGTTTAAACCACAAATAGTGGTTTATAAGTGTTAAAATAAGATGTTGTATATTGTTTCAGTAACAGCTAAAATAACAAACATTAATTAATTATTCTCGTAGTACTTACTGCCTCACTTGTCAAGTAAGCACATCGGCTTCGCTAGAGGTTCCAGGTTCAATTTCCACGTAGAGTTATTTGTTTTTTTATGAAATTATTGTAGCACTTCGGAGTTTAACTTTGTTGTAATGGCAATAGGCTCCCCTGTACATGTGACCTATTAATACCAGCGAACTGTAGGTCTGCTACCCTTAAGGGAATAAAGGCGGCATGGTATGTTCTTAAAGTACTCCAAACTTTTCAAATATGGCCTCCAATTTCCTCCAAAGAAAAAAAAAGAGAATTTTAACTTCCAATATGTATCTATGGGCAGTCAGCGAACAGATAGCGAGGGTTATTATCTGTTGTCTCATGCAGACACGATAGTACAAGATGAATATCAAGAATACCTTTGATTCTTTGAAGAAAATTCGAAGATTATGACAGAAAGGTTTGAAGTTACGGTGTTCTGTATGCAACTTCAATTGCTTACTAAAACAAACAGTTTAAAAGTTCAGTATTAAAATTCAACAACAGTATCAAATTCAGAACTTATCCATTTTATTCCCTAATTCGCGCGTCCCACCCAAGATATACTTTATGAAAACATCGTACATATCTACGTCACTTATCGTATGCATCGGGAATTTTCTCGTTCTAAATACAACAGTAACGTTTGCCAGAGGTGATTCACAGCTCGGGCATATATAAGCTGAACGCATGACTATTCCCGTAGACCAAAACAAAACGCGCTAAAGATAACACACAAAATGTCTCTACGTCCTTACTTCTGCGATTACGACCTTCCCAGATGGCCGAGGCGATTGCTCGACCAGAATTTTGGACTGACAATGACTCCTGACGATTTATTGAAGGCATCTGTCAGTCCAATCAGTCCTATCATCGCTGGCGTCCAACCCTGGTGGCCGAAGAATGCAGGATCTTCAATCAAAGTTGACAAGGACAAATGGCAGATCAATGTAGACGTTCAGCATTTCGCTCCAGATGAAATCACAGTGAAAATCAGCAATGGATTCATCGTGATCGAAGGTCAGCATGAGGAAAAGCAAGATGAACACGGTTTTATATCCAGACAGTTCGTCAGAAGGTTCAAATTGCCGGAAGAAAGTAATCCTGATACGGTGGAGTCCAGACTCTCTTCGGATGGAATTCTGACTGTGGTTGCACCCAAAAAGGCTGAAGTAGCTCAGGGAGAACGGGCTGTTCCTATAACCCACACTGGACCTGTAAGGAAGGAAGATCCTAAAAAGGAATAAAACCTATTAAGGTACCAGACTGTTACTTAAGAGACTGTTTTTCTTTTTATATGTTTTTAATTTATTTTCAATAAACTATTTAATTTCTTGTCTCGTATTTTTTGTTCATTCCAAAGAATGTTGAATCATTCCTGACTAGATATTTTTAGCCTGTTACGTTTTGTAGTGGGACGCACAGCATCTTTCGTTATGTAGCTAAAACTGTATGTATAGCTTATTTTTAACGCTCAGGTAAAATTAATCTTAATCCATTTGTTTATGATTATGCCATCAATATTATTGCAGCGATTTTTTTTTCGCTATAATTGAAAAGAAGCTATAATCAGATACAATAGTAACCTGTGGGTATATTATTGGTCAAAAACATTTTAAACCAAGTTATAATTAAATTAACGTGTCCTTAAATGCTGACTGCTGATAAGCCA
Source organism: Subacronicta megacephala (assembly GCA_958496365.1). Taxonomy (NCBI): domain Eukaryota; kingdom Metazoa; phylum Arthropoda; class Insecta; order Lepidoptera; family Noctuidae; genus Subacronicta; species Subacronicta megacephala. The sequence continues at coordinate 4,775,240 of OY292538.1, forward strand.
ATTGAAATAAGTAATGTTACCTAGATTCTTGAAAAAGCAGTGAAACATCTTAATAACTTACCGTCATTATAACTTAGGATATTGGACAGAATTAAAATCCATTAACTAAAATATTTTATATTTAAGTATATAAACTATTTCTTAAACCAAAGCTTTGTATAATGTAAAAGTAAATTCTAATCACGCTGGTGAATTTGATGGCAAAGTATTCATATCAACATCCTTTTTTATAACGCCTTTCTTCTCATACAACGCATCTTCAATATCTTGTAAACTCTTGCCATTTGTCTCTGGTAATACAAAAGAAAGAGATATACCGGCAATTAAAGGAACAACAGCAAATCCAGCATACATTACTTCCGCACCATGCTTATCCATAATCCCTGGTGTAACTTTAACAGAAATAAAAAGCAACGCAAATGAAATTCCTGAACTCAATCCAGAACCAAAACCTCTTACTTTCGACGGGAATATTTCCGCAACAAAAGACCAAGATATACAGGTCAATGCACTTGCTATAGCTATGTACATAACCATGGTGGTTACAGCTAACCATACCAGTCCAACAGGGTTAAGATACAAGTAAATTACTAAGCCTATTAACACTAATGTTGTGGTGAAACAACAAGACACGAAAGTTATTTTACGTGGGATAATCTTAGCAAAACTACAAACAATAATTCCAGCTGACACTCTAATACAATCAGTAACTAACATCAAAATAAATGCATCTATATTTCCCGAAAATGTCTTTTCAAATATATCTTGAGCATAAAACGATAAAGTGTTAATACCACACCATTGTACAGCGATGAACAATAAAAATACAGTTGCCAAAGACTTCATGAATGGTACACTAAATATGACGTTTAACTTATCTCTAATTGAAGATGTTTCCTCTTCTCTATCCTTAATTTTCTCTAGAACTGCAGCTAATTCCTTTTCTGAACTCTCTCCATTACCTCTGAATTGTCTAAAAGATTCAATGCCCTCATCAATTTTGCCTTTTGAGAGCAGCCATAAAGGGCTTTCTTTCAAAAACATCAACAATGCAAGGCATATAAGGTTAGGTAATGTAAAAAGAAAGCAACACAGCTTCCAGTTAACATATTTGCCTACTGAGTGACTGATAAAGGCCCCGACGTGGGTCGCCACTGAGGGACAGAACAAGGCCATCGCCCTGAACTTTGGATCAGTCAATTCTCCAATATAAACCATGGTATTTGGTCTCACGGCTCCGGTACTCATTCCCGTTATGAACCTTCCTATTAGCAAGACAACATTATTATTAGCCAGCCCCATGATGACCCAGCCGAGGGTAAAGGGGATGATAAGGACAATCTGGCCCATCTTTCTTCCGATGCCATCGCTCATTGAGCCAGAGAAGAGGCAGCCTGATATCATAGCCAGTGGAGAGATGGAAGCTGAAATAGATAAAATGGCAATGAGTACCAAGGTCATCATACAGGTACAATGGTTTGATGATTGCAGTTAATTGTTGAAAAGATATTAGTTGTACCTTAATTAGGTAATGTTACATACAAGGATATACTCTGAAGATATTCTATCATTTTTAAATGAGAATGTCTCATAACTTTTGGCCAAAACTTTGAATACAGAAGTTTAGCTTTAAGAATAAAAAAAGTTCTTAATCCTAAAGTATGTGATAAACTTACCTATCCATGAGTCAAAGCTCTTGTCGTAGGGAAAGTTGGAATCACTCTCTAGTTGTGGTAAGAGTACGGCTGTAAAGCCGAAGGTAATACCTCCTGCGACTGATAGCAATGATGCCGCGAACGTCGCTGCAATCTGCAAGCGGTAAAAGGCAAATTAAAATCATCACGATACTTCTTCTCTCAGAATGAAAGAGATTAGGCAAGGTATTCGGTATTCTGCCTTGAACATAAACAAATTGGGCGGTCTAAAAATACTTTGGTCACACAAGTTTAATATTGTTATTTAACATTCTAAGACCGACCGCGACCTTAGGAAAGATGAATATACGATTATACAATACAAATACAAATAGCTTTATTATTCTTCTCTCACATAGAAAAGGCTTTTATTATTTAACATTTGTGGCCTGTCGCACAGCCCCCAGAAAATCGCCAGATAGCCCCCTCAGAAGCCCCGTCCCCGTCCAACGGTTTAGAATAGGACAGAGACGGAACCACCGACCAAGCCACATTAGCCCATCCTGAGGCTGCTAGAGACAGGCCCAGAATCTAGTGTACATTACAAGGATATTTATAATAATCTATGTAAGAGACTAGTTTTTGTACTAGGAGACCTGTATGACAGATGACCAGCCTCTCCAGACTCTGAACACACATACAAAAAGAGTATATTATAAAATTTGAATACAATGACGTTTACCGTAATTACTATAATATATTTATAGGCAAAAACCAAAGAAATCCTGGTAAATCGTTTAGACACGCAAAAAATATTAGGTGTGGTCGCAAGAATAATATAAAACGGAAATATTTTACAAGCGAGTTTAAACACAATGATAACATAACATACCATCACGCCTGTATTTCCCCGAAGGGTTACACAGAGGTGTACTAATGTACACCCACACTTCGCCGGTATTTTTAGGTCCCATGTAATAGGGGGCGAGCCTATTGCCATTAACCGGGTACAAATCCAGACCCGGAGCTGCTACTGAGAATTTCAAAGAAAAACCCAACAACACTTTTCTCGACAATGATAATATGAATAATATAATAAACATAACGAATAATAAAGTTTGGCAGTGTTTACAAGGTGCCAATTCGGACACCTGAACCCATTAAAGGGGTAATAGGGATGGCGATTTGAGATCGATTAATCGAAGAATTGATTTCTCGAGCCAAAAAAATCGATTTTTTAAATCGATATGTAGTTCTGAATCGATTCAGTGAATCGATATTTCACCCTTGAAAATCGACATTCGATTTTTTCAGTTTTGGTAAAAACCTTAAAATTATTTTCAATTAGGAATTTAAATTACGCGCTCCGCGCGCTTTAATTTTTCAACCAATAAAGGATCAGGGGCCGTATTTTTGCGATAATTCGATACTCAGTTAACTTCACACTTATTTTGATTTCATCTATTTTAATACTTATTATATTATATTGTATATATTATATATAATACATTATAACAAATATAGAAGATAGAGGATAGAGGATTGATCGAATGTACCCGTAATATAACGGCGTTGTCGGTTAAAGAGTTAATGGCTCAAAAATACGCGAGATGACTATGTGCTTAGTTTCCATCAACTCACTTAAATGAAAAAAAAAGTTACGTTTGTTTGTGGTCTTTGACGGTGTCACGGTGATACGGTGATACCTCAGACTAATAATCATATTAGTCTGAGGGTGATACGGTGTCATTTATTTGTTTATGTATGGTTGAATGACTGACTGTTGTAATATTTATACTGTGACTAGCGACATAAATACTTATTTTTAGGTAGTGTTTGTTACGGACTACTAAGTAATTGAGAGTAAGTAAGGCACTTGTTATTTTTGGAAAAAATTGAACCAAAAAATCGATTTGTAAGGAATCGATCTTTCGGACCTCGTTTTTTTTTTGTGAATCGATTTATTAGGTTACGATTCGAATCGATTCGAAAATCGATCTTTTTCGTAAAGAATCGCCATCCCTAGGGGTAATTTAATTGAACAGCTTTACCCTACCTAAGGAACCCTCAACTCATACATCTTAGTATACAAAAGTAAACAGACCATTTACGCAAGGCATGTATGAACAGTAGTATATTTTCCCGTATTAGGTAATTATAGCGTTTCGTTTTATAGCGAAAATTGATATGTATGTCAGGTAGAATCACCCCTTTTACGGGTAGAAATGGCTAAAACAGCAACAATGGTGATAATGAAATTTTGTTATGATATTGTGGAGTGGACTAACAGCGCCGCAAAACTGTTCCGCCTTGCGAAGGACAGACTGAAGTTTTCCGAACTGACAGCCAACCTCCAGTTGGCTGTCCGGAGAGGCACTTCGAAGAAGAAGAAGAAGATGATATTGTGTGCATGTTTCTGTGTGTGTAACATGAATATAAAAGTACGTAATATTTTAATACATTTCTATTAGTAGAACCGTTGTTTTTTGTAAAGTAGTTATGGCACGGATACAGAATAAAACTGATTGTATAAATATCTTTCTAGTTTCTAGTCCTTAGGTCAGTTAAATACGAGATCAATTATTATATTGTTCGTGGGAATATTAATTAAAAAAAAACAATGTTGCATAATATATGTAAATAAAATTAATTACCTGTCTGTATATATGTACGGATTCCACAGCTTTCGGCGCGATCACTTGCAATATATTTATTTTGGTCATATTGATATTTTCCTTTTAAACTTATTTTATTGTTGACATTTTCTCGATTCTGCAGTTGCTTAATATGGTAATTAATTTTGTCTCCGAATTAGGAATTAGCACGCAATTGTATATCCTATGTAAATAAAGAAATATTTATTAATTTAAATAAGTTCCTAGAAACATCAAGTCTATTTTATATACAACAGAAGTTTGGCATTATTGGTAGGTACACACGGGTACACTTAGAGCTGTACAGTTGCAGTATAAGCAGAACGTTGGCTTTCTGTACAAGGAGAGCTCAGCTTACACTGTTTTTTATGGTACGAGTTTGCCACTAAGGCTGTAACTCCGCACGACTGTACCCTTAAAAATAGAAATACCTATCTATGTGATCGCGAGTCAAACGAGGTTTTTAATCGGTACGAATCGACACGACATATTCCGCCGTCACCTCTGAAGCTACTGATGGTCGGATTCATACAAAAAATTGCTAAATAACCACATAAATCTGCAGTGCTGATTTACAGATGGGACTTAGAACAGTATTTAATTTTAAATACAACAAGTTTAAGCGCAACATATAATAAAATTATAGCCTGGGAAAATGGAAATACTTTTATACAATAATTTTGACGCATTCGCATGACGCACGATTCGTGTAGCATTAGTGCAAGATCTGAAAGTAGTTTTGTTCAGAATCCACTAACTACAATAGTTTTAAAGTGTTATTTTTATCCTGAAGCTATAAATATAATACCTGTAATTATCCATCAGTTTGTCGATTTATAGCAAACTGAACTTTATGTCAAAGGAGTTAGACAATGTTAAGTTTTCCGCAAACGTACACAATAACAATAATCGATGTTAATGTACACTCACAGTTCGCCGGTATGTTTAGGTCCCATGTAATAGGCGGCGAGCCTATTGCCATTCACCGGGCACAAATCCAGATTCCGAACTGCTTCTGAGAATTTCATAGAAAAACCCAATACCACTTTGCTCGACCTGGGGATTGAACCCAAGACCTCTAGCGTAGCAGTCGCGATTGGGACCACTAGACTAACGAGGCAGTCAGGTATTACAAATACTGTTAAAACGATTATATAATTATTGTTAATTATACAGTATATTCTGAATTGATTACCTTCTGATATATACTGTAAAATATGCGCTTATTATGTTACACGTTGTATAGCCATAACCAAGATGCGGTACACTCCGTTATTGTATAAATATAAATATAAAACATAAATTATAATCATTACTTAGTATTTATAAAGATAAATAAATCAATTATGTTAATTAATTCATGCCATGCATGACGTCTTTTTTGGTCGAACCATTTTAGGAAGATCACGCAAAACGAGTTGTTATCGTCGCGAAAAGTGGATCTTATGGATTGTTGGAAATCGAATATATATTTATGGATAAAATACAACTAACTCTTAATGGATCCCTGAGATAACAGGATTATTCTTCGGTTAAAGGGAATTTGGAAGGTTAGCGATTTAGGCCTGAATCCCATGAACAATAATTGGAGAAAATATTATCTTGACACTACCTACTCTGGAAAAAGGAACTTGGCATAAGACTTTGGACTACAGGTTGAGCCTCCTCTGTAAAATTACGTTTTGGACACTTTCCATCAACTAAGTTTGCATTTATGATGAAAAAAGTAGAAACGCCTATATATATACATACGTATAGTATGAGTATGTAATAAAGTCGAACATCAACCACATTTAATGATGGAATGTATCAGAAAAAAGAAGAAAGTGAATTATTCATTAGACAACATAAAAATTTAATGGTAACATACAATACATCTTACCTGATCCAGAATCTGTTGCAGCTCAAAATTATTATTTTTTGTTAAATTTTAAGTTCGGTACTTTATTTCATGGTCCATACATATTAAGTATTATGAATTTACTATAACATAGATAGTTTTAGTATAAGGTACCATGGGGTTGACATTATGAAGTAAACGATAGTTTTCAACATTGGTGGTATTTTTAAGAAAGATGTTGAATGAGCTCATTTTCATCGTCTGTTGCAACGATAACATTGAAAGTGTTGCTTGATGCTTAAATGTAGAAGATAAAATAAGATAAGATAATAAATGTTATAAAAAGCATGCAAGATGGTACATAATTTTTTTCCCATTCAACATGTTTGCCACATTCTATAGCGTACAAATATTTAATAAGTTTATCGGAATGTCAATGATCAATATTATAAAAATGAGAAAACTAAGACATGATTACAGTTATTTACATTCAAATAATAATATAGCCTTCCCCGATAAATGGGCTATCTAACACTGAAAGAATTTTTCAAATCGGACCAGTAGTTCCTGAGATTAGCGCGATCAAGCAAACAAACTCTTCAGCTTTATAATATTATATTATATATTATATTATTATTATTTTTTTAAAAAAAAAGCTTACTAGTAATATGGGTCGCGCAAATTATCAAGCAAACAAACTCTTCAGCTTTATAATATTACATTATTATAATTTTTTTTTAAAAAAAGCTTACTAGTTATATGGGTCGCACAAACTAGTATTCTAGTTCTCAGATCAAATAAAAAGTTAAGATGGAACTTTGCGAACAAAGAAGTGAGGCCGGCTAAAAGTACGCCTAACGGTGTACAACACACAATTACACGCACATATGTATAAGTTAACTACGCCTTATCTTGTCAGTCAAGCTTTCGATACCTCGATAGCTCGACTGACAAGATACGCAACTACGTATACCGAAACTACAGTTTGTTCGAAATAAGTAAGCCGACCGGAAGTTAGCCGTTCCGAACTACCACGGTGATAAAATCGTTTAATTTATTGTTTTTATACATAAATATCGAAATGAGTAAACAAAATAATTAGGATTGTGAAACATATAGGACTCTAATTATCTTTACACCGACTTTTTCTATTAAAATTTACGACTTCTAAACCACTTGCAGACAACTTCCGATCGGCTTACTTATTTCAAACAAACTGTACGCCTAGTTTCGGTATACGTAGTTGCGTGCGCTGTGTAAACGGTTAAAGATATGCAAAGATCTTGTAACACAGAAATGTTGCGTTTTAAAAGTTCTACAAAAAAGTCCGCGATAGCATATATGTATATTATGTCTATCTTCTAAGGTCGACTTAATACCCTTTTTATGGCAATCAAACTATTTCCTAAGGTGTATTCACAAACTTGATATTAATCCTTATTCAAATAAAAACGTTATTTATCACAAGTATTTAATGTTTATCAAAATTGCCCTTGACATCATTTTATTTCAATGAATATCTCAGGAGATATCACAGTTTTAAAATATACACAATATACAAAATATACATTTCACTTTATGTGGACTATGGGTGAGCACGTTTTCAACCCGATTTTACCCGATGCAGAAATGCTTAGTACTACTGACACATAGATTAATTTGAACTTACAAACACTATTACCTACAGGACCGTAAATCATTGCAAAATGTTTTTTTGGTGACAACCCTAAGCTATTTTTGGTGGTTCACACAAAGGAGTGCGCCCAATATTACATCTTATTACACTATGGCAATGTCAAGATGTTAGTGATATAGGTAATAATAAAAAATACTAACGGAAATATTTTTTTAAAGTTAAACCGAGTTAAAAAAAATAAAGCGAAATAATATTATTTGCAAAACAGTTTCGGAAGTAATGTGAGGTCGGTGGTGAAAATAAACGATACAACCGATTCAAAGGCCCCGACTTCCTAAACTGATTTGCAAATAATTAATTACACACCTCACGCATCGGATTATTTTTTTAAATACACTTCACACAATACTTGGGGATTCTCAAATTCTAGTCAATTTATAACGAGTTAAAAATGTTTTCGATTTAGTATACACGGCTTAAAATATTTTAAGATAAAAGTGGAAGTTTTAGTAAGGGTACTTTGTATTACAAACTAAATTATCATTGCATATTTAGTATAAGCAAACATATTATAGATAAATTATATTAGGGATAATCATAATGTTTAATACTCATATATAAAAAAATTAAGAGAGAAAAAACAAGTCCAGACAAAAATACATGTAAATTAAATTATTTATATATAAAAACACGAAATTAAAAATTTAAATCGAACATACAATTTTATCCGGTTGGAAAAATGTCGGTGAAATTTTCCAGAATCCACAATTAATCCTGCTTCACTATGGCTAACTTTCACTTGAATGTGGTTATAAAACCTTATTTTCGCATATTATTACATTAGAAAACACTATCATACATACATACACTCACGCCTTTTTCCCACACAATCAAAACACTATCAATTCTTTTGAAATAATTAAATCAACTAATTTGAAATAATTAATTGTAACTTGATTACAGATAGACTAGACTACACCGTAAGATAATCAGTTTAATACTAAGTTGAAAGCTATTCGGTTGTGGAAGATCGCAGCTATGTTGTAGTCATAATGTTGAAACTGGAAGAATAAAAATTGCCTAACAGTGTTAAACAGTGCCGTTTTTTTTAACGACACTATTATTTATTGCTACAAGGTAGGATGTGTGTAAATACAATTACGCATTTTAATAAAAAATATGCTTCACTGTGGCTTAGAAAGGCACCATAAATTAAATATAAATTAGTTATTTTTTATTATATTTTGGTTTTAATTAATGCTACCAACCCGCACTGGGCATGCGTGGTGGTTTATTGCCCACTCCCTTTCACTGAGAGGAGACCTGTGTCCCAACAGTGGGAACATTATTAGCCAATTATGCTAATGCTATCTATGAAGAAATATTTTTTCTAGTCTGCCTGCCTAAGTCTGAGATCGTATTTTTATTCTACTAGAAAGAAAGAAAAAGAAAACTTAAATAAGTAGTGTCATTCATCATACATATTACCTACAATTTTTTTTTCCTGGTATTTACAGAAATGTTTGATGTTGAATATTTCTCGGTAACTGCAACATTATAATATTTTATTCAACTTCAATTAAATTCTAGTTTTGTTGAGGTTGGAGTTCGTATTTCATAAATTAAGTATACATTTATTTACGTAGATGACTTAATGTTTTGCTCTTTTGTATTCTTTTCTTAGTATTTAATTTAATCAGTCCATCCGTGACCATGGCTGCTGTAAAGGATCCGAAACTATCAATAAAACGCGATAAAATCCTTAAAAAGTCGTTTTATTTCAAGTATGTATTTAATTGTTAATATTCTATATCTTTAAGATAATGATTAGTTTAAGAAATTCATAAAATAAATCTCAGACCGAGAGTAATAAAGGCTATATTCCACCACGCTAGCCTATAGCCGATTGGCAGATTTAAATAATTTAATTTACATGTTTGAATTTTAATGTCAAATTAAAACATCATAGATACAGCTTTTCCTGAGTCAGGTACAGGTTTTCTATCTATGTTTACATTTAAGCATCGACTTAGTTATTATTATTTATTTCTTCTGTAATAATAAAATGCAAATTAAAAAGCAATGCAATTATATGAAATGAATTCAAAATTACAGATTACCAGTGCGTTATTAAAAACAAAATAATCCTCGTAGGTAGCAGTCACAAAAAAAAACGTAGTAGTGTCGCGCTAGCATGTCTACGTGCCAGTATGAATGTGGGGAAGTACTACCCTCCCACAGAATATCTTTGTCAAGTAGCAGTATGTTGCGTTTCGTACGGTGAGTGTGGAGCGCTAGTGGCCCAATTCCTCCCTCAGTCCCCTTCCTTCTCCGTTTCTACTTCCACTCCCTTTTCCTTTACAGGGTTGGCCACACGCGATACCCCTGGTGTTAGCTTGTTTGCCGCCTTAGTGGTATATAACTACTACATTAAAAAGCCCCCGACCGACCGATCTCGACCGATTTTCACCAAACATAGCCACAAACACACACTCCCGACTAATTCACCAATCAAAATCGGTTCATATTCCGCTTCCAACTTCCGCTGTCCGGGGAAGGCGACGGATCCTGTAGGATTCCATCCATGGCGATGAACTACCGCCTCAAACCACACGGATGTTGCGCTTCACCACTCTTTGCTGGGGCCACAAGAGGGGCAAGTTGTCATTCCTTTAAAGAGTAATAAATTTCAAGGATTGCTAAGGTAGAGTTTATCGCAGACTATGTAGGTTTCGGCCCGCATGGACTATAATTATGTTTATTGTAATTTTATGGGATAATAATAAAGCCCTATGTCACTCAGGAATAACATAGCTTTCTCTATGGGTAAAAGAATTTTCAAATCGGTCCAAAGCTTATTCAATGCAAACAAACAATAAAATCTTTACTCTTTTTAATAATAGTTTAGAAAACGGTTTTATGTAGACAGAATTGTAGAAGCATTGTTCCGAGATGTAGGTACTCACTCGACTGCTTCGCTAGAGGTCCTGGGTTCGATTCCCCCCAAACAAGCAGTTTTGTTGGATTTTTTTCATTGTCAGTAGTAGTCCTCCATGTCAGTAGCAAGCTAGCATCCCAGAATTTCAATTTTAGTGGCCGGCTTGCGTGCCATATGCCATAAGGGATCTGCGGGAAAACTGCGTGGTTGTTAATGGTAGTAACCCTTCGAGAAATACCTAGGCACCTACCTACATGCGTGAAGATATTGGAAATGCCGGGCCCCATGTTTTCAACCTGGGCATATTGCATTCTACCTATTTTCACAATTAGTACAGATTATAATAATATTATTGTCTCAGAAACTCAGAATCATTATTTCAAACATTATTCAAACAAGTAGGTAGGTAGGTACCAGAATTAAAAATGGTATCTTTTTGTTTTGTGATTTTATAGTTCTACCGGGTAGGTAGAACTATAAACTCTACTATCCTTTTTCGTTGCCGGTTAAAAACCACACTTGCCCTCCACGACAATATCTATTCATTTATTTCAGAATTTTCAGATTATAAATATGTCATCATCAACCCATTACATTGTCCCACTGCCGGGCACGGGTCTCCTCTCAGTACGAGAGGGATTGTGTCCCTTCGTCCAGCATACTCACCATGGAATCCTGATATTTCATGAATGTCAAAAAACTGTTCTGAAATAGTGCTAAATAGTGCCCAAAGGAAAAAAATAGTGCTCTTGTACTTGCGAAGTTATAGCCATAGTTCGATGAGTATGCTGGACGAAGGTTTCGCCCAGCATACTCACCTCCGTCCGGAGAATCTGTATACGCTTCAAACATAATTCATACTTCAAAAAATAGTTCCCAAATAGTGCCAAACGGTGCCCAAAAAGAAAAAACAGTGCTCGAATAACTTCGGAGTTATAGGCTTCGTTCAGTGAGTATGCTGGGCGTAGGTTCTACGCCCAGCATACTCACCTCAGTGCGCGAATATCGAACGAGCTATAGGTACAATTTACGTCTCAAAAAATTGTGCTTGAAATAGTGCCCAATATCAGTCCAATTTTTGCTTGACTTTTGACTTAGAAAACCATTAAATTTTAATGTAAACTTCTACATACTAACGTAAAATGGGGTACAGTCGTCGACACATGTTTTTGGACAAAAATATTAAACTTTCTAATTGTAGACTTCATGTTATTGGAAATAATTATGGTATTTTCTCTTCTACCTATATTACCTGAAAATACCAACTATAGATGTAAAAAACATAACGGGCCCCACCGCTCACGCAGTACGAGTCAGAAAAAGTTGTCTTCTAACGTGGTAAACATTGTGTCTTCAAGATAATCTGAAAATAACACGTATTTAAATAATTTAATATAGGTATGACAGGCTCCAGCCTTCCTCTAAAGGTACTTAAGCACTTACGTGTTTTCCATTATTTTAGCGTGATTTCTATTATAAATAGCGAAGGGGCAAAACACGAGGCTGAAGACGATTTCCCGAAGTCACAACTCCCATAGAAAATGTGATGAATAGGTTGACGACACTTAAAAGTTTAAGTGCATTCGCCGGATGACAATCGGTAATAGTCTTCACTTCACGTCATATTATCTAAAAAATACATCTGTGTTAATTCTATAGTTACGTTTATACTTACTACCGACGCTCGCGCTGACTGATTCTACCTATTTCGATATTGAAATGTAACTAACGTGAACTTAAGACGAGAACAGATCCTGACGGGTAACGAGGACAAGCTTGTAATAAAAAAATTGAAGAAAAGTAAATTATATCCTAGCAAATAAGACAGTGTTTCATTTCCAGTAGAATTGGAGGATAAAACCAGGCCTCCGCAGAAGTAGGTATATAAATAGGTATTTGAGATCCAATTAGATAAACAAACAAGTTACATTACGTTATTATGTGTGTACCTACCTACATCAAACCTTTAAAAAAGTAACTAAGTAGGTACCCATTTTTAAAACTTCTTAAGCATGTCCTTAATTTTAAGTGTACAGTGTCATATTCAACGAAAAAATGAACGTGTTTTTGTAAAAAACAACTCGCTTGCTACCTAGTTTTACAGTGCAATTAATGAATGAGTGTAAAATCAATTTAGTTAAATGCCACTATTATAAATTGAAATATACTTACTGATTTGGGTGCAGCTCCTATATTGATTACGTACTAGATACACAATTTTATATAGGTAAATAATGACATCACCAACACATTGTTTGGTTTTGCAACCCACTATGTAGTCAAACTCAAAAGCCGGCGTTATTATAATGATGTGCGACGAAGTAAACAAACAAAGAAACTGAGAAGCGCTTGTTCGTTTCGATTGCTTTGTGACACAAAATGGACCCTTATCACCTTCAAAATACAGATCAGTCTTGTCTAATAATCGTAAGATGTTAGGGCAGCGCCATCTAGTATTTAAACATAAACATATTCATTTGCGTCGCGGGCGCCGCGCGTCGCTTTGTGACACAAAATGGACCCTTATCACCTTCAAAATACAGATCAGTCTTGTCTAATAATCGTAAGATGTTAGGGCAGCGCCATCTAGTATTTAAACATAAACATATTCATTTGCGTCGCGGGCGCCGCGCGTCGTAAGCCCCATACCTATTGACCGTTCGTGCATCCATTACTGCCACACTATATTGAACTTTATCACATGAGGAATACAGGTCAATTCCGTAAACGTTGTGGTACCGTCCTTGATCCGGAAAATGATTATTTTGAATAATTTTGTCAGTTGTAATGTAAGCATTAATAACAGCAACTTTATTTTTCATGCATGATTTACTTCATTTGATATCTTAATCCTTCAAGCGCCGTGATCTAGACAAAATATATAAAATCATTGTTCCTAGCTACCGGGGTCCCATGCGACGCGCGAAGGCTTAATCATATTATTATAAAGTATTATTAAAATAATGTGTAATTAATAATATTGCGATTCTAAAGTAAATACTCCCTTACATAGACAATTAATAATTTACACAAGACAAAAATTGTTAGAAAGAAAGTTAATAATATTGTATTCGACTGTACTCAATGTAATGTATGTAGAAGTTTACAATCAAATTTAATGGTTTTCTAGGTCAAAAGTCAAGCAAAAATTGGACTGATATTGGGCACTATTTCAAGCACAATTTTTTGAGACGTAAATTGTACCTATAGCTCGTTCGATATTCGCGCACTGAGGTGAGTATGCTGGGCGTAGAACCTACGCCCAGCATACTCACTGAACGAAGCCTATAACTCCGAAGTTATTCGAGCACTGTTTTTTCTTTTTGGGCACCGTTTGGCACTATTTGGGAACTATTTTTTGAAGTATGAATTATGTTTGAAGCGTATACAGATTCTCCGGACGGAGGTGAGTATGCTGGGCGAAACCTTCGTCCAGCATACTCATCGAACTATGGCTATAACTTCGCAAGTACAAGAGCACTATTTTTTTCCTTTGGGCACTATTTAGCACTATTTCAGAACAGTTTTTTGACATTCATGAAATATCAGGATTCCATGGTGAGTATGCTGGACGAAGGGACACGAGGGATTAGGCTATAGTCCGCCACGCTAGCCTACTGCGGGTTGGCAGACTTCACACGCCTTCAAGAAAATCTCTCAGGCGTGCAGGTTTCCTCACGATGTTTTCCTTCACCGTTTAAGCGCGTGATAATTAATTATTAATACGCACATGACTTCGAAAAGTCAGAGGTGCGTGCCTTGGATCCGAACTCGAGACCTTTGACTTGGCAGTCCAATGGTCATATCACTAGGCTATCACTACTAAATATGTAATCCATTAAATTTTATATAATATACACAAAAATACACTATCAGAATATCAATAATGCCCCACAATTATTGTGTGTAATCGGGTAGGACAGTAGATGAGGGTAAGCGGAGGTAGAAATTAAAATACATTATATTAATTACCGAGTATTTATTGACTTAAAAGCAATCAGTCTTACAAGAGTTAAAGTAACATGAGGAATATTGAATGACTAAATTAGTTGACAACTCGCCTATTTATCACCATTAGCCTGATCCTTTATCTCCTTGCGAACCGGTCCGGTTTGAGTAATGGGAATGCTACGTTCACCTTGCACCGCAAGAGGCACCTTCCGAGGAGCCGTCACCGTCAGCACACCATCAGAAGACAGCCTGGACTCCACACTCTCTGGAACACAGCCTTCCGGCAACGCGTAACGTCGTGTAAACTGGCGGGAAATGTAGCCGTGCTGGTCTTTCTTCTCTTCGTGTTTCCCTTCCACAACGATGAAGCCATCAGCCGTCTTTACACAGATTTCCTCGGGCGCAAAATGCTGGACGTCCAGATTCACTTGGAACTTGTCCTTATCGGATTTGATGCTAGAGCCCAGGTCTCGTGCGGCAGCGGCTAGGTGGCGCCATGGACGGTAGTACTCCCTGGTCATCAAGGGCCCGGCGGCGGCTTGCAGTAGATCTTCAGGTGTGAGTCCCAAGCCGAAATGCTGTTCCATAAGACGAGGGCGGTTCATCTCGAAGTCAATCAAGTATGGTAGCAGGGACATTTTGTCAACTTTCTTTAAGTACTTATCTCCTTCAATGAAAGCGTAGGATCGCAGAGAATTTCTTCTGCAAATAAATTGTTTCGCAATTGTTTCGCACGTTCACTTGTTCAAAACTGTTGACGTTCGGCGCGCGCATCGCGTTTATAAACGGTAGCGCCATCTGCTAGAAATGTATGGAAGGTTCGCGATGGCAGGGACGATCAAGCTGCGGGTCGCGGTGAATTCGCTGATTGTTTTATATGTGATTGAATTAGTATACCAACAATCAAAGAGTTGTTGTAAAATGTTTACGATTATAAGTAGATACAATTTGATGCAAAACTAATGGGATGAGGAAAAGGAATAAGATGAAGCTACCATTTTATTTTAGATATTAAAAAAGTACTTTAAACTTAAACAAGAACCTACCAAATACAAAATGTTATCATCCGCGTGTCGCTTTTACTACACTTATTTCTGGGACTATGGGACTGGGACTATAACACGGAATCCGCAATATCCCAATTAAGTACTTAACTTTTCTTGAACTAAAACCACTTTTAACAGATTTTATCGCGTTGTATTAATATTTAATTTAATTCCCAACGTTTTGGATCGTTTTGGTCACGGGAGGACTTAACTTTTATGTTTTGTGCCCCTAGTTATTTAAATTTTTATTAAATTCTGCTGTACATTTTGCTGATGAAAATTATTTCCCCAAAATAAAGTTGCAATAAAAACCCTCAACTTTTTTCTTTTTTATCACAGATAGGCTTGAAAACAACTCGCTGATCTTAAGCAACGAAATGGTAGTGGTCTACGATGGAGCGCGCTTATTATAAGTAATTTTGTTAATTCTCTCAGTAAATATCTATCTATTTAAAATCATGCTTCGAATTTCCAAGTTGCGACATATATTTAATAATTGCTCATTTCTTCTTAGATTTCGTTGTATGTAGTGAACTGTATAATATTATTACTTATATTTTTAGTTTGTATTTTGTGTTAATAAAGGAAAACTACCTATAGAATAAAGTAAGATTTTTCTTTAACTTTACAACGCCAATGATTAAAAGTATAAAAAAATATCTTACCGGGCGGCCCACATCTTGAACTCCCCTGCATCGTCTTTTGGTAGAAGTTTCCCGCAATTTCGCGTAGATTCTGTGTACCATGACACAGGTGCAGGAAGCTTCTGGAAATCTGTCAACAACGTCATCTAGTGTCGAGTAGCTAAATTTAATGAAACTGAATTTCTATTCTCGAACTGAGCATATTTTGCCGATAGATGTCACTTATTTCAGAGTTTTTTTTTTAATACGCATGATTTAGATACGAGCCTTTTAGGTCTTCGGAATGTAAGTTAAGTAGATAAAATTTAAAAATACTATTTTTCAGGTTTCCAAGCAAGCATAGTTACAATAGTAAGTAGGAAAATATTTTATAAGAAATCAAATAATATACTACATATTAATATTCTTTAAGCATGTATAAAATAAATCGTTAGCAACACATGTTGGCAACAATTAAAAAAAAGCAACGCAAGCCATAGTGGTGAACGCTGCGAAACGAAAAAAATATCGATGATCACACTCATTATACTTAGTATCCGATTCCGCTTCGTATCATAGTTCCGTAATGCGGTAAAATATATTCTTTTTGTAATTCAATATCATTCATGCAATTGTGTGCCACACACTGCATTGTTTTGCAAAAAGAACTTTTTAAAAGTGCGCCAAGGTCTAGATATCGACTATCGATATCAAACTAACGTATCGATCATTCCGTCTCCGTCCTCACTAAAACGTAGCTGCGCAATGGTCGGTTGGTTGACTTGACGTATTTATAATTTGCACTCGCTTCGTGATATCGTGTAGCGAGCGAGACCGTGTGGTAATTTCAAAGTGCGACTCCTTTGCTAACATAAGTTGCAGAGTGCTGTGATTTTTATATTACATTTTATATTTATATATACTTTTTAGCGTAAGTGAACTGTGAAAAAAAGCGTTTTTCAAAGACTCGTTTCATTGTCGATGTGATCCTTGTTTTTGTGGTTTTATTTGTGTGACGATGGCAGATAATTCAAAACTGACCGACGAGGAGAGGACTGAGATCAGGGAGCAGTTTGAACAGGTAAAATTATCAGTTTTAATACAGATTTTAAATGTTATAATGAAATTGATTTGTCGGCGTTTCGGCGTATCAATTTGGGGCATTGCTTATTCGTAAATAATGTTTTGCAACACTCGATGTACAGTTCGCCGTAAAAGGAATGCTAGCGTACGCGTTTTTAGCGTGTTTTCCGAGGCCGCGTGTGGTCCGCCTTGGTTCAATGTCTGTGATGCTCTTGGTAAAGCCGGCGACATGGATTTGAGTATTGGTACGGTACGGACACAGTCGCCTTAGGGGTACCTCTTTATGGACTTGGACTAATAATACCATGTATTGTGCCTTGTTTTGGAAGAAAATACCTGAAAAACTAGTTTGTAACTAGTTTTTCAGGTATCTAATACCACCAATATGTAATTTTTTTGTAATAGTCACTATTTAGTACCCATTATTTCTACCATGGGGAAAACAAATAAATGATGTGTGTACCACTTACTGGAATAACTAGGAAAACCAGAGTTATTTTAACTGGGCAATAATTTATGGCAATGTTTATTCATTATCAGCCTAATAATGACTAATGTCACTAGTTAACAAGTAAATATGTACTTTAAGTTTTACAATAAATTTGTAAGGGCCAAGCAAAACCAAAGTAAAATGTTAACGCAGTCTGTTATCTATTGCAGATATGTAGTGGGCATTTAATTCTTAATAGAAGGGTATTAGAAGGGTTCATATAATCAACATATTATCACCCTATCTTTTACTAGATGATAAGCATAAGAAGGAAAGAACAGGTCCTGAGCTATCACATAGGCTCAGTTCTGATAGCTCATTATACAGGGTGGAAGGGACATAGACGCACATCCGCTTACCACGAATTTAGTACATGATTCTGGACCCCCTTGCATAGATATTATTCGTCGGTTATGAAAAAAAAAATCAGCTGTTCCGTACACCCTGTAGAATTTACGTAACAATGAATAACTATTTAAGTATACAGTCATATTTATACCTAGAATGAATCCCTTTTTCCCTTTGTCACACTATTACTTGAGAACCACTTCCGATTTCATTATCTTTTTAGGTTGTATATTTAAAGGTTGTATATTTAAAGGTTGTTTTATTCACTTTTTGCTATATTAAAATAAAAACTGTGCTTATAATAACATTGGTTGTGAGATACAAATTAAGCTAATAAAAGCATGTTTAAAAATATTTCACTATGATTATATTTATTTTCCTGTGAGGAAAAAACATTTTAGAATGGAAAATCTAGTTAGTCTTTGCCTAAGCCCCCGTGGCTTAAGCCCACAGTGGTCAAGGCAGCTGTGGTTGATGCTCCCGATTCGAATCAATTTAATATCAATATTTTTTCAGCATTTGCACTAAATACAGTCAACAAAAAAAGTTTCTTAACCAAATTACCTACATGGCAGAATTTCGTTTAAGCTCTCTCTTATAAATCTATGTGTAATCATGCATAACTTAAAGGGTTAACATCAATCAACCTGCATTGATAACAGTGTCAATATTACAAACACCACATGCCTACACAAATATTAATTAAACATATTTCAAATAATTCCATTTAGATAAAAAAAAAAATACATGTTAATGAAATTAGCATATTATTGAGTAAAAAAAATTTATAACATAAATATAAACCATGATTATAATGTCGGCTCATTATTCATGCAGTTGCAGTCTCATGCATGCAAAGTACAAAATGCAAATGCGGTAGTACCGCATAACTTTACTTGAATCCCCTAATGTAATGAAATATACTAATGGATGTCAGTATTGTCATTTGCTTTTAAGATGCTCAACTGGTATGTTGAAGTATGTAAATAGCAACTCCTGGAAGTAACTACCAGCCATCAAACATAATCTTATTTTGAATGCTATTTTTGCAATTTCTGACTAGTTGTCTGTCACAATTTTTGTGTAATTAATTTCCAACTAATTCATTAATTAATTGACACCTACCAATATACAATAAACAAAAGATTTTGTAGTGTCTATAATATGACACTTGAACGGTTTTCTACTATAATTATTGTTGTTGACATCACTAATGATTTCTAATATGTGTGAGTCACCAATTTTATCTTTTTTAATTATAAGTTTCCTGTTGTATTATTGCCGTATCAATTATCATATGTATATTAACTAGCCACTAGTTATTCAATGAGACATCAGAAGTAATTCTACAACACTTGATTTTTCTAGTTTAGGCATTGCCACCATTGTCCCCCATCCTAGCTACATCCTTGAGCTACAATAGTGTCCTAAAAATACTACACTAACCATGGCTATAAGTTCTGCTCGTAGGTTCTGCTAACCTATTCTTTGATTAATTAATTATTAACATTATGCATTAATTAACCCCTGGTTTATCCTGCCTGCATATGCAGCCACTTCGCAGCAGGTCATTTCTCCATCTGGCTGGAGCTGTAGATTAGATAATAATTATGTCGTTCTATGTAACTGGACATCCAGGCCCTATCATTTTTTATTCATTTGCGGCTTAAAAACCTGTCGTTGTCGGATGGACTTGAGACGCTGGCCAATAAATGCGATAAGATAAGACAACGCCGGCAACACCGCAGGCCTACAGACCTTTGAGTTTTGGGAACTCCAGAGGTGCTCTTCATTGTAATGTCTTGCTCTTCGCTCTTCGTCTAGCCATGCTTTTTAGCCCAATAAGGGAATCATTCTTTGTATCGTATCAATAGGAAATGGAAAGGTAGGAGTAAATACAACTAAATTTAATGGCAACATTCAATTGGATCGGGCCATATTCCGCTACGCGCACCGCATTTTCTGCATACTTAGACTATGAAGGTTTTAGGGTATTTGGTCCAGGAGAGCTTAATTACAGGGGTTGGAAATGCTTTATGCACTACCCACCGCCCCGGGGAGAGCGATGAGGTGTGTCGGACTCCGCTCGTCTAAGTACCAGTAACCCCGAGCATCCACTCAAGTCTAAGGATTTTCGTCTGTCCAGTGTGTCGTCATTGCCCAACATATTATTTTAATCTGGTTTTATCTGTGGTCTCTCTGGACAGTAACCATACAGGAAGATACTTAAATAAAAGACAGTTTATCATAAGAATAAACAACCTTGTGGCCCAAGAAAATATATCTGATCTATTACTGGTTACTTCTAGTCCGTCGGACTAAGAACCTATTTTATATTAAACTATTTCTATTTTTACGCCTATTCGCACAGTAACACACATGTGATTACACAGACTTGCTCATAAATAAATTATTGCTCCACGTCACAAGTTACCCAACAGGCAATTTTGTTCACACATGGTTTAGTATTCAAAAGCCGTCGATATCGTCGCCTTGACATGTTTTCACACTACACACCTAGAATCACACATGCAGCAATTGTAGATATGAATAACCAAATAGGTTATCATTTGTTAAGTCAAGCACATGTTTTGTGTGCCGATTTTCCTTGGGGTAAAACCAAAAAAACCGAAATTGGTAACTTGTTGCCTATTAGGTATTTTTCCACTTTTCGAACCAAGATTCGCTTTTGGGGTTGTGGTTTGACCCAGTCACCAACTCTTTTCAGCAAAGTTTTCCGAATACTTACATAATTATTCAGGTACTTATGTTAAGATTCGTTAAGTTTAATGAATATATTATTCATTTTTATCATCCAATAATGTCCTAGAAGTTAACCAGAAAGAAACAAGGTAAAATAGTTTGAGAATTCGTGTATTCTAACTTTATACACATGACTGACATGAATCAGTTTCTTGTACAAAATAAACTTAGTGGGAGGTTAATGGATGTTAACCAATATCGTCTTAATAAAAAAAATCTTTGATCTGTTTTCTGCATGGTATGAATTGCGCGAAGCTGATAGTGGTATTAATATATGCTTGTTTATCACAATTATTGGTACGGTCAGCAACGAAAGTTGCTGAACACCGCCAAGTTTTGAAAACAACACAGCACCAATAGTTTTTAATAGATTCCCTTAGGAAAAAAATGATGGTCCAGTATGTAGAAACACGTACCACTTACCACATCTCGGGTCAGTAAGTTTTGGATGATAAATATGTTTCAGCGTTTTGAAGATTTCATCGTGTTCAGCAACTTTCATTGCTGACTGTACCTATCCACCATTAATTTATTATTAGCTCAATTAAGTAAGTAGATATTTCGATAATGACACGGTAAACAAATAATTTTATGTCTGATTTACATACCTAAAAGCGATTAAACTGATGCAAATGTTTGAAGTTGACATCCAATTCTATTTTTTTATTTTTTTTATCGCGGCTAATTGAATTACCTACTTACACTAGCTATAACTGCACTATTGTTATCGTAGGCAATGGTCTAGAAACAAGTAATTAATTGAGCATGTAGTTGTAGGTAGTAATGTAGTAGTAGTATTATTAGTGCAGTAGAACAATGAATGGGATCATGAAGGTTAAAAGTTTCGCAGTCAGGTCACCTATGTAATGTATGGACATAACATACTTAACTGCTAACTGCCTGTCCAATCCAATAGAACGTTTTTTAAGGAACACACCTTAATCTTCTTAAAAATTTTAAGAGCCTTGCTATCGTCGACGTAGTTGGCAATGTTTTTTACATCATCCCTTTTCTAGAAGATACCACAGCAGTCGTACCGAAAGCAAAATCATCTTCATCCACAGCCTGACTTCATCCACTGCTGGGTATAGATAGGGCTCCCCAAGTGTGTGCCATCCACCACGGTCCCGTGCCACTCTCATCCAAGTACGCCCAATGACGTAAGTTATGTCGTCGAAAGCATATCACTGCTATATTATTACCTATATGAAATACCAATATCTTTATATAAGCAATAACGCTCATTAACTATGCAAGAGTAGTAAAACCTCAGCTTGTACCCATTAGAGCTCGGACAAATAGTTCTACTACGGTGAATCATAGCATAGTACTGGAAGTGGGTCAATTAATCAATCAGTTATAATAACTTCGCCTCCAATAACAAGCTGTCTTCGAATAACAAGCTCCTAATAGCTATTAGATAATGTTTCTTAGTATTATTGTTGGTAGATGATAGATACGCACATTAGAAGTGTCATAGTTTAATAGTGCATAACTATTACTCGTTTATTGGTCAACAGGTCCATTTTGTGTTTATTATAAATACTAGGCTATAGGCTATAGTCCGCCACGCTAGCCTACTGCGGGTTGGCAGACTTCACACGCCCTCAAGAAAATCTCTCAGGCATGCAGGTTTCCTCACGATGTTTTCCTTCACCGTTTAGGCGCGTGATAATCAATTATTAATAGACTATAGCCTAATCCTTCTCGTAATGAGAGGAGACCCGTCCCCAGCAGTGGGACAATGTAATGGGTTGATGATGATGATGATAAATACTAGTGTCTCGCGTTGACCCCATTCTATTAAATATGTTTCCCGAAATCATATATTTCCGGACCTATAGATCGTAAAAGAAGCTGGCAAATTGGCAAATGTTTGAGCTTCATACCGAAGAATAAAAACTTCGTCCGGAGATTATAGAATGCACCGTGGCATGCGGAGGAAGTTCCGTGCGGAAACTGGTGTCAAGGTATAGCGTGACGTACTCAACAATGGAGACTTCATAAAGCTGGAAGATAAACAAAAACGTTTTTAGTTTCGTGATCTTCTTGACCGTGACTGATGTATTTAAGTCCGATTAGAGTCTATGATACGTCATACTTGTTAAAGTGTTCATTTATGTGGTCCTTGGAGTCGTAAGCCACATATTCGTTGGAAGAAACAAATTAAGGACTTTCTACTGTTCACAATTAAAACGATGTGGTGGTTTATGGTTAAGCGTTCCTTTTCTCTAAGAAAGAGGGTCGTAGTCCCAATAGGTCTCATCATCAACCCATTCCACTGCTGACCAGGGAGCGGGGATGATTTCTTTTACGCATGAAGCTTGTGTATATCGAGCTATTGTCAATTTACCTAAATAACACAAGACTAGTAATTAAGAAGAAAAAGGATACTCAATGTTACAGATTCATGTACGGTCACCAGCACATCCGATTTTGAACTTAATTATCATCCCCTATCATTTGGAGAAATTTGACAGTTTTGTATAACCTGATGTGCAATAAAACCTACCTTATCTTTGAACTTATACTCCATTTGGTTAGGTACTTAACTAAAGGTAAACAAATCATAAAAAAGGTTCTTTTATAGGGCCATTTTTCATCTTGAAACAAAACGTAACCAAAATAAATTATTTAATCATTCAAAATAATTTTCCTTTACTTTACTAGCATATTTTACTACTTTGTTTAATATTAAATGGTAATTATAAATTCTTAAGCGTGCGACCAATAAATAAATCAAATCTGATTATTATGTCATAAAGTATTGCAATGTGCCTACTAGAAAGAATCTAAAAAGACAGGAAATCAAAACCTTTTTCTACCTAATAGACTTTTGATAACTCGAAAAAATTAAGAAGTAGTAGCGCGAGGAAGCGCGGCAACATAATTAGCCGATATTATACTTAGTCGGGTAACCAGACGCCATTCGTAACAGTTTGTACTTTCGTTCGTTTTTGTGTTTCTTTTGCTGTAAATTGTATTATTTAGTTATAGTTTTGTTTGTTCGTTGTTTTTATTGATTGTTAGATGTGTTGTTATTAATTTCACTCCCAATTCATGAGATACCATTGTAATAAAGGTTGAAGAGCCCTGAACGCCGCCATTTTTATTGTTTACCTTTAGTTAAGTACCTAACCAAATGGAGTATAGATACTTACATGTTCCCCTTATATTACGTCTCCCCTTAGAGATATACCCTTAAATCGTGTAATATGTCTGGCGAAGTCTTGCAAGCAATATATATAGTAGGTACGTGAGGGTTGGCAGAACCTTGGATCTCTTATAAAAAATATACTGCCGTTCGGTCTGCGGTTTTCTAGATATAAGTTTTTATTGATAGGGAATGGGGAGATATGAAAGTTAATAACTAAAATGTCCTAATAAACTTTTGCCATAACATGTAGTTTATTATATCATTCGTTTCTAACAAGACCCACATTTTATTGGTCCATGGGTCTTCCCAAAACTATTCCGTCAAAAATACCTGTACCTTCACAATTTACTGAAAATATGCAAAGAAATTGTTGGACATAGAATTACAGAGAGTCGGAAATAGGCTTGTTATCGAAAGGGGTGTTATTCTTAACGATTTCTTAGTAAACATATTTCCTTGCAACTTAGTTGTTTAAACATTAACATGTTTTTATGCTGCAGACGTGATGCAATGCGCTCTGTCTAACGAAAACATAACCGCCAGTGATATGAGGCTGTCAGCTAGTGTTTACATTAACTTCCTTTGAAGTACTTGCTGTGGCTACATCAAAAAGATAAAAGATGCATTCATAGTTATATGAAATATACGTTATTTGGATAAATACCTTTTTACTTTCAAGTTCAACAAAAGGAATCTGAAATGCCAATAATATTGATGATGGGATTTTCCCATTATTAGTCCCGTTTAATTTTTTATAATTAAAGTGGTTTTGTGGTTGTCGTTTTACTAAACGAGTAATTCATTTCTTCGAAGTAGTTCTTAAATAGTAATTCTTTAATCAAATACTGAAAACCTCCAATTATTAAAAGAACCTAAATTAATAATTTGAAGTTTAAAACTCATCCAGTAGTAAAAATGCGTCTCCAAAGACCACCGTGATTTATACCTACACATACAATGAAAACAGTAAATTATATACTCATACATTGAATTCAATATTTTTACCTCAAAACCTTGATGAACCTCGATAAGCAAGCGAAATAAGGAAATAAGCTTTTCAACACGAGGTCTTTGCAAAGGAAGTTGTAAAAATCGTCCGAAATTTCACCGATTCCCATAAACTTTAAAAATAATTACTTTGAACTTGAACACGATCTTGACAACCTTAACAGGTCATCCACAGTTCCGGTATGACTCCTTGTCCCCAAAAATATAAATAATTTATTTCTCTCAGCTTCTGGTTTTCGAGTCTTGAATCTTTGAGTCACAAACTATGTAAACAACTCTACTTTAGGACTGATTTTGTAAGCCTTTCTCGTCTAGTACAACATAAGTGTTCAGAAAATTTAAGTTAGGTTAGTCTAGTCTAAAATGTGAGACTTGTTTAAACGTTTTTTTCCCTCTTATTCCCTGTCAGTATTCAGCTCAAAATTCATTCAATTTAGTATTATCAGTGAACAGATATTTAGACTTAAAATATAAGTATAATGTGACCTTAGCTTAACGCCGTATCTTTTCCACCAAGTTTACTAGGAATTGTTTGTATAGTTTTAATTCTCAGTCACGATACTTTTCCGTAACATAGTACTTGGAATTTACTTCAAACCAACCCATAGAAAATACACTTTTACAGCTCTTTAGCAGCTGAATTTTTAATCGCATCTTAATATAATTAGTGTACTTTATTTGCTCAGTTAAACACGGCACACCGTAGGTCGTTGTGCATCGACCTTGGGCTAAGAATGTGGACGCAACAGTCCCGTATTACCATTTTCAACTCTATAACCTATGAAATAAGGTCCGCAGTTTTTTTTACCTAGGCTAGTCTAGCGCACCTAGGTACCTATGTACGTAGGTTTTTATCTCTGACTGCGACGTTCTAAGCTAAATAAAAGAGCATTAAGGCACCATTTTGGTCTCTTTCAACTCGAACTGACATCTTGTAAGACATTTATTTTGTTAAATGCCCTTCTAAACTGGACACGGGCAGCCTTGCAGAAGTACCCTTTAAGTAGTTGATTATCGCAAATGCTATGAGTTCCTCACTTAAAGTTGTTGACATTCAGAGTTGTATAACTGATAGTTACATAGGTACTTCTAATTAGAAAATACTGACTACTGATAATAATATCAATCTTTATTATTTGTTAGAGGACACTCGATGCATTGAAACACATTTAATCTAGGCAACAGTCAGTACTTCACACACATACAAAAACATCGATAAAAAGTTTGCTCCAAGAAATCCTTAACCAACCATTTAAGTAGACCTCGCTACGGCACATCAAGAAAGTGATACAATCTTAAAAGTAATGACCTTCGGGGGATCAAGTTACCTCGGTAGGTTTAGTTGAAAATGGCATTGACCGCGTACTTGACGGCTCAATGGTCAAAATGACTAAATATTGATACTTAACCAGTCTCCTGCCGATCTTATAACTACACATTTGTGTGGTAATATTTCATTAAATATAAAAATCTAATTTCTTCCCCTGTAGATAATTGTCATTGTCCATTATAATCAGTAACAGAGGTCTTAATATAAAACAATACCTATGTTATTTATGATTAGGGATTATTTTGAATCATAAAGTAATGGAAGGCCAAAAACTGGTCCTTCGAGACTCATACGCAAATGTCACGACCAATTTACCTTTTACTATTATAATACATTAGTAAATGATACATAATAGGTTTGAAGTATTTGGTATCCTGCTTACGTGGAGGGAGGTTTTTAAACTGAATCCGATATTTATTGCAGAAGTTACTCAGTTAACAAATCTGCAAATACAATGCAGTAGTGACAATATCACGCAACAATGCAGACTTTCATCTAAGCGGTCGCAGCGGTTACAAAATTATGATTCATTTGATTACAATACGAACAGTCATGTAGGCCACCCGACTTAGTTTATGTAATCAGCGAAAATTTTAACACCTAATTATTGCAATTTCCTCCAAGATTTAAGTGTTATATGACATACCAAGTTAACCTAACCCCATAATACCTGAATAGTTTTAAACTGTATAGTATAGTTACACACAAAGAACAGAAGAATGGAAAATAATTTATTATGGGAGCTTCGGACGAACAACGATTTAATAAAGCTCCAGACACCCGTCTGGAATGGCTTTCCGGAGGGTAGAGGAATTTACTATAGAGCAATGTAAATTGCCTTCTATCGAGCCCATTTTTGTGCAGTGCAATAAGTGGGAATGTAAAGAGCGAAGGTTAAAAGATACCATTTTTTTATTAAATGTTCCGCTGGGCTACTTATAAACCAAACTACGACATGGGTTCATTTCGAAATATCATCATAATCATTTACGGTCCCAATGCTGGGCATGGATCTTCCCCAAAATTAGAGGGATTAAGCTTAGTCCAGTGAGTCCACCACGCTACTGTGGGTTGGCAGACTTCACATGCCAACGCGAAAATCTGTCGGGCATGCAGTTTTTTGGAAACATAATAGGGTTTAAAAAATTGGAACTGAAA
The DNA here is from genome assembly GCA_958496365.1 of Subacronicta megacephala. NCBI lineage: Eukaryota > Metazoa > Arthropoda > Insecta > Lepidoptera > Noctuidae > Subacronicta > Subacronicta megacephala. Next base: position 4,802,899 of record OY292538.1, read on the forward strand.
CTGGATGAAAAGAGCAGAAGATCGGGCTCTGTGGCTTCCACTTTAAAATATGGGCTGATGATGATGATGATCTGCAATCACCACGGAAGAGATAAAGAAGATTGGAATGGCCATGTGGGCGGGGCAGGCGCGCCACAGTCTTGATTAGAAAATCATAACTCGCCCGAATCATACATTCGCCGCGTTTAGTGTGCTTATGACTACTTCAGAGAACAGAGCTCCGCTTTAAGGGTATTACATTGCCGAATGACCTTGAGGATTCGGGTTTTTGTGCTAGTATTTGTTACTTCAGCGCCATCTATCGACATTTGATCGTACTCAATAAAAGGAACTGAAGATTAAGCAAGAATACAGATATGTCGCAGTGTCGTCATCGTATTTACCTATTTTATTCGTTCTCTGAAAGATTTAAGACATTTTGTTCCTCTAGATAAAAGTCTTGTACGAGTTACCTACATCTATAATTATTATAGGTAATTCTTGATTATTTTGAAATAAGGGATACCTACACCTTTCTACATTTTATTACTTTAGTACCTAATGAAAATAACTAGGGTGACCTGGCTTAAAACATTTATTTATATTTACATATAATTGAATACGGGTGCCACTATAATTATGATATATTCTGAGGGTCTGATGATGATTAGGTAAGTGCTTATAAGTTCTCGGAAACGGAGATAGCTAGGATGAGCTGGCTTTCAACATTCATCAAATTGAGTGTGGGTGCTACTACATGATACATTATTCACTTTACTTTTTGGAACGAAGTTCCCTATCGCGCGTTGCGAAAGGGGACTAGACGGAAAAAAACGACACTTAAAAGTGTAACGACGTGCATGTTTGTTTCTCTTTACAGAGAAAAAAACATGCAAACAAACATGCATGAAATGCAGAAAGTTTCGTAAGTCGAAGTCAAAGTCAAAGTCGAAGTTGATATGGGTGTCAATTTCAAGGTTTATCGGGATGCTAATTACGAAAATGACATTAATTTTGAAATCCAAGATGGCGGACATTATTTTTCTTTATAAATTGATATGGGTGTCAATTTCAAGGATTATCGGGATGCTAATTACGAAAATGACATTAATTTTGAAATTCAAGATGGCGGACATTATTTTCTTTATAAATTGATATGGGTGTTAGTTTCAAGGTTTATCGGGATGCTAATTACGAAAATGACATTAATTTTGAAATCCAAGATGGCGGACATTATTTTCTTTATAAATTGATATGGGTGTCAATTTCAAGGTTTATCGGGATGTTAATTACGAAAATGACATTAATTTGGAAATCCAAGATAGCGGACATTATTTTCTTTATAAATTGATATGGGTGTCAATTTCAAGGTTTATCGGGATGTTAATTACGAAAATGACATTAATTTGGAAATCCAAGATAGCGGACATTATTTTTCTAAATAAATTGATATGGGTGTTAATTTCAAGGTTTATCAGGATGCTAATTAAGATAATGTCCGCCTTGAAATATATCTAAAATTAATATCATTTTCGTAATTAGCATTGCGATAAACCTTGAAATTGACAACCATATCAATTTATGTAGGTATTTAGAAAAATAATGTCCGCCATCTTGGATTTCAAAATTAATGTCATTTTCGTAATTAACATCCCGATAAACCTTGAAATTGACACCCATATCAATTTATAAAGAAAAATAATGTCCGCCATCTTGGATTTCAAAATTAATGTCATTTTCGTAATGAGAATCCCGATAAACCTTGGAATTGACACCCATATCAACTTATAAAGAAAATAATGTCCGCCATCTTGGATTTCAAAATTAATGTCATTTTCGTAATTAACATCCCGATAAACCTTGAAATTGACACCCATATCAATTTATAAAGAAAAATAATGTCCGCCATCTTGGATTTCAAAATTAATGTCATTTTCGTAATGAGAATCCCGATAAACCTTGGAATTGACACCCATATCAATTTATAAAGAATAATAATGTCCGCCATCTTGGATTACAAAATCAATGCCATTTTCATCATCAGTACCCCAAGATACCTCGAAATTGACACCCATATCAATTTATTTAAATGATGTGCGCCATCTTGGGTTTTGAAATACGTCTCGATAAAGAGGGGAATAACGACTTTTGGTGACATGAAAATACGCATCTCCTATTGACCTGATCTCGCATTGTAAAGACTTTCCGTTCAATAAAGGGTTAGCTTGTACTGGTGATTATGTATAGCTTGTTAAACCTAGGTATCCAGTATAAGCTGACCTCGCATTGTATAGACTGTCCGTACAATAAGCGGTCAGTTTGTACTGGTGATGTAGGTATAGCTTGTTATACATATAAGCTGAGCTCGCATTATATAGACTTTCATACAATAAAAGGTCAGCTTACTTACGAGGTCAGATAAACTAGTATCTCAGTCGGTACCTACTTAGGTACTCCGAGGTTCATTCAAACTTTGGATAACATGATTATTATGTATAATTGAATTAAAATGATTAAAAAAGATTGTCGGCATTTAGAGCCAGACAAAGGAGTACGCCCGTAGATTTTATTACACTATGGTTAGTCTATGATAATGATCAAGAACAAAAACAAAATTATAAACTACTTTAAATATATTTACAAACTTAATTTCTACGTAATATTTATATTTGTACTATTTACGATATTGCTTAATTCAAAAATATTCAAAAATCATCACTTTTGTAATTTATTTGCAAACAATAACGCACGTACAGCCCACCCGTCGCAAGAGTCGTCGAGACACTGATATTCGCGTCCTGAGTATTCATCACGGGCATTGCGGGGGTGCTTCACGGGGGGCGCTAGTGAAGTTTCGGGTTTTTCTTTATTATTTAAAAATATTCAAAGAAATAGGAAAAATTAAACAATACAAGTTGTTAAGTGTGTCATTACAAATTTTTTGGTATAATATTTATGACAAACTATTAAGCGGTTAAAGAGACAAAATGCAATTTAGTTTGGAAAAGGACTATTTCCTTGGATTTATTTAAAAAAAATGGGGCAATTTTATGAAAAAATTAAACAATACAGTTTATTTGTGATGACCTTAAGTATAACATATATTTTTTATATGGCAAAGGCACATAAGGATTCATCTAGAAACTTCTTTAAACCTAGCGTGTTTTTGGGATTTGAGCGATGTAATACCCTTAAACTGCCGTGTTGTGTTATTCTTACGTAATAGACAAAATGTCAGACCACCAGTATATAGCGAGGAGGTATATCTTTCCATCTGTAAGTCAAAAATAGCATTTAATTGCAAAATAATTGGTAAAAACATAAAAATTCCAAACATCAATCATATTATTGCAACAAGTTACAAATAAAATACATTGCCCGATGTGTTCTTGCTTAATCAACAAGATGTCGTGGTCCGCTTGCAATGTACTGCATGCATTGCGTTCTCTACTCTTCAACCATAGCCGTTGTTCGTCGTTTGCCGGGGTTGGCCGTGAGTGATGCACGGCGTACATCTATCGATATCGAGGTGATCGTGTAGTTAAATAAAAGCATCGATAGAATTCTCAACTATATTTACGTTTGACAAAGATTATTTTTGAAATATTAAATATTTAATTGATGAGAGTATATTTTTAGTTAGATGTATTTTATATTATATGAATTATTGAATGAATGAAGATGAAGCGGCATAGACCATTTCATTTTACTTCGATTTTAATACTGAATAGATACAATATAGTCTAGTCAAATCTAAGTCAAATACTATACCTACTATTTTATTTAAGTTTTAATATTTGATTCTATTCGACTCTAATTCATGCAATTAATTATAATAATGTTATGTTATAACTCTATTATGTTATGTTACATTTCCCCCAATTACTTAATGATTACGTTTTGTTCCAAGGACATAGTTTCTTTTAAATTAATTAATATCAAATAAAAATAGTTCTTGATTTTTATAAAAAAATAACGGACAGTATTTATCGATAAAAAATATCAGCTTTTCAAGCACTAGCGTATGCTTGTTGCGAGTGTGTGCCTTATGCCTACGGGAGCTTGGTACTAGCACCAAGCTCCCGTAGGCATAAGGCAACGTGAACAAAAGGTCAGGTGTGAACAAATTGCTGCCCACCGCTTTATGTGTGTGTGATTTGATTGTGTGCGAAAAACTTGTAAAGATAATGTTGCGTATGTTTGAGAATTGAAGTAGTGGGAGTAAAGCGGCGACACTGGTCCTAGAACAAAATAGCAGCTAGGGCCTTTCCAACCTTATTTATCTCTTCCGTGGCAATCACAAACAATAACGTGTGCATAACTTTTCTAAGGCTTACTTAAGGTTCATTCATTATGCAGATTTAATTTTAGATAAGTATCTGACAAAATAACAGCATCTCCACTAACCAAGTCGTAATATTCAACTTTCAACAGATAAAGGACCAAGTTCTTTGCCATTTAGTAACAAAGCTATTTCCGAACATAGGTTCAATAAATGAAACACAAAGACTATCTACATATATCCTGAAAACTCTCGCGTCTGCTCCATCAAGCGTTGTCATCGCAATCGCTTGAACACGCTAATCGCATGCGTGCAGCTGCCACAATGCTTTCCAATTAATTACCGCAGCGCTCGAACAGTGAAATTACAGTTTAATATTGATAAACGACAAGTATTGCGAAATTGTGATAAGCTTACGTTTTCGACACGGTATTTTTGTGCTACTAATTCGTTTCACGGTTTGTTGGTTTCATTCATGTTTTGATACTGATTTGTGGGTTGTAAAACGTTATGCCGAATTAAAATCGTTATTATAGCAAGTGTTATTAATAAACTTTAGTTGTCCCCCCCCCCCCCAATCCCGGTTACTATATTATCGTCCAGCTTCCTCAGCTGACTTCCGCTACAAGTACAACTTACTCTTTGCAGATATCAAATCAATCAAAACAGTATTTGTTGTAAAAATAATATCAATTTTAGATAATAATAAATAATAATATAATTAGATATCTAATAAATCTCAAAAGAATATATTTATGTAGATAATCACCTTTTCTAATTATAGTTATTAATAGCACATGACTCTGATCTGTTAACTTCATTACAGCAACCATTTCGTGTAAATGATCAATAAATAAATTCATCGGCTAATCTAGGCATATGTATTTCTTATACACCATAAATTAGCCAAGATTATGTATTTGTGATGGCCAATTTACGGTCGGTGTAAGTACCTTCATGGGAAATTGTAGTCATTCCTTTTTATACCATGTAATGCATATTGATAAATTCGGACATAAGGACCAAATTAGCTGATGGGTTTTGCTTCATCAGATGTCAATCTGGACTTATCGTGTCTTTGATGAATTTTATAGGTTATTAAGAAATACTTTCTATGCACTAACTTATTAACAGACATTTGCACAACGCCTTTTAATTCTGACAATAATATTTTAAAATAACATTGAAAGTTTTCCATACAATCTCCTTAACAAGTACTGGCCTTTCGCTCCATTGCGAAATAACAAGTTTAATACTTGCCGTTATATCGGCTGAATAGATAACAATGACTCATTGTCACAGTTTCTCCATACACTTCGTAATACCGGCTCTGGCCAGTTGGCTCAAAAGGGGCTCTAAATTGACCCCTATTCATAAAACGTAGAAGGAAGGGGTTAAAAATCGATACCACGTGCACAAAAGGGTTGAGGATAGCCAGAAATGTGTATAAGGATCGCATAATCTATTCTGTGTAACGAAAAATAGAAGGTTATTAAAATGTTGACCTGTTCAATACCATAGCATGGTGATGTCACCAACGATGCGTGATAAGACGTCGTAAAATCCATAAAATTCTAATAAATATTCAAATACTGTAGTAACTTTTGCTCGTCCCTTTACATATTTTCACGAGAAAGGTTTTCCCGAATCCATATATCCTAAACGCGGTGTAGCATTTCATTTCCATTTAGAAATGACAGTACTAAGATGCAGACAAATAGTATTTAAAGCGCGTTTTGCATTTGAATTTAGCCTGGCGCCTGGGTGGCAATTTATTATGCGTACATGCAGTGGTCAAATGGTTAATAGCGATGGTAAAAGAAACAAATGTTACCAGGCATTTCACGATGTCCGACACTTGATAAAGTCTCTATATAATACGAACAAGTTATATGAAATTTATGTACCCTACTCGTAGCTGGGTATTTTAAAGCTAATATAATAGCGATGTCGCCAAAGGTTTATTTATTTATACGCTTTATGACACTCAGGCGAAAACAATGAAAAGGCTGACCGGTCCTATAAGTATAGGGCCACATCTTCCAGACAGCCTTTAGATGGACTGAAAGAATGGAAAGATAAAAATTGTTATGTGCACACTAACTTAGAGGGACAGGTAATTCATAAGCAAAGGCAAATAAATTGTAGTTATTTCAATAAATGATTATTTGAGGACTGTGAGACCATACACCTTCAAACGTTGCTAAATATTATATTGTTATAGACGGATTAACCTTACGATATCGCTTAAGCCTCTCGAATCAAAGTCTACAAGCACAAACGAAATCAGAACTCAGCACTTCGTGTATTCGCGATTAACTTCCAAAGAATTCGTGTTACTCACACAAAGAAAGCTAACAATATTTCACACTAAGCCACGGCCGGGGACTGCAGGTCAACACACCATGACTCACTCACTCTTAAGGTAAGCTGATGAGAACACGCGTAAACGCACGCATTCCAGTGTTAAGTGGACGACGTAAACATTATGGTTGAATGGTTGATGATCTATATCGGGATTGTGAGCCTTTTTCTCCACGTGGTTACTTTTGAAAAACGAATATAATCTACTATAAGCTGTGATCCAAATAAATAAAAAATATTTCATATGGACTTCACAATGCAAGGTTTAATGAATCTTCTGAAACCTTCTGGACAGTAAAAGAGACTAACCAACAGTATACTTATAATGGTTGTTGGTATTGGTATACCAACAACCGTTATATTACCCATAGGATTCCAGGATCCCATTAGGATATTACCCATACCTGTTTAATGTGTATTGCGTAGAACTAACAATTTATCAATGGCAGATGGTGTTAAACCCTTAACAATAAAAGAATTGTTTAAATTTCTAACCATTTATATTTAAGAAATCATGTACAAAAAAATAATTTTGCCTTCGGTACTGTTTACACGTAAGCCATAAGTTTACCATCTCTGATTTACACGAAGGTTACTCGATTAATGTACGCATTACGAACATAGTAGTGAATGCGGAAAAGATTACAAATCCAAGTAAACCACATATTTCTGCTTAGGCGACCGTTAAGGTACACATCATGTTAGGTCTTTAGTTAGAATGTTCCAAGGTTGTCCAACAATAGGTACTGAATTTCACTTCGCGCTAAATGGTACTCCAATTAAATTCAACATTGGTGTATCCAGGTGATCTTGGGATACTAGACTATGTATTTAAATAAAACAACCAAACGCCAACGATTTCTAAGAAGGTCCACCTAAAATTGGAAATGTATTTTTATGACCAACGTGTTCCACAGAAACAATAACCTAGAACGAACCCGACAAACCATAGAATATCTATAGAAAATTCCACGAATTCAAGCCTGCGATGCCGTCACTGCGGAAATGGTGTGCTGCGCATGCGTCGATCAAGTTTGGAACACAAGTAGCTAGTTGTTTAAGTGACAAGATGGTTAGAAAATGGAGTGCTTAAATGCATTTTCCTAATAGTTTTTGCTTAATTTAAGGATTATTTTTCAACAGTTAACTTTAATTAAACTGCGAATTAACAGTTGCATCTCTCTAGTAAGTAAAGAGCGACGGATCAAATAATCTAAATGCATGAGAGGACGGAAGACTGACCTTTCTATACGTATTAGGCTAGGCTAGCTTCACGTGTGCCGTTGTCATATTCGCAATGTTTATGCATTATGACTTCCATGCTCTTGGCTGGCACGTAAACATTCCATATGGTTACTACTCGGTGTTCCAAACATAAATAGCACTAAGGATTTACTAGTACTTTACCTTTTGCCTTGTTTACCAAACTGTAATCAATGCATGCGTTAGTATCGTATAGTTTGAGTCAGAGACTGAATAATTGTGTTATAGGTCGTTCATGAGTCATATTTGTGTGTTGTGCGTATGCCAGTGAAGCTTTTTTAGTACTGTAATAGCACTTTCAAGCTAACGTAATGCAATCGTAACTGGTATCATTTAAGACATCTCTCTCATCTCGGTTTCGAATCCAAGGCGCGTACCTCTTTTCGATGTTATGTGCTTATTATACTCTTATAAAATTATCAAATATGTACCTAAGGGACCTTTTTATAAAGGTAGCTGCAATTTTTCTTGAAAATACGCTGTTTACGCATAAATTTGTCCCATAATGCACTTATCTCTATGGAGCGTAATATCGTAAATAACTTTCTGTGTGTCTGTCCGTTCGTCCGTAGCGCTCTCGCCTCGTTTGCTAATCAAATAGCAACCGATTTCATTAGCCGTGTGCATTTGATAGGTATGAGTGGTTTCGAGATGAAAGATTACTTACAATGAACTTTTTATTGGCTGAATTTACTTTTATGATATAATACAGTAACGAGGTTTTAATGCTTCAAAACACAATGATCTGCACTTGCAACAAAGGAGGACGGAGTTAAAATGTTGAATAGCGCTATCCCTGTTACACAACAAAAATATTGTTAATTTAAAGGCCTAGTTGTATGTCTCTATGGCAGACCAATTGCCCTTACAATGATATTTTTACATACATATATATATAATGGATAAATGAAAACTTTCACCATCGACAGAAACGTCTTGGGAATATAAAAGGACTCCTTACTGCAGTAGTAGAAATATTATATTATTTAAAAATTATAGTCGGTAAAATATGATTATATTATATGTAAGGGACTTCCCAGTTATAGTGTAAGAATGACAACTGGCCAGATGCGGTTTTATAATACATACCTAGAATTTTTTATTCTACAAACTGTTTATTAAACTGTGAATTACCATTGTTACAAACTTGTATTAGTCATCATCATAATTCAATGGACCGTCCCTTCGTCCTTATATGGACCTTATTGACTCATACTGTCGATAAAGTCATAAATACGTACATTACGCTAAGCATATCAGTCATTTCCCATTTGTAATCTGAATCTCGTGTAAAAACAAAGAAAAAATAAACAAGTTTCTATGTAATTCTAACATTTACATAGATATTCGATGTGGAATCGAGTAAACAAAGAAGACAAAGAAAATATCTGGAAGAGGTTCTTTTGCAGCTGTTGCTGTAACCAACAATATCTGTCTCATTTAGGATGCGTACTAAGTAAGACTCGAAGGACCAATTATTGCACCAAAGTTTTAGTGTTCATTAGTATTATTTGGTATAGATAGTGTTTAATTTGACTAACAAAGGCATCCCGTTTAAGTTATATCTTAATTTTGGGATGTTGTCCACATTGTGTCAAATTTAATTTTTAGCATGATTAATGGTTTGAATATCGTTATCATGATAGGCCCGTCTCCGTTCATCGTTTTGCCGTTGCCGTCGAAATCATTTGTAGATTTATCTTGTTATTCATTTTAATAGGCATTTAACTTTATTAAATGGTTTTGTTAGTTATATTAAACAGTAAAAAATCTAGAAGGCCTGTATAGGCTTCTTTAATTAGAAAGACTAGAAAAGAACATGAGTGCCTTCATTATTTAAAAAGACTTGCAAAAGGGATTCCGAATTCTAATTCTTGCAACGATATATTTCTATTTTGAATCGAATGCAAACTTAATTTCATAAGAATTGTATGAAATTCTGCCGATGAAACTACACCGAAATTTTGTCTGCTTCACTCTTCAACGAATTATGTCGAAATTGCCTGCGAAACCTGTGAAAAGAAATGTAACTTAAGTATCGATTTTGCAAACACTCTGTATATGCACAGAAAATAACTGCACGCATCGTTTAGAATCGCGTTTTACATACAATGATGTATTAACAAACTGTTAGTGTATATGTAATTGTAAATATACAAACTCGATAAAGCATTGTTTCGCGTTTATCATTCGCATCCTGTAACCTAAGATAAGTTTTTGGATGTGAAATGTTTCAAGTTTGAAATAATTTCATTAACTTTTATAGCGAATTGTTGGTCCTGTAGGCCACCATTTTTTTAAATTTTAAAATAGGTTTCTATTTGCAAGTGACGTATTAGTTGAGGCCGTTTAGTCGCATAATGGCTAATTCGCAAAAAAGCACTCGAGTCTCGCAATAAGTCCCTTCGAGGATTAGTCCCTTTTAGAATTTGGCGTTATACTATTTTGTCCTTTTGAAAATAAGCCTTTTATTGTAAGTCATTTTGAGAATCAGTCCTTTTGAGAATTAGTCAATTTGCGAATCAGTCTTGAGACTAGGTGCCATTTTGCGACTAAGTGGCCATAACTAACATGTCATGGTTTGGACGATGGAGTAACTCATTAAATTTATATTTAAAATATATTTGGTCATTTAATATTATTACTTCTCTGCATGAGAAGAGGCTGAGATTTGTGAGATAATTTATTTAATATGATGCGCTTTAAAATATAATAGCACCAGTCTATCAATAATCATTGAAACGTAATGGAAATGACATTTACGTGACACACGTGATCGTTCGTCGGTTGATATCAATTAAGTTCATTTCCATAAAGTTTCTCGCGATTGCATATTATCAATTTGTCATATCCAAGACTTCAGGTGTAGATAACCTTTTAAAGTTGTCACTTCACTATCTTTAAAAACATCTCTTTAAGAAATATTTAGAAGTAGAATCTTGAGGAGACTAGAAAATCCTTATACATACATTCTTCCAAATCTTATCTTAAAATAAAATATTTAACTTCAAACTTAGAATGATATACAATTAAGTAACAATCCGCTTCCGTTTCCTTTATTTCTTAAATTAATCCGTGGTCACCGGTGCAGTTATAATATAACCAAGTCCACGGATTAATTTGTTTACTTATCTTTAAGAATGTCATTGTATCATATTAACGTGTAATTGTTTTTTGGCGCTAATTAATAAAATAAAAATAACGTAAACGGTGTACCTTGTAATCCAAAAAAAGACCTAAGTATACTAATCCAGAACTTCGGTCAGGAGGCGGTCCAAAGCGGATGCATAGTGAGCGAATGAGCGATAATGAATGAAACTATAAGTGCATTTAATAATAACGAAGCACGTTGGCGCCACTTGAAGTCACGTGCGGTTATAAAGTACATCATGAGTGTTGAGTAGCCTCTGCATCTTAGCATCAAAATGATTGCTCTGATAATTATGACGTGGCGATGGATTCTTTCATCTCTGAATCTATCTTTTATCAAGCAATATTCAGAAAGGAATTTGACAAAAATTGAGTTGAAGTTTAATTATGATTGCGACCAGGTATAATATGTTTAAATATGTACCATTATTGTAAAGAATGTTAAGGTGACATCAAATGTTATTTATAATATGCTATAATACAACTTTCACTAGATAAATTGTGACTACAAACGAAATATTTAAATAACCTTTTATATCTGAACCGCAGAACCCTTTTACATTATATTAGCGGTTAGGGCCTTAGATTGTCCAAATTAATATTAAAGTGAATTAGAAGTGGAATTACGAAAAAGAAATTACTCTCCAAATCAAATCCAGCAACATTTTAATAGTTAGGTAAACCAGAAAGTACTACCATCCCTACTTCTGAAAATTGAGAAATGACTTCGCCTATATGTGCATCTTGTTATTGGCCTAAATTTATGTATCCATCATGCAGACGCAGTCTTGGATGATATAAATGTAGACTTAGGTAATTAAGACAGTAAAAAATAAGCTAGTAATACTTTCATTTACCTACTTGTGGGGCAACGGCTAGAGCTATGAGGCAACCAGACGCTTTTCAGGCAGTTGCTTCAGCTTATTCAGCGATTTCTCAATTCAGTTTCTAAAACAGAATTACAGACCAATTAAAACCATTTTTTTTAACTGAAAAATATAAATCCTTTACATTACAAAGCTAGTACCAAATCCAAATTAATACAATTAAAGGTTATTTGGTCTTATGTAACCTGACACCGTCTGGGACAGAACTAGAAGCCGTATTAAAAATAAAATTGAAAGTAGTAGTACATTCTCTGACTAAAGACTTACACTAAGGCCATATAAAAACCTATCTGTAACTGTAGTAACGGTAAATAAGTTGTATATGTTTTGCAAGCGAAAATAGACCTTATAACGACGTTCACGCAAAAGGGACAGGAACAGGAACGTTGGAGTCTGGCTACTGGTCCTTGGGTACGTTATGATATCCATTGCCTGGAGTATTTTGAAAATGAAATGGCTATAGTGCATTAATAGAAATAAAACATACAAAACCATTTAGGTAATTCCTTCGATTGATTATTATTTAATAGGACACAACAACAGTTTGGTCCTTCGGTACTCGTCGCTCTCACCGGTGAATTCGAGTGTCAAATTCAAGACTAAATTCACTGTGATTATCCAATGTACTCCATTTATTTGGTTTAATATATATTAATATACTTTGGTATTAACTCGCTTAATATTGCGCAGAGCAGTTTTAAGCATGCATATGGATAGGTATCAGAAAAGAGGGAGACCAAAGAAAAGATGAATGGATTGTGAGAAAGATAATATGATACGGAAGGAAATAAGTGATGAGATGACGGCAGATAGAAATGTATGGGAAAAGAAGGCGTACTATGGCGACCCCCAAGTGAATTGGGACAAGGGAGGGAGGATGATAATGATTAGCGTATAGTATACAAAATCATTTCCTAAATTGTATAGTCACTAATTTCGAGTACCACTGTGTTAAATATGATTTTTTTCGTATCTTATCGTGCCGATAATTCCATGTTCGTATCATTATTATCACTGTCCATAATATTAAACTTGGATGTACGTTATTGATCTGCTTTTATTAGAAACAGCTGCGTCCACGCAATCACAAATCAGATGGTCAACTAGCAAAACCTGCTAACCCTTTTCAGCAAGTAATAAGATGCTTGTATTCAGCTAGTTTTGTATCGCTTTAAAATGCTAAAGGCATTTAATCGGATTATCTACATTTAGAAGTAAAAGCTAGTATGAAAATCAAAACGTAGAAAATCTATGGAGCCTATGGTTTGTGTGCATGCATTAAAAATATGAACCCTAAACCACGCAATCGTTTACCAATAACTCACTGAACTAGTACTTATATCGATTCATAGATCTTTTGCAAAGACAATTGAAATCGTACCTACTGTGGAATTGTTTATTGTGGTCGATATAATGCTGTTACAATAAATAGTAAGCAAAGATTGATTCTAAGGTAAATAAATTTTAGTTTGGCTTCTATCTTTAGGAGCCAGGATAAAATACAATACAATATCACGAGAACACACAGGGTTTCTAGATTAAATCACCGTTACACGTGTTAAAATAAACAAAACGCACGCAAAGGTCATTATACATTCAGCCAAACGTGCAGGTTTTGTGCAAAAAGGATTGTGCTCATAAAAAAAGAGAATCGAAACAATGCCGTGCCAAGAGTTACGTAAAATTTTCGCAATCCACGCGATCAAACGAAATTCATTCCACACTCCGCGCTGACCAAATTGTTATGTACGAATTCGTAACTTTACCGAGCAGTTAATTGCATTTTTGATCTAGATAACTGCAAGCCTTTACTGCAAGCTTTGTTTCCATTGTTTTAAATACTTTAGAGGACCTGGCTTTATTGTTAAATGCATTTGTAATGATTTCAACTACGGTATTTTAAGTTTCCAAATTTAACAATGGTTGCCTTATAAATGATTTATTGGTGTATCTGTCAATTATTTCAATGCCTATTGAAATACAATAGCTAAGATTATGGCTTAGGTGTGGAAACCAGTCCTAAAATCGTGACCGAATTAACCCAAATACTATTAAATAGGTACTTTTAGAATGATACTGGCTATATTTTAACTAAGTTTCAACAGTTGAGTTGAGAATTAGTTTATTCGGCACCTTAGAATTTCTCAATCTCTCATTATTTACTGGTTTTAAAAATTGCTGTATCACGCAGACAAAGTAATTATTTTTTAGCACTAAGGTCTCAATCAAGCTATACCAGCTCTGCGAAAATACCAAACAAATTGCCGTTTATAGAAAAAGCTACCGGTATCCATCCGTTGTCTTAGCACCTTGTTCGTGCGAACTTTCCGAAGTGGTCCATTCACCATGTTCACAGTTATTCCCATGCTCCCGTTCACATCACCATCATTTGTTAATTAACGCGACCTGAACTTTGATGCGGTGTGACAGATCTTGATGAAATCCAGGAAAGTATTTGCATAGTTGAATAAATTTAGTAGTTAAAAGACGAACTGTCAGATTTCACTAATCGTTATCGGTTGATGATGATGTTAAAAATTAAAGCCTCCAAAGTGCTTTCGGTTTTCATGTTCCAATTCATATCAGTCGTTTTATATCCATATAATAAGGCTTTCATTTACATATAGTTATACAGGACATTTCTATAAAAAGGCGATGGTCACGCAGGCCTGCCGTTCTTCCTTCTATGGTTGCCCACTTATTTGAACACACTTATTTGGACTGCTTAAATTTCAGAAATGCTTGCACTTGCACTTGGAGTCAAATTATGCTCTATCGATATCGAGGTCTTTAGCTATTTTACTCATACTCCTAAAAACTTTAACTACGACCCTTTCCCTATAAGCAACATCAATTTTCAGCTAATTAGGATTCTGTTGATTGTATCACAAAGCTTGTTACTTTTCAACCGACTTCAAAAAGGAGGAGGTTCTCAATTCGTCTGTATGTTTTTTTTTTTTTTTTTTTTTGTATGTTTGTTACGCGATATCTCCGCCAATTTTGGACCGATTTTAATTATTGTTTTTTTGTTTGGTAGGTCATACTTCAGAGGTGGTCCCGTTGAAATTTTATTGAAATCGGTTAGGCAGTTTTGAAAATATCAACAAAAATTTAAAAAATTGTTTACATCGATGATTTTATCGTTTACTCTGAAACATCGCTGTCTTATTGGAGCAGTGCGTTTAGTTGGCTAACAAGTACTTCTAAACAAACTTTCCACTAAAAATTACAAAATAAAATTACTTTTAACAAAAAAGTTAAACCGCCTTCAAAAAATAATAAAATAATTTTGTCTAAAACTGTTTGGGAAGTCGGTGGCAAAACCAGAAGACCCACTCAAATAGAAGTCACCGACTTCCCAAACTGTTTTAGACAAAATTATTTTATTATTTTTTGAAGGCGGTTTAACTTTTTTGTTAAAAGTAATTTTAAGTGACTCTACCCATTAATCGTGGGTATATGAGTACGACATTAACCCATTACCCTCAATTGACAGTTGACACATGCTACTTTCACTGGGTCATGAACGACTCATTAATGGAAGTTTATCTTTCATTCCTATCATTGAACATGACTGATGACTTGATCTCCAAAGCTTTCTATGGATACCTTATTATAGAAATGAAGTATCGTTAATATTTTTCAGCTTTAAGATGGAAAGACTACTCCAATTCGAGGACAACTAGCAATGTTTTACTCCAAAATCATATGTGGAATGTTCCCAAATTTTTTGTACAGAATATTTTTGATTCAACGGTTGGCTTCCAGTATATTTTTTCACCGTTTTATATCAGTACTTGACACGAAGTGATCTGTGAGTGCAACTTGAATTCTAGCTGGGGAATACTGATATCCTTAGTATAAACTAGTAGTCTTTTGCTTTCTGATTAATACTAACGATTGTCTTTGGTGTTTCGATGCCATACGAGACCGATGGGGAAAGGGATCCGATGTAAAAATCATATGAATTATTATTATATGATGTTCACACAAATTCACATTCAAAAGTCTCCTCTGCTTGTTTCATAAATTTTAATAAAATCTGACAAAAAATATTATGTTCTATAACAGTACTGCGAAATATTTCATGTGAGACATCTGGCATACCTTGCAATGTAAGAACATCCTCAATAAGTCGACGTGACTTCCTTCATATAAATCCAAAATCGATTACGATATGCTATCTGCGTTTAAAAATAGGTTAGGCTATAATCCACCATGTTGGCCTAATGCGTGCTTATAAACATCACGAGCCGTGGAGAAAATTTTGCAGGCATTAGACCAATAGAGCCTTACCAGTATTTTCTTAACCAACCAACAAAATAAAAGGAACAACCTTTGGCTTACACAAGTCAACTGCGATAATTATCAGCCGTTTGCCTGCAAAGGGCATTGTATTTACCACAGTCTACATTATTACGTCAGTAGGTACACACGGCGTTAGCATGAACTTCGATACATTTGTAGGGTTTCCGAGGGGAGACACTGGTTTATGTAATCATTCTGTGGCTCTGAGTCATGAACGGGCTGTAGGTGACAGCTGGTCTAGCCGGGTATATATTATGTACATAATATAGTGTTGATGTGTATCATATTCATGTCCTTTTGTAAATTGGTAGGGTATGTTTTGTTCAACGTTGTAAAATAGATGTTTTATCATCAGAATTGTTACCTACTGCTACTGCACATCAAATTAACGCGTTCGGTTTAAATTAATTGTTTATACCCACTCACCAAGTTCCAAATACAGGATATTTTAGTAGGTTTTTCTAAATATAGCTTAGAATTTAGGTAACCTGATAGTTTAAAGGAAAATAATAACTAGTGTGACTAAATTTGACTAAATATTGTTTTGCCACGTTAAACTTTGATATTAGGCAAGTTATGGAAAATGTTTCTGTTATTCTTATGACCACAAATGATTTCAAGCACCAAATTTATAGTGAAAACTTGAATAGGAATTTGTTACATTTAGTTTGGTATGGTATGTAAGTCTAAACAGAACCATTTTAAATAATAAACAAGCAGAAAAATCTAAGGTGCTCAATTGGGCCGGTCAATTAAAGCGTCATGCTTCGATACGGGTCAATGATCTCCTAATCGCATCATCGCGGGTCCTTGACCTCTACTGGTGTCTGCGCAGCGCTCCGAGTTTGGTTTGCCACTGTCATAGAATACTAAGGTTCACAAGTGTGGACAATGAGAATGCAAGGTTCGGATTCGCAAAAGGTTGCAGGACTCGAATTTTGAAATAGATTTGATGAGACTAGAAATGGATATTATTTATCTTCCGTAGACATAATTATCATAACTAATTAACGTCTAATTATGGTATTGATAAATTTGCGTAACTCTATGGGCCTATAATAGTTCTTACTTTAAATAATGTACCTACCTGATATATCAAGCACTTATTTAATACACATTTTTTTAAGTTATATCCATGTGCTGGGCAAAGGTCTCCTGTGAATTCTTTTATGTCTCCACTGGTCTTTGGAAACGTTTTTCGGAATCGAAAATTGTTTTTTTTCTAAAGACAGAGGCCCTTTTCGTTATCCAAAAATTAAACTTATTTTATTCTTATCACATTGATGACGTAACACAATAAAGTAATACGATTATTCAAGATAACGCGATAAGTATTTGAATATTTATCCTGTAATCGAGTGACGTCTGTTTCTACTCGGAATGTTTTATTGATACAGCATTGAGTTTGTGTCTAGTTTATCGATATGTCGGTAAGTAATAAACAGCTCGTAACTTATAGTAGATTTATGTCGTATTTTTTCCGCAATGCAGATAGCTGTTCTTTGCCTAAGAATAGAGAAGGTCTAGACTAGACATCGATTTCTTCTTTTTGTCTGTTGTTGTTTTCAGTCACTACCTGAAGGATGTAAATGCGTTTAGATACCCATCACCATAGTTTTTTGAACATGTCATTTTAAGACGAAATGCCTGATGAATGGCGCCATATTATTTTTTTCGCAAATTGTACGCAGGGCTCACATCGAGCTATACCAATCCAGTTTACGCTGGCCTCTTTTGTATTGAAATCCTGTACAATGCGAGATCACTTCAAACTTGAAATATAGTCGACATGTAGCTGTATGTACGTTTTGTATAATACATTCAAAATTCATGGCTGTAGGAATTGAGAAATTACTACAATGTATTCATAACTGAGTAGGTACTAAAACCTCAAGTTTTTTTTTTATGTGTTATAGACGTACAATTTGCGAAAAACCAAATAGAAATAAAATTTGAAGCCTTACCCGAGACGATCCGCCTTAAGATATCTGCTTACAGTTACAAATATTCAAGGGTATGTGGTCATTTCCCTTGCCAAAACAATAACTGTTGGTTGGTATGTTTACGGGATTCAAGAATGTCACAGTAATGTTTTCTTAGGTGTATAAGATTGCCCTTTATTGTACTTGCGATAATAGAATCCATCGAAGAATGCATTACAATGACATAAGTAGGCGATGAGTTTATAACGTCATGTAATTCTTGGCTGTGTATTATACTTATAGAACAGGCATCCGACCACAATGAAGTGTGTTCTTTAGAATGAGAATAAAATACCTCGACAGAGGACGCTATAAAGACCAAAAATTAATTATACTTTCGTTTAATTTGCGAACAGCGCTGCCTTTTAAACGCCAGGCGCATACTTAAATGCGCATAATTGTGATGCGTTAATCATTTGGTATAGTGGGCTATGCTGTCTTTGTAATTATAATCATTTCAGTGAAATTTGTTCTTTCTGTACCAAAGGACCAATATTAATGGCCTTAACGCGACCTAGCAGAGTCATCTACTACTACGCACCAAAGTAAACATAGTTAGTTAAATATGTTGTTGTCCGCCTGTGAATCATACTATATGAGTCACCATATTCCATAGTCATACTAACTTAAGAGTTTAGCAACTACCTCCAATGTGATTTATGTCATTGAGTGTAGAAGCATACCCACACACGAAAAGGATAAAATGCATGTTAATATGAGAAAACTACATGTAAAATGTGTAAAATTCGCACGTAGGCACGATTACACTTAGAACACAACATCGACCTTACAACTAAATACTTATTCTTTATTTAACTAAATACACTGTGTTATGTCAAACTCAGGGTTGACACTTGACAACCCTAAGTTTTTTACCAATTTATAATGGTTAAGAAAATACATATACCTGTTATGTTTTACTAACTAATATTTGTTCGTTCTATCAGTTAAGGATAAAAATGTTAATGCAAGTTAACGCCCTCTGTGTAAACTTGGAATTTTGTAATAGGAGAGGGTTCCTCACTTTCACTATTTTCCTGTCTAAAAAGACCAAAGTAAGGATGTAAAGATTTTTGTTGCTTAGAATAATTTACACTTTTGTTTCCTTGTTAGAACTACGACTACCATTTAGGATATCCTGGTCGCTGTTGAGATTTGAATATTCAACGCATTGAGCATGTAACGGGCACAGGAAATTTTAATTAAACTGGTCCATTTTAAAAAACACGTCATTAAAATAAGTGCAATCTAAAATCGCATTTAGCAGCCATTTGAAAACCAAACAAGGCAAAGACTGCTTTTTTGAAATACAAAGTAAAATGCAGTTTCAGCTAGTATTTGAACACTAGATATCTAGCATCTGTGTTAGTTTAAATAAGGCCAACAATTAATTAATTGTGAGTGATTGATAGACCAGAATGACGTTAGCATGTAACATGTATCGATTATTATGTTAAACTAACATAGCTTTGACGCTTGGGCTAAGCGTCATTCTACAATATAAGCTGAAACTCATAATAATATTACATTTGTCCATAGAATTATTACTGTTTCCCTGTATAATATATTTCCTGTTTCGTGGTGATAAATAACTACTACGATATTTGTAGAAAAAAATAAATTTAAAACCTAAAATTAATTTAAAACCTAACATAAATTAAGTATAATTTCCCTAGATCAATTTTCATATTCATTTCATGACTGCCTAGTGCTCCTATTAGTCTAGTGGTCCTAAGCGCGACTGCTACGCTTGAGGTCCTGGGTTCTATCCCCAGGTCGAGCAAAGTGTTATTGGAGTTTTCTATAAAATTCCCAGTAGCAGCTCGGAGTCTGGATTTGTGCCCGGTTAATTTTGTGCCCCCTATTACCTGGGACCTAAACATACCGGCGAAATGTGGGTGTACATTAGTACACCTCTGCCTAACCCTTCGGGGAATACAGGCGTGATGGTATGTATGCAATTTTCATATTTTAATACTATAAAGGATTGTATTAAAATTTGATATTAGGAATAATAATAATAAGTGCAAATATGTTTTCTTTTTAATAGCACAACAGCCAACCTGCTTTGATCCGTCATATTATCGTCGTCATAGATAATGTCTCAAAATCGTCTTTGATAAGATTCGTTGTATTAAGTTTGCCAAAGAAAAACTTGTACATAATTCTTGTCCAAATCTCTGAATTGTCTGCATTAGTTTTTATCGTTAACACGTCGAAACTTTATAGACAGAGACAAAGACAGAGAAGTCGTGACACACGGCTTATGAGAACCATAAAAACTTGCATAAACAATATTGCATAGAGTCATAAACTAAAATATTTTTTATGTTTAGCTACTTCAAGAAAGAAATACATGTAAAACCGATAAGGTTCCTTTTAAGGCCATTTCTGGTATTATAAGCCATAAAAGTTATTATAATATAAAATGTAACCGAATGGAAATTTTCTTGTAATAAAATCTTTAATGTAAATTATAGACAATGCTGAGATGAGTATACTTCCTAATATTTATTTAATTGTGCAAACACTGTTCTTACATAATATAGGATTGATGAAAAATAAAATAATCACTACAAACAAGACTGTTCTTCAAGAAACGTCTGAAAATACGTTCTTTCGAATTTTACCTATAAAATACAATGCTGTGATTCAATCCAAGAAAAAAAACCTGTGCGTCTCTTACGTTTCAATAACATCACAGTATATTGGGTAACCGTCCTCTGTCACCTGTGGGCCTCCGAATAGGTTGAATAGGTCGTGACCAGAATAGTCAATTATTTTAAAACGCTCGTTTAACAAATGGGTGAACAAATACTTACTGTACGGCTGTACCCCAAATGTTTGCCTCCACAATATCACAAGTCCACCACGGTTCTAATCATCATTTGCCTTTTACGTTATTATGATCAGTCTTAAAGATATTTCAAAAACATTTCGACATGGAATGGAATAGATATGAGTCAACAGAATTGGGAGGCCAACCATCTGTTCAAACAATCGTTATGTGGCCGCGTCACGGAATATTGTTCGATTGATGAGCGCCTTGAGAATCTACTGTACGGCTCTTTGATAAAGAGCTGCTTTACTTGCAAATTGTGTGCTATAACGTAAGAAACTATAAGCGTTAGCTTTGAAATCAGAAGGTTTCGATAAAAGAATCAATGGTAGCACCGATCAGCTCAAAGACAGTTATCTGCTTTGATCAGCCTTAGGGTTATTTCTCTCATGGGAATATAGTAAAAATATCCCCCTTAAATTATAAATTGTGAAGTTATGATTTATTTTGCCTGGACAATTTTATGATCAGTTCATAGATGGATACAGCCATAGGGGTTGTTTTTGCCATAGGAATAAAGCTTATAAAAAGCCGATTACAATATAAATTGTAGATTTATGAACATTTGCGCACAATTTTATGATAGGTTTATCGATGGATAATTTAATAACCCGAAACAGTATCGTTTGGTATTGTTTAATATTTTCGATTACAATGTCGGTTGACATTGTGTCAACCGACATACTTAATTCAAATATTAATAACTAGGTAAGTACCGTGTCATCGGCACCTAGAAATAAAATTGAAGTATGGGCGCACTATTGCTTGTTGCTTGAAAGCTTCGGTTGCTTATTGATTGCTCAGACAGGACAAGACAGTAGTGAATTAGTCCCGCGCAGCATACGTATATTGTCGCCCGGTTGCAGTGTTCACATTCAAAAGATTTGCATAAATTAACTGATCAATTATCAAATCAAATGTTTTTATTTCAAATAAGCTTTTACAAGCGTTTTTAAACGTTATTGACTCTAGTTGTATGGTTTCAAAAAGTTGAACCCATGGAGAAGAATCCGGCAAGAAACTCCATGGGCACTCTTTTAATATAAAATAAATATACTACTCAGTTCGAATCCGACTAAACAAGCTATAGTCCTTAGTTTAGTCTGTTAGTTTGCGGAGGGTCTTACGCATTTATTCCGTCCAGTTCGTTTATACAGCATGATTAATTTAGTACATGACGATTAAATAACAACATAACATAACATACCATCACGCCTGTATTCCCCGAAGGGTTAGGCAGAGGTGTACTTAATGTACAGTCGCCATCAGATATATTGTGGCAGTTAAGGTGACCAAATACTTCTGAACAATTTAAAATGTCAATAAGTTCCATACACTACAAGGTACCATTAATATCTGAACATTCATTACTCCATTAATATCTGAGCAAACGCTTGTCAATATCTTTTAACCACATAACTTACCAAAAATATCTGAACACTTATAACGTCAAGGGTATCTACGCAGATAACACTTGCTTATTTTTTACTGTGTAATAATATAAGATGATGTACAGTCGCCATCAGATATATTGTGGCAGATAAGGTGACCAAATACTTCTGAACAATTTAAAATGTCAATTAGTTCCATACACTAATGGAACCATTAATATCTGAACATTAATTACTCCATTAATATCTAAGCAAACACTTGTCAATAATTTCTATACATATAAACAACCAAAAATATCTGAACACTTTACGTCAAGTGTGTCTATTTGAGATACCGGTGGCAGTTCGCTTGTGGTACGAAATTGAGCCCGACACAAAGTTAGCGCCATGTCAATGTGAAAGCAGGCGGCATGTGTGGATGCACCATTTATTTAATATCTGAGTAGTTGAAGAAAAATTGCAGGAGGAAGTGCCTTGCAACTTCACTATAAATACAATTTTAAATAGAGACTCTTTCGTTAATTTATATATTAAGGTAACTCAGGCAGTTTATAACATTTTGTAGTTTTCAGTATTGTCATTACTGTCATGTTAAGTATGTCATGGGACTAAATTCAGACAATCAACGAACGTATTATGGGTATTGGATTATAATTTCTATTTAATGTAAGCTCACATCAAATAAAAAGTTAAGATGGCCAGCTAGCCAGCTAAAACTACGCCTTGCCGTGTACAACACAAAATTACATGCACACATGTATGAATGAATTCAATTAATTATTTAATAATGAACTTCTTGAAAATACTTTTCTTCCAACTGCTAAATTATTTTATCAAGATGAACAAATAACATTCATTCAAGACAACAGCTCAGTGCACAATGCTCGTACTGTACAAGAGTGGATTAATGAACAGAGAGAGCTTACTTTAATCAAACTACCGCCAAAAAGTCCAGGTCTCAATCCCATTGAAAACTTATGGGGTAAAATGGTGAAAGAGTGGGATGAAAATCAATGTCGAACAAAGGAAGCATTAAGACGACATGCAAATAACGTTTGGGAAACTTTCAGAGGAAGACATTTCTGCGAGAAGATTGTTGGTTCCATGCGAAAACGGCGAACACGACGTATTAAATTTATGTTGTCACAAATAAAAATATATTCACAATATTTTTTATTTTCATTACAAAACCTAAATCTATTTCCTTCGATAGTTCGACATTAACATTATCAGTTGTATCCTATACAAATGATTTTGTATACAATTTTTATTCCCTTTTCATCGTATTTTTACCACAGATAGTGTCATAGTGTTTGGTTCGTACATCGATGTACATCATCTTTTAATATTACACAGTAACAAATAAGCAAGTGTTGTCTGCGTAGATACCCTTGACGTTACAGGTGTTCAGATATTTTTGGTAAGTTATATGGTTAAAAGATATTGACAAGCGTTTGCTCAGATATTAATGGAGTAATGAATGTTCAGATATTAATGGTACCCTGTAGTGTATGGAACTTATTGACATTTTAAATTGTCCTCTGAAAGTTTCCCAAACGTTATTTGCATGTCGTCGTCTTAATGCTTCCTTTGTTCGACATTGATTTCCATCCCAATCTTGCACCATTTTACCCCATAAGTTTTCAATGGGATTGAGGTCTGGACTTTTTGGCGGTAGTTTGATTAAAGTAAGCTCTCTCTGTTCATTAATCCACTCTTGTACAGTACGAGCATTGTGCACTGAGCTGTCTTGAATGAATGTTATTTGTTCATCTTGATAAAATACTTTAGCAGTTGGAAGAAAAGTATTTTCAAGAAGTTCCTTATTAAATAATTCATTGAATTAATTCATACATGTGTGCATGTAATTTTGTGTTGTACACGGTAAGGCGTAGTTTTAGCCGGCCCCACTTCTTTGTTCGCAAAGTTCCATCTTAACTTTTTATTTGATCTGAGCCTACATTAAATTGAAATTATAATCCAATACCCTTATTACGTTCGTTGCTCGTCTAAATTTAGTCCCATGACATACTTAACATGACAGTAATGACAAGACTGAAAACTACAAAATGTTATAAACTGCCTGAGTTACCTTAATATATAAATTAACGAAAGAGTCTCTATTTAAAATTGTATTTATAGTGAATTTGCAAGGCACTTCCTCCTGCAATTTTTCTTCAACTACTCAGATATTAAATAAATGGTGCATCCACACATGCCGCCTGCTTTCACATTGACATGGCGCTAACTTTGTGTCGGGCTCAATTTCGTACCACAAGCGAACTGCCACCGGTATCTAAAATAGACACACTTGACGTAAAGTGTTCAGATATTTTTGGTTGTTTATATGTATAGAAATTATTGACAAGCGTTTGCGTAGATATTAATGCAGTAATGAATGTTCAGATATTAATGGTAAGTACCTGAAGTGTATCGAACTAATTGACATTTTAAATTGTTCAGAAGTATTTGGTCACCTTATCTGCCACAATATATCTGATGGCGACTGTACACCCACAGTTCGCCGGTATGTTTGGGTCCCATGTAATAGGGGGCGAGCCTATTGCCATTCACCGGGCACAAATCCAGACTCCGAGCTGCTACTGAGAATTTCATAGAAAAACTCAATAACACTTTGCTCGACCTGGGGATCGAACCCAAGACCTCTAGCGTAGCAGTCGCGATTGGGACCACTAGACCAACGAGGCAGTCATTAAATTAAATAACAACAATTATATTTATTTGATATTATCCTCATAATTATCGTTAGTCGCGATATATATATATATTCTAGAAACCGAGCTGATATGATTAGATTACAGTTTTATATGAAAATAATAATTCTATGTAATATTTTCGTCTTTCCATATCGTAACGATACCATTGTAAGTAGTTTTAAATATTGTCCAATGATAATAATTTATTTTAATGAAAATTGCTTCGTCATAATATTTGTAAGTACTTAAATAGTTTTTTCGTTGGACGAGATTACTATCAAAATAATTTATAGATTTTGTTACATACTATGAATTGCGCGCATTGCTAAACGTTCATATACAGTTGGATGACACATCTCCAAACTCATTAATTGTAATTGTCCCATATTTACATAACAAAATATATAAACAGTTTCCCGACCAACAAAATAGTTCATAGGTCAACTATCAATTAGAAAGTGAGCTTATCAACCGCAACACATTAATCAACTGTTAAATCATTATTTTGTTAACAACTTTCACGGAACCATTACTGTCAAATTGAATTTATTACAGCAATAAATTATTAAGCGTTTTAGTTTTAACATATAGCTTATAAATGATAAGCAAATACTGGAAACTACTGAAAACTGGCTTCATAGTTTCAGTTGCGTCTCAAACTACTGCCCTGTCTATCCTGTTCCATTTGGGATACCAAACCATTTATCAATATAAACCAATTTTTCTTTGCTAAATCGAAAGATGTTTTGTAGAATTCTAATAATATAATCTATCGTTCTATCAGACCCATGTTTTTGATAAAAAAAACATGACCTTGCTTCCACATTTCGTCGTTAACGGAGCGTGTACTCATTAACATAATTTATTTGATGCATGCTATTAAAACTTACCGTTACTAATTACACAGAAACCATTATGTAATTTCGAAAATGTGGCGAATGTTGCATTTTTATTGTCTCTAGTGCATGCAATTTAGTGCACTATTTATGAAAGTATATCTATAAATTCAGCTTGTTGGTGGCTGAATAAAACGATTTCTGTTGATGCTGTTATTAATCTGCTCCGAGCTCTTACCTATCAAAATTAATCAAACGAAACTTATAGATACTAGTCCCCTGATTTACTATTGATTGGTTATAAAATCATTACTTTGTCCCACTACTGGGCACGGGGCTCATCTCAGAACGAGAGGAATTAGCCTAAATTTACAACGCTAGCCAACTGCGGGTAGACGTAACACCTCAAAAAAGTCTCAGGCAGTACCCTGGTTTACTGTTAATTTGTTATAAAATCATTACTTTGTCCCACTGCTGGGCACGAGGCTCCTCTCAGAACGAGAGGGATTAGGCTCTACCACACTAGCCTACTGCGGGTTAACAGACTTCAAGCCGTGAAGAAAATCTCTGAGGCTCTGAGGTTTCGTAACGATGTTTTCCTTCACCGTCTAGGCATATATGCCCTTGAAACGTAAGAGACGCGTGCCTCGGATTCAAACTCGAGACCATTGACTAGGCAGTCTAATGATCATATCGCAAGGCTACCACTCATACATCAGAAATTATTATTTAGGTAAACACGCCACACCTAATATCCCATTAAAATGAAGATAAGAAGAGTTGTACTTTTACTTTACCCTAACCACAGTATAACTAATAGTACACACGGCTGAAGGTCTACCTATACAATTCCAGTTTAAGCTGATCTCGCATTGTATAGGCATTCCATACAATGAGAGGCCAGCGTAAACTGGATATGTATAGTTCGACGAGTAGCCGTGCGTACTATGTATAATATTTATTTAAGGTTATTGGTAAAACACTGACAATGTTGCAGTAAAGTGTGATGTAATCTAAACCCTAAAGCGATTATCACAAGTCCCCTTATCAATCGCCCTTCGCTGAGCCATGATTGCATTATAATCTTAAGTTCTTTACATCACAATAATTATATCACTGGTGACTAATGGAGTTGTGGCGAGGGCCACGTTGTTAAATAAACATCTTATTGTTTGATTGTCCGCGTTTCAATCGATACCGTATTTATTCTTATAACTAGTTGGTTTCATTATGTCATTATTCGCGTTATCAACGGATCCGCGAAGAGGTTTGAATCTTTTATGGAATAACACACCTTTATGCTAGGATCCACAATAGCGATGCGAAAGGTCCTTAGAATAAACAATTGAATATCTTAGAGTCCTGCAAGGAAGTAATGCGACGGTAGATTGGCTGAAGTATGAAAACGAAGCTCATGAAATGTTTACTATCTTCCAAAAATCACTAAGGCTGTGCAACACTTTGACACCTTGGGCCTTGGGCTTGGAGCATATGGTGTCTAGACAAGGCTAAAGTTCAGACATGAGTATAAGCGTAAACTTATATTTCCAATATGTAAAAATTTCGTCCAATTTTGATATGTGAAAGCATAAGTCCGAACCTTGGCTAAGATCTTAGAAAACGTTGACACTGAAAAAAGAAAGAAAGAGGTTTTATTAGCTTAAAAAACCAATGTTGATCATGGATCCTTCGATAACAGCAATCATAAAAAAACTATACGACCTATATCTGCTTCAAAGAACCGTCATCGTAATAGATCCCTTATCAGACAGCCCATATGATAGATTTTTATCAATATCGTTACCTGCGTCATCAGCCGTTTGATAGCCGCGCACGAATATCCGACTTTTGTATAAACAAACTCATATTTTATTCAAAACATTTTTTCTATAAGATCTTGTAGAATCTTTCATACCATAAATGCGAATTTCGTGTCTCAAACAGCTACAAAAAAAGTATGCCGAGGACAATACTTCTTATAATAATATTTATGCAGATATGTGTAGCTAATGGTCTGGAAGCGAATGGGCGGTATTCCAAGTTCAAAATATTCGAAGTGTCAGAACCTCCTTGTTTTGCAATTCGCCTAATATATAAGCCTACACTACAAAACCTTCGAATTGCTACTGACAACTTCATAGAAAGGCCAAGGCCTCTTTGGGCCAGTAGGCTTAAAAATAACCCTTTTTAGGGTTTCGTAGCCAAATGGCAAAAACGGAACCCTTATAGATTCGTCATGTCTGTCTGTCTGTCTGTCTGTCCGATCGTGTTACAGCCTTTTTTGTCCTATTAAGCCGTCAATGAATATTATTATCACGACGTATATGTTAATTCAGTGAGTCAGATCGTCTTGTATAAAATTAAGCTTCATATGAAGTCATCTTCATGGTGTTTATATGTTGAGTCGTATGTGCGAATTGATCTATAAGTACTAAGTATCGTGACTCAGAATGATTCTTAAATTTAGATGATTTTTGTTAAAATCTTAATCTGTTAGATTTGATTGAAGGTTCAAAATAAAATTGATTTTTTTTAAATATAAATTGAAACTGTTTTGCTCGATCGAAATAGAAGAGTTCTACCAAAAGTAATTATTGAAATACTCATAAAAAAATATAGATTTTGTCTTGTTTTGGAGTCATGATATTTTGTGGCAGGGAAAAGAAGAAAATCCCATTACAGCTATAGGAAAATGCCCAAGTGTGAAACGACAAAGATGATGATGAGCTCATTGTATTATGATCACCAAGTTTTCCTGTTTAACTTAATAATCTGAACGGTAATAAGGTGGATCAAAGTTTTAATTTGCCTTTTTGTTTGTTATAGTTGGACACAAACAGCAGCGGCTACATTGACCTGAAGGAATTGAAAGATGCACTCGACAGTGTTGGCTACAAAATTCCACAATGGAAGGTAAATAACCCTCCACTTACTCGTGCCAAAAAATTCGGGCTTAACCCCAGTGAGTAGTATACAGGTATCCAAGAAAACGCACCTGCTTCAATGGAACTAATAATCTGTTATGAAACAAATTTAGGAAAATTCATATCCATTTTAGTATTGTAACAGTTTAAAATTGCGAGTATTATCACCATATTTTTGCATAAAAGTAGCTGGAATCTAGAAAACCCAAAGATTTTTGGTGGACCATTTTTAATTTTAAAATTTATTTAGCTGTTATTGAATAACACCATAAAATACAGTCCTACATACTAAATAATTATGTAACTTCATTCAAAACTACTATAGCATTATAGTTAGGACTTATTTACGTTATAGTTATATTTATAAAATTATGCAGGTGTCCCGTTGTCATGCTTATAGACACCCTGTATTTTGTAACATCATATATTGTTAATTTACTTCTCAGGTGCGGTGCATGATCGAAGAGTACTACGACAACGGCAACAACAAACGCGGCGTGAACGGCAGCATGAACGGCGACGCGCGAAAGAACGGCATCAGTCTCGGCGAGTTCGAGGAGCTATGCGCTAATCTTAAGGCACAGCAGGTAACTAAGATACCATAGGCTGGGACTATACGTGCAAGATTGTTTTTTTTTTTGAGCTCACTAGCAATGTGGGTCATATTACCCCATTGTTAAACCCTCGTGGTCAGCTAAATGCTTGTCAGTAGTGCAATGGGTAGGTTTCGAACCGGCAGTCACATGATCTCAAGTCCTACGCCCGAGCCATAAGGCTGCCACCGCTTCAAAATAGCTATACTAAGAAAAATGCTTGTCTAGGAGAAGACTAGCTTACATTTTTACCGTGGGAGAGCCATGCTTCGGTACGAATGGGCCGGCTCGACCGAAGGGATACCACGGCCTCACACAAAACTGGCGTGAAACAACGCTTATGTTGTGTTTCGCCGGGTAAGTGAGGATACTGGAGGTCCAAGGGCAATTAATTGAATACTGCTTTATACATCAATATAATTCCACATTTAATAGATTAAATTCAATGACACTGCTAATAAACAAATCAATATATTAAATAAACTCATAAAGAAGCGAATCGTCAACCCATTAAGACTGTTAATGTGGACAGATTAACTTGCATTGGTCAATAAAGTGATAAATACAAATGATTGGGGTCAAATAGACGTCGGGACCCCGTAGGGTTGCCAGTTTATAGCTACAAAAAAGTATAACGTTTTACATTATTAGCAATAAAAGTAAAATGTCAAGGAATAAAGAATGAATACCTTTAGACGAAAAGGGGGTTATATAACATTTGCCTGTCACAAAAGAAGGTCAAATTTTAGTCTGAACTAAATAATGGAATGTCAATCCGAATGAGCCTGGCTAAATAATGTATAAAAATCTGTCTAGTAAAATTATTTTTGCTAGTATTGGCGACTGGTACAGGGTAAATTTTAGTAAGAAGAAAGCTGGAGCAAACAATGCTTCCTTTAAGTCCTTCTGTGGAAATAGTAGACACCAATAGTTATTTTTTCAAAAGGGAATCCGCTAGAAACTCTAGCGCTGGGAGCCTTCTATAAAAATCAGAGTAAAATAATGATCACTGTTAGAATGATGTTTTGGAAATATAGCCCTTCAGTGATGTTAAGAAGTACTAATGTGCTTATAACCCTCTAATGATTATATTCGCATCTATTTTTGTGTCAAAAATATGTGAAAAAGCCCTAACGCGCCAGACTTGTGAACAAATTATTGTATCTACTTTAAATAATCACATTCGTTTGCAATGTGCGATTGTTGAACGTAGGTCATTGGTCTTAGGCGATACTTCTTGTTATATTTTTTACAAGACTCGTATAAGGCTGGGGTATTGTAATCTAATGTCTGAATAAGTTAGCAAGTACTGTTAAATTATGTGGGAGTAATGATATAGTTAGTGTCCGCTTGTTTGTGTCTAGATTGCTGTTGTGGTGCATTTCTATTTTCTTTTCAAGAAAAATGTTAGTAGCAATGTGGATCACACATTATTAGTAGTATTGTTAACCCCCCGTACTAAGCTAAATGCTTGTATTACTAGTGGGTTCACGTCGGTCGGTGGTGCGATGGATGGGTTTCGAACCGGCAACCTCATAATCACAAGTCCGACTCCCTAGCCATTAGGCTACCGCCACTTGGTATTTCTGTTACAGAAGGAAGACAGATAAGATTCTTAAAATTTCAGCGTTAAATAGGCGGCCTACGCTTTTAAAGGGTTATGCCGAGGCACAGTGTGTTATTTTGCCTTAGTTTCGGACATGTCAGTTTTATTTTTTATTTTTATAGATAAAACCTTAATAAAGCATTCTCAAAAATACCTGTATTTTTAATTCACTTATTTTGGGAGATACAAATATTTTAGTAAAAGGTCACTGACCTTCTTGAAAAAGATTTTCGCCTGTATTTTTTGAATAAAGCATATGTCAGTCTCTTGAAAATTACAAGTTAATTGTTGGTTTGAAATATATACACTGTAAAAATTGCAAGTCCCTAACGTCCAAGGAACGAGAATAAATAATGATTTCGTTAATAAACAAAATTTTTTTTTATAAAATTAGCTATTTACGGGTCGCGTTTTTTTCTGTTTGCATAATGTAGTGTTGTATAGTACCTTCAACATGAGAAAATTTTAAATATGTATCTAGCGAGATCTTGGAGATATTGCGTTTCTAAGTTTTTTTAAAATTTCTATGGAAATAGGGTTGTCCCAAAGTATGAAGGTAGTCAATATTTAAGTTGATTAGTTCAATCAGTTATGTGAGCCAATTCTCTTTGATTTTTGATGTTTATGACGTTTACTAAATGTCAATAAGGATCCGATGATTCTAATGCGCGGTAAACAAACTATGTAAAGTATCATATGCACATCACTATTAAAATCAGCAATTGTTAATACATTCATACATACACTCACGCCTTTTTCTCACAGGGGTAGGCAGAAACTATGGACTGCCACTTGCTACGACTTGCATATTTCTTTCGCTTCTTCCATATTCATACATCTTTTCATACACAAGCGGCGGTTGCGAGTACTACGCACCTGACCTTTTTGGAGAACCTCGCCGATAAGATCGGAAAACGTCCTTCTAGGGCGACCTCTCCCGACGCGGCCACTAACATTCGCCTTGTAAATTCCATTCGTTATCATCTTTAATTCATTCTCTCGACATGCCCAAACCATCTTAGCATATTCAATACGTGTCACTATATCATATTTCAGTCCGCAACGTTGTCTAATCACACTATTTCTTAGTCTGTCATTCCTAGTTACACCGCACATACTACACAAGGAACGCATTTTCACAGCATTTATTCCACTTTCATGTCTCTTCTGCCATACCCAACATTCACTTCATTGCTAATACCTGGCTCAAAAATAATGAATCACAATAAGTAATATTTGCATGAAGTAAGTATTGTATGTTGCACACAGGTGTGGTTGACAACCCACACTTTTAAAATTCAATATTTCCGAAATCCTGGGTTTGTTGTATCTGTTTTTTTTTGTGGCGATAGTTATTATTGTGATCAACATTTAGGTATTAAAAAAAAATGCGACCGTGAAGAGAATCATTGGTAAAAAAATATTTACTACATCATAAAAAAAATTAATTGTCATGTCTGTGAGCAAGATTTTTACAGTTTTCAAGAAAAAAATGGTTCTTATAATAAATTTCTATCACACCTAAAAACATTTAGTGAAAAAATCAAATCCAAAAACAAGATATTGCGTTTTTATGGTTTTTAATATTTTTTCTCGATTTTATTTATTTCTCTTAAACTCGTAGTCAGAGCCGGGGCGGAGTTTTATTAATAGTCTTGTTAGAATGTTAGCTTTCCAGAAAACACATAAAACGAGCATGTACGCAACTAAGGCAAAATAACACACTGAGTCGCAACGCTGGTTGGTGCGTAACTAAACGCGATCCGGGGATTTGCCTTAATTTCTTGTAGTTGATTTTAGAGTACAGGTTACGTATCTATAGTTTTTAATATAATTGACTGAAATAGTATAGGAGTTAGGTTTTAGCATTTGCCTAACGAGGACGAACCCTTCTTTATCCCACACAATATCCTTCATTGAAGATAGATTTAAAACAAATAGTGATCAAATTCAATCGTAAATGTTTTTTTATTTTGACTTTCACTTTCTGCAATATTTTTTCATATAAACTTAAACTATCATGTACACGTGACAATTTAAACAGGCAATTGCTAATACCTGACCTTAAAAATAATTAATCACATTTAGTAAGTATTATATGTTGCACAGAGGTTTGATTGACAACCCTAACCCACAATTTCAAAATTAAATATTTCCGAGATCCTGGGGTTGTTGCATCTGTGTTTTTTTGTGGCGATAGAAATGATTGTGGTCTACAAATACGTTTTTAAAAAAAACGCGACCATGAAGAGGATCGCCGGAAAAAAAATATTTTCAAAATCATAGAAAAAAAATCATTGTGACCTGTGTGAGCAAGATTTTTAAAGTTTTCAAGAAGAAAATGGTTTCTTCAATCAATTCCTATCACACCTTAAAACAGTTAGAGTAAAAATCAAATCCAAAAACTAGATATTGCGTTTCTATGGTTTTTAAGGATTTTTCTCGATTTTATTTATTTCTCTTAAACTAGTTGTCAGATCCGGGGCGGAGTTTTAATAAGAGTTTTGTTTAATTGTCAGCTATCCAAAAAACACATAATACGAGCATGTCCGCAACTAAGGCAAAATTACACACTGTGCGAGGTCACTTGTACTTTAGGAAGAAATACGGGTCGAGCTTATAGTTAACTCCGAACTGCTACTGAGAATTAGTCTCATCTCTTATTCTATGAAAAATATCCAATAATTCTTCTGGACCTGAATTCACAACCTAAGATCTCACGCTCAGCAGGCGAGCTTAGTCACGGCCATTGAAGTCCATTTAATAGGTGTTATTTACTGAGCTATTCCAATATTCAGACAGTTAAAAGTAAAAAATAAAATGTTAAACGATCGCATTTAGTAGCCATCTTTTTCACACAATCAATTTTCTTGTTGGGAATTTAATATTCTGTGGACACGACGGCAATTAATTAGTAATTGTCTTTATTCTTGGCGTAAATCCTGATAACCTAGGAACTTACATTTCCCTCTTTGTCTCATAACACATATAGGTCAGTAGAGCGTAAATGATAATTAACAGTGTTCGTAATAATTATTAATGTTGTTGTTATTTTCCAGGTGTCGAGCACGTTTAAACAGGCGGTCAGTAAAAAGGAGAACTTGGAACATTTGGGCGGAATGAGCGAAGCATCTAGTGATGGTTCGTATGTTATATCTTCACTGAATTTCCTTGGGATAGGGGTAGAATAGTATTACAGTCCCAAAAAGCGGTGAGTGGTTGTAGTCGGTAGGTCACCCGCTAAGGGTGGAAACCATCGCCTTCCCCGAGCGGAGGGAGTCCATGAAGATTTCGACATCATAAAAAAGGGGTGATATAGTATCTATCATCTTTCGATGATGGATCAAGTGACTTTTATTATATGATTATAAGGTTGAAAATGGATTAACTCACCCGCAATCGTGAGATAA
Organism: Subacronicta megacephala; assembly: GCA_958496365.1. Classification (NCBI taxonomy): domain Eukaryota; kingdom Metazoa; phylum Arthropoda; class Insecta; order Lepidoptera; family Noctuidae; genus Subacronicta; species Subacronicta megacephala. Next base: position 4,837,430 of record OY292538.1, read on the forward strand.
AAATACTATACTATTTTTTACTTTTTTCCATACATCTTAATTATCATCCAAATCATCAATCACATAATCTCCAATACTGTCCAATTAATGCTTATTTTTTAGCCTTGAATACCTACCTGATTTATTTGAAAGAGATGAAATCATTACTTAAAAATGTTGTCAATCTTTAGTTCCTTAAATATACTGTCCTGTCTACCTGCCCTAATCAAAGTTAAGAGGTTTAATTCTACAGCAGTTTGCAGACTTAATATTTCCAGTTACCGGTTATTTGATTAAGCTTCTAATAGTGCTGTTACTATTCATAAAATAATATATTTTTGTAGGTAAAAGTAGTTAGATATCAATACACAAATAGAAAATGTCAACCCATTTGCCCGATAATAAGCTATCAACAATACATAACATAAAGAGTTCTATTTGCTGACTGACAATGGGAGGGTTCAACCATATAATAATAATTATACTTAGATAATCGTAGTTTATCTGGCAGAACAAATATAAACAATATTAAAACGGTCTTTTGTATTTTAAAACCAGTGATAAAACAATCAAATATGTAGGATTAAGGTATCCCATATACATAACATACCATCAAGCCTGTATTCCCCGAAGGGTTAGGCAGAGGTGTACTAATGTAAACCTACACTTCGCCGGTATGTTTAGGTCCCATGTAATAGGGGGCGGGCCTATTGCCATTCACCGGGCACAATTTAAAACTCAGAGCTAGTATTTAGAATTTCATACAAAAACCTAATAATACTTTGCTCGACCTGGGAATCGACCCAAGACCTCTAGCGTAGCAGTCGCGCTGTAAAACTAAGCTACTGAGACCACTGCCTGTGATGTCGAATTTCTCTTCCACATTTTACGTCTACATATGCCCGAGAACGATTTTGCTTTCTCTATAAATTTTGCGTTATTTAATGCTAAAATATAATAAGAAATATATGTACTTATATTGCATGAGATCATAATGAACGACTTCAAAAAATATGTATAAGTAATCTACGTTTATTCCCCAGGCACAACCCATTCGGTCCGCTTGGAGGAACAGATGGCGTTCTCCGGGTGGATCAACAGCAACCTGGAACACGACCCTGATCTAAAGCATCTGCTACCCATCGACCATGAAGGCAAACAGCTCTACGAGAAACTGAAGGACGGGCTCATATTATGGTGAGTTAGCATTCAAGAAAGTTTGACGAGGTTTTATAAGGCATCTTAGCTTTGAAAGCCGAACGAAGGGTATATTCTTTGTAGTCTTATAAGTCATCTCTAAATATTAATATCCTAAAATAGAAGCGGCGATAGCCTAATGGCTAGGGCGTCGGACTTGCGATTATGTGGTTGCCGGTTCGAACCCCACCCATTGCACTACCGACGTGAACCCGCTCGTAACACAAGCATTTAGCTTAGCACGAGAGGTTAACAAGAATACTAGTAATGTGTGACCCACATTGCAAGTAAGTTAAAAAAATATTGAGTTATGAGAGTCAGCTGACAGAGCTTAAGACTTTTATTTGGCCAGTCTAGCAGTCAATCCTTACATAGCTATTCCTGTAACTATGACTAGTGGAGAATCTTTAATCTTGATTGGTGGTTCTATGTTGGTGCGTCTGCTTAAGGCGTAGATCAAAAACATATGGGAGGTGTGCTTAATGACCTGCGTCTGTGAGAGGAGACTTTGTCAAGTTCTCAATACTCAATATATTTATTGCACTCCACAATGGTAACAGGTGTTACACAGTAATTTAGTAGGTATCAATCATGGACCCTGTCGGGCACGGCAACTTAGGAGAGAGGAGGAAGGCATTATATTTTTATATTTGTTATACCTACTCCATTTTTTAGTTTTTTTTTATTTATATTGTTTTTTTTTTATAGTTATTGTATTATATATACTATTTATATACCGTTTATTTTATTAGCATAATATAGTATCAATATACCTAGTAAGATTTATATAATTATGTATTTATTATTATATATTTAAACATATTTATAAAGTTATTTATTTGTTTAGTTTGTTTTGAATATATTGTTGTTGTTAGACTTAAGTTAAGGAGGTGTATTACGAAATACCTGAGTTGCTATAACATAATAATCAACTATTACAATGACAGTCCCACACGAAAAATATACGTCTTGCCGTGGAGTTGCGAAAAATGTCAATAGCAACAATGTCAGTCGCATTTGTCGCTCACATCAGACTGACGATAGTCATCTTGTATTCCAGTAAAGTGATAAACCACTCGTGTCCGGACACGATAGACGAGCGCGCCATCAACAAGAAGAACCTGACGCTGTACACCAAGCACGAGAACCTGACGCTGGCGCTGGTCTCCTCGCAGGCTATAGGGTGCAACATCGTCAACATCGACGCTCACGACTTGGCTAAAGGTAATGATGATCTCAACTTTATTATAGGCACTTGTAAAATCTTGACTAAAAGTTAATAAATAGAGTTGAACAACAAAATTAAAAATACCATCATCACGCCCGTGTTTCCAGAAGGGTTAGGCAGAGGTGTACTTAATGTACACCCGCAGTATGGTATGTTTAGGTCCCATGTAATAGGGGGCGAGCATATTGCCATTAACCGGGCACAAATCCAGACTCCAAGCTGCTACTGAGAATTTCATAGAAAAATCTAATAACACTTTGCTCGAAACCAAGACCTCTAACGTAACAGACGCGATTGGGACGACTAGACTAACGAGGCAGTCAACAAAATTAAAATTGGTTCAAAAATAATTAGATAAAAGAATTTTCATTTTGCTGAACAGAGAGCGCACTATATCGGCTTGCGACGTTACAGTCCGATATGCCATACAATTTCCTATACCTTTTGCGGAAAAGGGACAGAGAATCCTCACCAAAAAATTGAACACATATCTTAGAACTTTTAAGTCGATTTTTTTTTTTTTCAGTGTCATCTTATATTTAATGTAATTTTACAATAGGTCTCTTATTTTTTCCAGTCAACTACCCTTTCCATAAAAGACCGTTTTTATCCAATCATTTTTTCTTAAAAAAGCATGAGCTAGTTTTAGTCATGTTCAGATGGCAATAAATTCCCTCGCTACACTTGTTTGAACTACTGCAGATGTGGAGCACATTACGTGATATAAATGATTATTTATCATGAACTTGCAGGCAAACCTCACTTGGTGCTCGGACTCCTGTGGCAGATCATCCGCATCGGTCTGTTTAACCAGATCACACTGGAGCACTGCCCTGGCCTTACTGAACTGCTCAACGACGAGGTGAGTACGCTGGCAGCTAGTTTTTTTATCACCCTTTAATACCTCCGATTGCAGATATAGATTATTGGTCCATTACTTACACAAGTATACCTGCATTTTAAAGGCTATCATTTTATTAATGTAGTCAGTTGACGTTGCCGCAAAAGTATTTCGAAAAATAAAACCGTGTCCAAACATTTTGTTGTAAATATTCAGAACTACACAAATGTATGCAAGGGTTCATGTCATAACTAAATATATTATCAGATAAAAATGAGAATTTAAAATAGGTCCACAATCGCCGAAAACATCGTGTAAAATAAATCAGCCCAATTCCTTCCTCCCCTCTTCCATCTCCTTTCTCCATTCCCCCCTTTTTTCGAGCGGACACAGTTCTAGTTTCTGTTCTAATAGAACGGTTGTTACTTAACATCATGTGCATCGCTTGCTCGTCTACCACAGTGATTTGTAAAAAAAAATACAGTGAAGTTAAGAAACTTTTTGGAAGTTGATTATTTTTTTTATTCTGTTCTCTATATATATATCGAAATATTCAATCTTGTTTGTCCAGGAACGCATTGAAGACTTGCTAGCGTTATCCCCGGAGGCGATCCTGTTGAGGTGGGTGAACCACCAGCTGCAGAGCGCCGGCGTGACGCGGCGCTGCACCAACTTCCAGCAGGATGTGTCCGACTCCGAGATCTACTCGTACCTGCTCAAGCAGATCGCGCCCGACGATGCTGGGGTCACGCTAGAGGCACTCAGGGTAAGTGATCATTACTCACAGGTCATTAAATAATATATTTTTTTACGTTATACTGCATGGTATGTGATTATTTAATTGAAGACTACATCTAGACATTTATCCTATAAACAGCCAACTTTGCACTGGTGTCTCTGTTATACTTATGTCTCCTAAAATTAAAGATGTTGCTGGAAGTCTTCACTGCAAATAAATAGCTTTAATAAAGCGTTCGCGCTTTATTAATATGCCTTAGCTAAAAGAAAAATTGTATAAGCTGAAGCTTGAGTTCAGAATTTAGCTTGCTATACAATTGAGGACTTCCAAATAGTGTCAATGGTTGAATAGTTTTCGCATAATTAAAGGCGTTACAGAGGACTGACCAGTAAGTAGACTGCCATAAGTCACTAAAAATAGTGTCTTTAATGTTGATTTGTGGTCCAGGAAACCGACCTCCTCCGTCGTGCGGAGCTGATGCTGCAGCAAGCGGCCAAGCTTCGCTGCCGCGCGTTCGTGACGGCGGCCGACGTGGTGGGCGGCGTCTACAAGCTCAACCTGGCCTTCGTCGCCAACCTGTTCAACCAGCACCCAGGCCTGCAGCGCTCCGCTGACACAGAGCAGCTGCACCAGCTCGACGAGACCAGGGAGGAGAAGAGTAAGTCTCTAATGTGTATATCTAATAGTTAGTCATCGTCATAAACGCATTATTGTCCTACGATGGGCACGAGTCTTCTCTAAGAATTAGGCTATAATTGATCACGTTAGCCTAAAGTGGAGACTTACCAAATGTCCCAAATCATTATTATCAACCCATTATAAAGTTATTTAAGTGAAGGAAAAATTCGACTGCCGGCAGGATTCGAATTTTTTCTTCACTAGCATCAGCATTTTAGTATGAAGAATGCAGAAAAATACAAAAAAAGATAACTCATTTCATTGTCCCACTGCTGGGCACGGGTCTCCTCTTAGAATAGTCCAACACACTAGCCTAGTGCGAGTTGGTAGTCTTAACGCGCCGGCGAGAAAATCTTAGGCATGCAGGTTTTCTCACGATGTTTTCCTTCACCGTTTAAGCGCGTGATAATTACCTATAAATATGTGTCAAGTCATAGGTGCTTTGGAGTGGACCTTGGGTTTAAACCTTTGGCACATGCCAACTGTGCCCTATAAAAACTACGCATTAGCAGTGTTCTTAGGAAAAAATTTTTTTTTTCTTTTTTTGGAAATATTATCTGTGCCCAGCTGTGCTAGCCGCTTTCGTCTAGTTATTCCTAAACCCGTGGGGATATCCCAAAATCCTATATTAGTGGATGCTTACTTTATAAAATAAACCTATGTACCAATGTCAAGCTTTCTATATTAATTTTAGCTGTGCGTTGACAGATCAGTCAGAACAAACGATCAAATCAAATTACTAGTTTAGATAATTATGTAATTCGTTATGCTATTCAAATAGTATAAACCCCCTGTTCTCCTTAGGAATTAACATTTTTATTATATTATGTTAACGTAAAATTAAAAGACCGTGACATAGAAACTAAAAGCTATTTGGTTTGCATGCATGAAGTATTCATGAAGCGAGAGTGTTAACTAACATTACGAAAGAGAATATGTAATTAAGTTTTTGTTTTTAATTTTTAAACTTACGCCTCAACGAAGCAATTTAAGTGATTCATTCCGAGTCTAGCATAATTTAATTTGTTTGAGAGTTTTTTGAATTGTTAACTAGGTTTTTATTTGTGAAATACTCTACACCAGTGGTTCTTAACCGGTGGTCGGCGGACCACCCTGTGGATTCTGAAAGCACCCAAAGTTTTCAGTGTTGTCATCCTAATTTAATAAAATAAATGTTAACGAATGGTGTGTCCAAAACTTATAATACTGCCAAAAACAGAAAAAAATGGTAACTTATTACTAAAAGGTTTAGAGCCACTGTGCTAGACGATCTTAGTCCCTAAACCGGACACAAATCAAAATTTAGAGCTGCTACTGAGAATCTCCTCATTGAAATACCCAATTATACTTTGGTCGACCTAGGAATACAACTTAGGACTGCTCAACTCTACCACTAGACTATAACAGGTTTAATTATTATTATAACCCATGAATTGCGACTTCAAGAACTAATGTTTATGATTGAAGCTACTGTGATAAACAGGTCTTTATTTATATAAAGAATTTGTTTATATTTACAGTACTTATCTATTATTGCATGAGGTTAGAACACCACAATGGCCCTTTGAATTAATTTTTTTAAAAAGGTGACGAGGCCACCCTATTGTCTACTTCAAACTATCTGCCTTGAATTCACCCTATTTTATTCTAGTTCGCAAACAAGTTAGGTGTCGGAAGTTTATTAATTATGTGTGCGGTGTAAATATAGAGAGGTGTTATTATTTTTGTGAGAATCTTATTTAGTGTGTGCATAAACTTATAAAGAAATAAATTTATGGTGTGATTGGGTAATAGTGAAAATTTAATCCACGAAAGACACAGTTGCTATGTCTCATGACTTGAGTGTGATACCATGTGTCACAATTTCCGAACGGTTGACTTCGAAAGCGATTAAATATAAATGTAAAGTATGATGAAATGTTCATTAAAATAATTCATTTCTATTTATATCTTTAAAGTAACTAAGATTCCGTGATTGCTTACTGAGCAGTATTTCGTAGTAGATGCTGAAATGCCCAGAACTGGCTTAAATGGAGTTTTATAGTCCAACCAAGAATCAATAATCTATTAATGTATAGAGTTTGACAGTTTGCATTTGTCATTTTTTTTTTTAATAAACGATTTGTGATTTATTTATTAAATATGATATTAGACATCAAATTACCGTCTAAAATCATCAATGAAATACTACTAAAATAGTTGTATCTGTAATATATAATGCTAAATAGTATAAACGTGTGTGTGCAGCATACCGCAACTGGATGAACTCGATGGGCGTGGCACCGCACGTGAACTGGCTGTACTCGGACCTCACCGACGGCCTGGTCATCTTCCAGCTCTACGACATCATCAAGCCTGGCATCGTCAACTGGAAAAAGGTTCGCTTTTTTGCTTTTTTAACCCCCGACGCAAAAACGACGGGGTATTATAAGTTTTACGTGTATGTGTTTATGTGTGTCTGTCTGTGGCATCGTAGCTCCCGGACGGATGAACCGATTTTGATATTGTGTTTTTTTTTTTGTTTGAAAGGTGAATTAGTCGGGAGTGTTCTTAGCTATGTTTGATGAAAATCGGTCGAGATATAATGACATTTTCGGGGGTTTTCTATTTTTTATTTAGTATTTATGTGTCTATATCCATGTTGTCTACTGATAAGGCGTTCGAATGATAATTCTAGCGGCCTTTGAGTAATTATATGGTTTGTAGATTAATCACTTAATTAAAATTTGATAAATACATTACCAAGTGCTACATGGTCAGTCTGTGAAACCCCTTTGACCCTGAGGTCATCAGACATCTCTGAAGATGTCGTCGGTCCCGGCTCTCATACAAACGCTTATGACAATCGTTAGTGGTAGTCAGAAACCCAAAAAGCCTGACAACCAGTCTATCATTCGAATATCGGTGATGCCCAGAAATTGTGTTGCGTTCTGATGGCAGTCGTTTCCTGTAAAATACTGGTATTCAGCCGCCTTTGGTTAGACTGGAAGTCCTAACATAACTGGGAAAAAGATTAGGAGGATGATGTCGTTAGTTACCACGTCTTGATCAAAGTCCGGTAGTCATCTCAAAATGAAAACCAAGGCACCGTGTTGGGATTAGACCTTTGTATGGGTCCGATAGTAATATAGACTGCCTCATTAGTCTAGTGGTCCTAAGCGCGACTGCTACGCTAGAGGTCCTGTGTTCGATCCGCAGGTCGACCACTGTTATTGGGTTTTTCTATGATATTCTCAGTAGCGGCTCGAAGTCTGAATTTGTGCCCGGTTAATGGCAATAGGCTCGCCCTCTATTATTTGGACCTTAATTTATCGGCGAAATGTGAGTGTAAAATTAGTACACCTCTGCCTAATCCTTCGGGGAATACAGGCGTGATGGTATGCCGATAGTAATGTATTGTGTCCACAGGTCCACCGTCAGTTCTCAAAGCTCCGCAAGTTCATGGAACGTCTGGAGAACTGCAACTACGCGGTGGAGCTCGGCAGACAGCTGGGCTTCTCCCTCGTCGGCATCGCAGGCGCAGACATCAATGAAGGAAATGCCACGCTCACGCTAGGTAACTATATTCTCTAATCATGCCACTTTTATGTGCTGTAGACGGCCTATATAATTTTTATTAATTTAATAACAGAGGCTATCCATGACGATCCCGCGTGGTTTCTCGGCTTTTCTGTGCTATAATATTCACTATATCTATTAAAAAAACCGAATCGAAATCCGTTGCGTAATTTTAAAGATCTAAGCATAGGGACAGACAGACAGTGGGAAGCCGACTTTGTTTTATACAATGTAGTGATGAGTATTATATATAAATTATATGATAATAATGTGGATAATAAGGCGAGTGACCTCTACTTAAACCCTTGTGTTGCATTAGAACTAAGTCCGTTCTTCTCAAAGGAAACTTAGAATCCCAGCCTGATGATGCCCAATTACTCCGAACCTCTTAATAAGTTTTAAAATAAATTAACAGTAACGCCGTATTTCCCATTTTAAATTCCTTCCCACTTCCTATAAATGTTCTTTTTCCAAAGTTTTTCCTAAATACGAATGCAATTTATCTCGCAGCGCTGATCTGGCAACTAATGCGCGCTTACACGCTGTCCGTACTGACGCGGCTGGCCAACACCGGCAACCCCATCATCGAGAAGGAGATCGTGCAATGGGTCAACAACAAACTCAGCAATGCCGGCAAGACATCCGCCATCAGGAGTTTCCAGGTATGTGCATGTTACTGCTATCAGTTGTTCAAAATACTCAGTACTAAAAATATGGGTATATTAATACTGTTGAGTAATGGGATGATGATGCTGTATACTTAGTGCGCAAGCTGTTCCTAATGTTAGAGACCTGAAGATTAGTATCACGGGATTCCCAGTTCCCACCTTGGGTTACTCACGGTGTTACCACAAAATTTTGTGTAACAGTGCTTTCCTATATAAACTGGAAGTATATTTTGGTAAAATAAATGAAAATTTATTTTAATTTAAAATACCCATTTTATATATTGTTTTACATGATATATTTAAAATACGAGAAATATTACTGAATGTTTGTAGGACGAGGTGTTGGCTGACGGCAAGGTGGTGATAGACCTGATCGATGCCATCAAGCCCGGCTCCATCAACTACGACCTCGTGCTGCCCGGAGGCAATGAGGAGGTGAGACTACAGATTTCTGACTATTTTTATAAGGTTTCGTGTTTATACGGCGAATAGAATATCAATTTTTAAGGTTTTAGTTCTCAGTTGTCGATATTGATTAGTCATGTCGCAATTACTACTGGCATGAGTTTAGAATGTGTTTTAGACCTTCATTTGCGAATTAAAAAAGAATTTTTGGATTAGCTGAATGAGCCTTTGAAACAAAGCATTTTCAACTAAATCATTTGATTGAATACTCGACTGTTACTGATGGACTACATAAATAGATTTTTTGTCAAAGGTGATGCCAGACGTTTTGATCCACTGCCTGAATAGCTGGAAATACTTTAATATCTTTTTGTATTTTCCATGCAAAGATTATTAAGTGATTTTAGTGAAGGAGAACGTCACCTCAAAGTCGTAAATTAAAATTTCGTATAGGCGGGTGGGACTCGCGGTGGTGTAGCGGTCATAGCGACTGGTGTACTTAACCAGAAGACGCAGGTTCGAATCCTGCTCGCGGTCGTATTTTTCCTTCACTAAAATAACTTAACTAGTCCTTTAATATTTATATTTTTCACCAAAACATGTACATAATTCTTATACTCTGTATGTTATTTACAGGAAAACCTAGCCAACGCGAAGTACGCGATCTCAATGGCTCGTCGTTGCGGCGCGCGAGTGTACGCGCTGCCCGAGGACATCACGGAGCGCAAGCCTAAGATGATCATGACAGTGTTCGCCTGCCTCATGGCGCTCGACTACATCCCCGCCATGGACGCGCCCGTCGCCAACGCCAAGGCGTAAGAACACAATACATATACACAGTGTACATACCTTATACTCCATAAAGTTGGTCATAGGTGCTTTCGTAGCCATTACAAAAATTACCATTGCAAAGTTAAATTACAGATTGTTCGAAATGACTAAGCACGCCTGAACTTATCCGTGGTTCAGCACTAGTAAATTTTATTAGAAAGAGTCTGTGTATGGACGATTAGAGTCTTATATATTTCGCATTTGAAATTATTTTCTTATTTCGATTTTTATGTGTAAAAAAACCTTAACCAAACGATTTTATCTGAACGGCAATTCGGATCGTGTAACTTCAGATGAGCGCAGTTATTTCGAAAATTGTACTTATTCGGTTACATTACTGATGAATTGTCGTAAAAGTATGTACAGTCGCCAGCAGGTCAAGGTATACAAAACTGTCAAATTTCTCCAAATGATTTTAAACCTTAAAATGTTGAAGATAAAGTTCAAAATCAACTGAGAAAATTTGACATTTTATGGTAACTTGATGTGCTGCCCACCGTACTATTTGAATGTTCCCTAGTTCTATATGTTTTGATCGTTGACCGATTGTATGGAGCTAGTTATTAACTGTGTTGTAATTGTAGTACTGTGTCGTCACTGTTGCTGGAAATATTGACATTTATATACGAAACAGTAGATTTTTATTATTTAGAAGTAAGCTACTGATTTCTATGTTTGAGTAAAGTGTTTTAAATACTTATACGCGCATAAGGTCGATTGATGAAGTAGTTCTTATGCCTATCATAATATCGTCAACATTTCCAGTTCATAAAGAGGGTTCATATTTACATTTTGCATTGTTTGTGTCGTAGTTATTGTCGGTTTAGGGATGTAAAAGGTAGGATAATAAAGGTTTTTAACCTAAATCTATTATAATATGGGCAAATACAAATTACAAGGCGCCTTATAAAACTAAAACAAATAATTTAAGGATCTTTGTAATTCAAGCAACATGTTTTCAACAATATTCGACACAGTGCAACATTAATTATTTCCCATAAGTCACCTCACGTCAAAAGTTATAAATAAGACGTAATAAGTTTTTTTTTGTTCTCATACTTGCTTAGTATGAGTTTATCTCAGTAAGACATAACTTGTGACTAATAAGTGTAAGAGGCGAATGTATTTAAGTGTTGTATGTATTTAATCGATACATTCACTTAAATGTTTATTGTAAACGAAGTAAATAACGATACCCACCTACTGGTACAATTGAGGCGGAGCGGCTTATTCGACAGTTGTTTTTTTTAATAATAAAAATAGGATTATTTATCAGTTACCTCAATATAGGCGCATGGCAGTAGGCACCACAACAGATCTAACTTCAAACAAATCGCCTAAAAGCTGCATTTCTCCGTCTTTATAAAAAAAAAAAACAGAATCATCGATGGGCGAATTCCGCCCATGCCAATATTTTATTATTGATCACTGTACCAATTACCATTTTATCGACTGATTATATACTACATTCCAAATTATACATTAAATGATTTGGTGAAGGATTTTATTGTGATGTCCGTGCGTGTGTAACTAGCTAGGTGGGAATGCACGCTTGTGACCACTAAATATATCTGACAACTTTACGTGTATGTTGTAATCATGAAATAATAAATTATATCATTGTAAGCTATTTAAGTTGTAGCAAATAAGCCTGAATGTTTTCCTCAATATACAGGAAGACACATCGACTGTGACTATTAAAATGTATTTAGTGAAAATAGCATTTGTCAATATATTTAGTGTTCACAATATCTGCACTACTTTTAACTATGTATGAACATATTTGTGTACGTGATGTAAGCATTATATTTAGTGTAACTTATTAATTAGGGCTCTACAGACTTAACGTCTGTTATAAAAATCAATTACGTAATATTTAATGACGTATTGTAGCAGAAATTCATCATTTTAACGGCTTAAATACATAGTACTTATGAAAGATTAGTATTATCTACATGTCGATGTTTTTATACATTTTTACAACGAATCGTATTGCGTTTATGAAAGTACGAAAAGGGCGGTTGTATGTAATGCAGTGACACTGCTTTATGTTAAAAAAATAACCGATAGGGGTACTTAACAAGCCGCGAATTGATATGCTAAGACGATAGGCAAAAAATATTTCTGTTTAATTCATTTGATTTCCAAATCCAAAAAAATAATAGACGTTCTCATGAGAATGTAATATTTAATTGTTTAGCGCTCTGTTTTTGGGTTGTTTGTCTATCGCGTAGAATCGTCTTAATGTATAGGATATTCGCTTATAATGTGTGGGAATTGGCAATAATTGTGTATGTGGAATTGTTTATGTGATAATCTAAATATGAAACGCCATTTTACAGAAATATATTATACATAATAATATTATGTAGCTTTATATGTTACATTCCTCAATATTCCAGCATTCCCCTTCATCGGCATTTTTAACACTAATTCCATTCTCAATTTATTAGTTTTTAGAAATGTATATTTTCTTATGTTATTTAAGTTATATTATGTGAAATATTTTTGTAGCGTTTTATTAGATTAGATATTCCCGAGGGATACAACGATATTTTACAATCATAATATTTTTATTGTAAATTTTTATTTTGTTAGACGTTAGGCTTTATTCAAGATTTTATTGATAACGTAACGTTTATATTTTTATTTTGAAATCAAATAGAAGTTTTTAATTTCTTAACATTTTATAACGCGAAATCGGACTTTCTAATAATTTAATAACTATAATTACTCCACTGTATTTAGTGATGCTAGCTATCAGTAATGTTAATATACAAGAATGTGTAAGCCTAAAAATAAAACGGAATTGGTAAATCAGTCCAACTTTTTCATTTCATATCCCTTACCTCTAGTATATATATATATATATATATTTATATAACTTGCATATTTATTTATACAACACTGGGTGCTTTATGGCTTAATGCATGTGACACACAAGGTATGTAAAATTTTATTCGGTTATTGGTATTGCATAAGAAATTAAAAAATACTGGGCCATATATACCTTAAAATCAATCGACATTTATTTTTGGATAATATTTCAGCTGGGAAGTATCAGTAGTCAACGACTCGGACCATAGTTACAACCATGAAAGTTCCACCACGACAATTGACGGGTATGTCATAAAAATGCTTTATTAAACTTTTCTGTTTTTACAAGTCTAATAGATCATCTCGCTGGCTTCATCCGGTTTTTAAGGTTTCCTCTAGCTATTTAGCATAACTGCGTCATACGGGAAAGCTGCTAAGCGTGACATTCCTGGTTCGATTCCGAGGTCGAGTATTTAACTCTAAGACATATATGGAGTTCCGTACGTAATTTTGAAATGTCCAACGGATCAGACTGAACAGTGTATTTATACGAGAATGGCGATTTGAAGGTGTTACAGCTAATAAGCGAGGTGGATAACACCAGATTCGAGCCGCTCAATTTTATGTTCCTTAGCAATTAATTATGTTATTTACAGGAACATTGTAGAAACAACAGAGTACTACGAATCGTCAGAAATAGTGGAGGTTGTGGAACAATCCGAGGTGACGGACAAACCCGTGCCGCCGCCCAAACCAGACAATCTGACGACGCTGCCCAGATCCATCTCAATCGCTTCTAATAACTGACCGATAATTTAGAATAACCAAAGTTTTATTTGTTAATATATAGAATACAATTTCTTAGTCGCATCGGGTCCAATATGCCTCGTCGCTCTGGAAAACATCACGGACAAAAACTATATCAGATAAGGTATTTTTAACGAGATAGACAAGAGTAACAAAATATTTACATAACACGATACTATTATAATTCACTAATTTCGAGAATTCAATATATTTTTAATTCGTCGTATAAATTATAAATTATTTTTGTAATACATATGTTTTATATTTTATAATAATTTTGAATTGATTTATAAAAAGTTTTATTATTAAATATTTTTTGACAACAAATGTTTTATTATTTGTGATAAATTACGTAATTATTATGTACGTAAGATTTTCAAGTAGAAATAAAAACAAACGCGAATAAAATTGTGATGATTTAATTCAATCCATAGCCGGCAACGAAAATTAATACTTTTACATATTTTAACATACATATGTGATCTTTGAAACAAATGGTATAAAAATACAACACAATTCATGCTAGTGCTAAACACTTGTCTATAAAATATTGTGACGTATTGGTGTTTCTATAAGGCATTGAATTTTTTATAACACAATACACTATGAAAGTTAATTAATTTACTATATTTTTACATATTGCATGTTCTCAATGCATAACTCAAATCGAATTATAATAATTTTGATGACATCACTATTCACAGTATTTCAAATAAATATTTACATGGTATACACAATTTTAGAAAAACAAATTTGTACATCGTTATAATATGGATGGTACCTAATAACTGGGCGATATTCTAATCATGTAAAGTTGTAGTTACCTGCCTTAGGACAAGTCGGGAAACCGAAAACTTTTATTACATAATTTAGTATCTAGACTAACACCATTATAATAGATTAAAGCTACATTCAAAGGTGGGAATCAATCAGTATCGTAAAGTTAGTACAAAGAATAATTTGTTAGAAGTAGAATAAATTTTGAGCTTAATACAATACTACAAATATTGCCGAATATAATATTACTTTTATCTTGGCTCCCCGACTTGACCAAATCTGTCGTACTCTATACAGTAAGAAAATTTTGGAATGTTCTCATTAAAATACGAGGAAGGATTACAAGACATCAGGCCAATACTCGATAAAGAATGGTTTTCAACCTTCTATGCATTGTAAGACTAGCCGAAACTATTTGAAGCGGTCTGTTGACAATTAACTCTTATTTTATTAGATTTATCGCTTACGATGTAAGTAATATTTTTGTATTTTTTTTATGAATTATAAAATTATTGAAATACAAAAACCATCTTTATTGTATTGGTGTATTATCGCTAATAAACGTAATCGAATTCTCATTTTTAAAAGTTCACATATAAGTTATAACAACTTATAGATAAACTGCAAACAAACATGTTGATAATTAATACAGTCATCAATAATAATTGATTTAAATAAATAATGTCACTTCGATAAAAACTACAAAAGTATGAACTGAGATTATATAATTTAAATACTTTTGATTTTCTATATGTCTCCAAACTTAATTTTTCGCGTAAAAACAAAACAGTGGAGTTGCATAAATATAAAAGGGAAAATTCATTATTCATACTTTAATGCAGTTTTTAACTAAAATTTGACTAAATACAATATAAAAAATAGTGAATATAATATTTAGAATCAATGTCCGAACGAATATAAAAACATTGTGATGGCAACTCAACACCCCTTACCCCCAACTACACTTAACTACAATTTGTACAAACGCAATGAAGCAATTTATTATTATCCTTCACCTAAATAATACAAGTTATTTAACACATTCGAGATTTTTAAACCGTTCAGCCTTTTAGGTTTTATACACCCTTATTGCAAAAGATGGTTTTAGTTTAGCTAAGTCTAAGTAAAATTCAGACTGAAAATAAATCCCATCACTTTCTTCTCTTCCATCTTAGACCATTTTTTGTAGTAAGAGTATAGGTTTTATTTTTGTCAAATACTAAATAGCGTTTGTCAAATTTTACTTTTGAAATAACATAGACTTTAAAATAAGTCCAACAAATTGTTAATTTGAAGGCATTCATGACAGTATTATTTGACAAACGCGACAATACTATTTGACAATAATTCTCCTGTAAATTAACAGACTGTGTTATATTCGTGAGCAATTATTTATAGCTTCGATAACGTACGGTATAAAAGTTAAGAATAAATCATCAAAAATCTAAGAGGGCCCAGCCCCGTTTGTTCATGTAAAATCACTAAATAAATGAAGCGACTATACACTGTCCTAGAAACCTATTCTTAGACGTAATAAAGATAATTATTTAGAGCAATGATAATCTTAATATGGTCAACTACGCAAATCCTATAAATGATACAGTCAGATAAAATGACAGGGTTTCTTCATGAAAACATTAAAAATCTCATGTAGCTCTAACTTACCTTTACTAAAGATTTTTAAAACTGTGTATTGCAGCTTATTAACTTAAACTTAAATAATAATAAAGAAATATCACTGTAATATAAGTATACTTAAACATCGGCGCGCGCGCATCGCCGTGAGTTGATACATAAACTACATAGATATAACATAACAATAACGTTCTACGTTAACAGAGAGCCAACTAAAATTGAGTATTCGCTTAATAACAATTCATTACTCTTCAAAATAAGATAGTGGATGTTGAAAAATAATTACAACAAACCTTGCGTCTCTATTCCTTGAAAGGTTAATGGGGTACTGATGTACACCCACGGTTTGTCAGTATGATGTCGAAATTGACTGAAAATCATTACATTTATTTCTGGTCCCGCCTTATGCTGATATGGTATATTTAGGGATGGGTTTATGCACTGCACTGATTGGCACTTTTTTATCCAAAACATCTCGGCATAAATCTATCACTATTATATGACTTCTGTGCATCCACTTACTTGCTTCGAAATCAAGGTAAATCTACATATTTTTACATAAATAGGCTTGATTTCGGAGCTGGAGATTGTCAAGCTTGCCCGAGTTAAATTTTTCATTAATGTTTTAGAAACGTCCCCATCTTTAGGTCCAGAACAGAAGTCTGGCAGTCACTAAGCTTGTCTAAGCGCAAGAATGAACGTTTGTTTAATTATGCGTATAATTTCCGCTATTTTATCAACTCACGTCTAAATGCGAAAAGGAAATTATATACCACTTAGTTAAGTCCACCCTCCACGTCTAGGGAAAATCATACTGAAAAAACTTTTGCATGGATTCACAACCATTTGGTGGGAATTAGATAAAATTATCACTACTATAGGCGAGATTAATATACATAATGATTATTTTCTCTAATTTAGGTGATTAGTACGGGAGATCTGCATGTACTTATATTTAGTGGTTTGTTAGTGTTTAACTAAGCAGTTTTTACCTCGACGCGGCCGGCGTACATACAAATAACGCAGTGTCCCAGGACAAAATTGCAATAACACCTAAAATTCCACTAGCGATGCTGTTCTGACAAAATCAACCACATAATGACTTGCATTCATACCTGCGGTGGACAAAAGAAAAGAAAATTAAACAAAAAAATCAAATAAATTAAAATATGTAATATCTATCTAAAAATGAGAAATAAAAATGTAAGAGTATTGCAATTACGTCCATCCATGAACAAATTTTAATGTGTAAAAAAAGTACAAATGAATATATATTTTATTGCTGGTAACATAATGTTCCATATACATACAAAACATTACATGTACATATTTGTATTATCTGTTATACATATAACTTTACTGATATGATTTAAGCATCATTTAGACTGACAGTATTTTAGTGAAAACAGATTAATTTTGCGATACGCCCCATAAAATAGGATAACTTATTAGCAGTAGTTACATAAAGTTTCAATTACATGATCAAATAATTAACATACACAATTTTATTGTTTTGTATTTGCTATCAATCTAAAAGATGCCATCTATAATACATAAATACACTATATATTACATAACAAAGCTTACACTCAAGTAATATTGTGAAATAACTACATTACACATTAGCTTGTCGAAAATAATACAAAACTCTATTGAATATCAACTACGATTTTCTTTTTAAGTTTTCACTGGTTTTTGGAGACAGAGAAATCTTTTAATTTAATTATTTATTTTAGATTGTCGATATTGTATTCCGCAAAGAAAAATGGTTTATCTTAATGAATTGGTTGAAAGCTGGACATTTTATATCTACACAAATAATGTGGAATAAGAAAATTTGTTTTATTCTTATCATAAAACACACTAAATATTGTTCGCGTCGAGGAATATTGATCCAAGTTCATTATTTAATCCGTAGTTTGGGACCAAACATGGTTCATTGGAAAATAATATCATAATAAATAATTATTTAAAAAAGGAAATGGTTATGTAATTGTTTGAAATGTGACCATTTTGGTTTTACTCAGCCCTCCGCCTCCAAACGTCAGCGTCTTCTAATAGTTCGTCTATATATTATGTTCATTTAGAATCAGTATAATTTTATTGACTAAGTATAATGCTCAACGTTACGCTAAATGGAACGGCACATACGTTAGTTTCGTTACCGTCGCTTCTCATTCACACTGGGTATTTAAGAAATGTTGATTGAAAGGTACTTTGATTTGTAAGGCATTTTGTTGCTGTACGACACAAAAAAAACTGATTTGCAGAAATTGAGTCGTGTAGCGCATTTAAGCGCTTATTGCGCTCGGCGTTTGATTTGAATCTGTGCTAAAACTAATGAAGATATTAAATCAAAACATTGTCTATGTACTTAATAGTTGCTCAAAATTAATAACCTAATATTCGACGAACATTTGCCCTAGCAAAGAATTAAATTTGACATAACTTTTATGGATTATAGGTGTTGCTCGCGGTTTCACTCGCATACAAGTCCTTCCTTAGGATTCAGTTTGTGTCGTTGCCAATTTGATCTAATTCTGTCCAGATATTTTGGTGTGAAAAGGAAACAGAGGGAGAGACTAGAGTTACTTTCGCATTTATAATATTAAAAATAAAGTAAGTAAATATGGATCTGTCAAATTTCTATGGTCTTAAAATCGAAATATAGGTTATTAATTTTGGACGTTGGACGACGAAATCGGACGTCAGAGCCAACTTAAACAACAAACATAATGTACTGTTGTATGTCAGAATCGCCACCCACACAGCGTGGCGCGGCCCCAGCGTGAGTGAGCGCGAGGTGACGTACATCCGTCCGCCCATTACCTGTCGTGATGCTTGTCCAGCAGGTACTCCTTGAGTCTCCGCACCAGGTGCTCGGACAGCTGCGTCACTTCAGGCCATTGCTTCAGCACCATAAAGCCCAGCATCACCGCTAGACTCGTCGTTAGGACGCGCACCCTGGCATTAAGGATATATTAATTATCCAATGACTGAATGAAAATGAATGGATTGTAACGCAATCCCACTCCCGATCCTCCTCCTCTATGGTATATATTTTACTTCTTTGATACTTTTCTAAAAGCTGAGTGCTTGAGATGCAATTACCCCGTGTAATATGTTTGATATGTAATCCGGACTGATGATTTATTTACGTTAACATTGTTCAGCTAAGGGCTTAACGTTATACATACACTCATGCCTTTATCCCATAGGGGTAGGTAGAGAGTACAGAACGCCATTTTCTAAGATTCTTGTACGCCTCTTTTGCTTATTATATTCATAAAAAATATAAAACGTCTTATAAGCCCAAGTCACGTGATATTTTGGGACGGAGAAAAGAACACAAAATGCAGTGTATGGGAAGTTTGCGGGACGTTTTATATTTTTACGAATGGGAACGTAAGGGTTTTATGATTTTGATGTTAAAGTGAAATGGTAACTTTGTTTTTGGGATAATTCCGCAAACGAGCAGGCGAGCTAGCTGATGGTAAGTAGTCAAAACCAAAGGAGTAGCAGATGCGTTGCCGAGCCTATTTAGAGAGAGGGAGGGGAAGGAGAAAAGGAGGAGGAAGGAGATTGAGGTAGAAATTGGGCCTCCGGCCCTCTCGCTCAACGAACGAAGCGCAGTAGTGAAACGCTCCTACTCGGACGTCGGTCTTCTGCGAGAGTGTGGTACTTCCCAGGTCAAGCCGGCACATTCATGCGAACAGCGTGGCAATACTACAACGAAAATACTGTTACTGT